>CAJQZJ010033053.1:762647-783596 GCA_907164525.1 Lophiomys imhausi
CTTTTGCGAGTTGCGTCGTTCTTGCCGGTCAAGAGGGACGCGACAAGACGGGAATTAGGCACAGGGTCCAGCCCTGTGGCGAGAAGACTAGAGAGAAACCAGAAATCGGGACCATAGCTGTATCCTGGAAAATCCAGACATATCAGGTGTGGAGCCAGACCCTGTCAGCCTCCGGGACGACAAACAAAGTCCACAGAATCTGTGCCTGGGCAAACAGGCCCATACCATCAGAACCATTACAGGCTGATAACTCAGAGTGCAACATAGAGAAGTCTGAATTGGGAGCAGTGAAACAATCCTGGTCCATTACTCACAACCTGGGAATAGGCTGCACCAGATCACAGTGCCTCTGGCCATTAAAACCACAGTGACCTTGAAATCCCCCTGTAAGCAACGACAGATAGCCAAGTAACTCGTCCCCTGCACCAAATCATCCACTGTGGTTCCAAGCACAGAAAACAGACAGCTAAATGCATCCAATGGCGAAAGGTCAAAAAAAAAATAGAAATCAAGGAATTATGACTCCAACAAAGCAGAACCACCCTAGCTCATCCAATTCGGATGACCACACACCAACAGAAACACATGAAAACATTGACAATTCTGCAGTATGGAAAGTGATAGAGTCCCTGCAAGAAGAACTTAAATCTATGAAGGAATTCAAAGAAACCACAATTCTACAAATCAAAACAAGGAACAACACCATTAAAGAGCTCCAAGCCAAGGTGACAGAGCTTGAACAGGAAAAGGAAAAAGCCATGAAAGATTTTCATACAAAAACAAGCAAGCTGGAGAAGGAAATGTACAAAACGAACAAAACCATACAAGACATGAAAATAGAAATAGAAACAATAAAGAAAACACAGTCAGAGTTAAAAGAGGAAGTGGAGAACCAAGGGAAGAGAACAGGAACTACGGATGTGAGTATCAACAATAGGATGCAAGAGATGGAAGACAGGATCTCAGGCATGGAAGATTCAGTGGAAGAAATCAGTACAACATCCAAAGAAAATGAGAAGGCTAAAAAATCTCTCAACCACAACATCCAAGAAATCAAGGACTCATTGAAAAGACGGAACCTAAGAATTATAGGTATAGAGGAAAGAGAAGACTCCCGACTCCAAGGTCCAGGAAATATCTTCAACAAAATCATAGAGGAAAACTTCCCAAACCTGAAAAAAGAGATGCCAATAAAAATCCAAGAGGCATACAGAACACCAAACAGATTAGACCAGAAAAGAAACTCCTCTCGCCACATAATAATTGAAACCCCAAATGTACAGAACAAAGAAAGAATATTAAAAGCTGTTAGAGAAAAAGGTCAAGTCACATACAATGGCAGACCCATCAGAATTACACCTGACTTCTCCCCAGAAACGATAAAAGCTAGAAGGGCCTGGTCAGATATACTACAAGTCCTAAGAGATCATAGATGCCCAGCCAGACTACTTTACCCAGCAAAACTCTCTATCAACATAGATGGAGAAAACAAGATATTCCATGACAAAATTAAATTTAAACAATATCTACCTACAAACCCAGCCCTACAGAAAATCCTAGAAGGAAAATCCCAACCCAGAGAAGAAAACTCCACCCAAGAAAACAAAGGGAATAGAAAACCCATCAGCAACTAAACCAAAAGAGGAACAGGACCACCACCTACACCAAACTAATGGGAAATAAGAACCCCAGGTCACTAATATCCATCAACATCAATGGACTCAACTCCCCAATAAAAAGACATAGGTTTACAGAGTGGATCCGCAAGCAAGACCCTTCCTTATGCTGTATACAAGAGACACATCTAACTACAAAAGATAGACACTGCCTCAGAGTAAAGGGCTGAGAAAAGGTTTTCCAAGCAAATGGACCCAGGAAACAAGCTGGAGTAGCCATCCTAATATCAAACAAAACAGACTTCCAACTGAAGTTAAGGAAGAAAGACAAAGAAGGGCACTATATACTCATTAAAGGGAATATTCATCAAGAGGAAATTTCAATACTGAACATCTATGCCCCAAATACAAAGGCACCTACTTTCGTAAAAGAAACACTTCTAAAACTTAAAGCGCACGTCGATCACAACACATTAGTAGTGGGAGACTTCAACACCCCACTCACAACAAAGGACAGATCATCAAGACAGAAGACAAACAGAGAAATATTGAGTCTAACAGAGATCATGAAACAAATGGACCTAACAGATATCTACAGAACGTTTCACCCAAACACAAAGGAATACACCTTTTTCTCAGCACCCCACGGAACCTTCTCCAAAATCGACCACATAATTGGTCACAAAGATAGTCTCAGTAGATACAAGAAAATTGAAATAACACCTTGTATCTTATCAGACCACCACGGAATAAAGCTGGTCTTCAACAGTAAAAGAATCAACAGAAAGCCTACACACACATGGAAATTGAACAGCTCCTCACTGGATGACCACTGGGTCAGGGAAGAAATAAGGAAGGAAATCAAAGACTTCTTAAAATCCAACGACAATGAAGACACAACATACCCAAACCTATGGGATACATTGAAAGCTGTGCTACGAGGAAAGTTCATAGCACTAAGTGCTTTCAAAAAGAAAATTGTGACAGCTCATATTAGTGAACTAACAGCTAAGCTGGGTGAATTGGATAAAAAAGAAACAAACACTCCCAAGAAGAGCAGAAGACAGGAAATCATCAAACTTAGAGCTGAAATCAACAACTTAGAATCAAAAAGAACTATACAAAGAATCAATGAAACCAAGAGTTGGTTCTTTGAGAAAATCAACAAAATATACAGACCCCTAGCCAAATTAACTAAAAGGCAAAGGGAAAGAACACAAATCAACAAAATCAGAAATGAAAAGGGAGAAATAACAACAGACATTGAGGAGATCCAGAAAATATTCGGACATTACTTTAAAAATCTATATTCCACTAAATTTGAAAACCTAAGCGAAATGGACAATTTCCTTGATAAATTCCACCTACCAAAACTAAATCAAAATCAGATTAACAGCTTAAACAGCCCAATAACACCTAAGGAAATAGAAACAGTCATTAATAATCTCCCAACCAAAAAAAGCCCAGGGCCAGATGGCTTTAGCACGGAATTCTACCGGACCTTCAAAGAGGAACTAACACCATTACTTTTCAAACTCTTCCACCACATAGAAACAGAAAGATCACTGCCAAACTCATTCTATGAGGCCACTGTCATTCTGATTCCTAAACCACACAAAGACCCAACAAAGAAAGAGAACTTCAGACCAATCTCCCTCATGAACATAGATGCAAAAATACTTAATAAAATACTAGCAAACCGAATTCAAGAACACATCAAAAGTATCATACACCATGATCAAGTAGGCTTCATCCCTGGAATGCAGGGATGGTTCAATATATGAAAGTCTATCAATGTAATTCACCACATAAACAAGATGAAAGAAAAAAACCACATGATAATCTCGCTAGATGCAGAAAAAGCATTTGACAAAATCCAACACCCCTTCATGCTAAAAGTTCTGGAGAGAACGGGCATACAAGGACCATACCTAGAAATAATAAAGGCAATATACAGCAAGCCAGTAGCCAACATCAAATTAAATGGAGAGAAGCTTGAAGCATTTCCTCTAAACTCAGGGACAAGACAAGGATGTCCACTTTCACCATATCTCTTCAATATAGTACTTGAAGTCCTTGCTAGAGCAATAAGACAACTAAAGGAGATCAAAGGGATAAAAATTGGAAATGAAGAAGTCAAATTATCCCTATTTGCAGATGATATGTTAGTATACATAAGCGACCCCAAAAATTCCACCAAAGAACTCTTACAGCTGATAAACAACTTCAGCAAGGTGGCTGGATACAAAATTAACTCAAAAAAATCAGAAGCCCTTCTTTATACAACAAACAAATATACCGAGAAAGAAATAAGGGAAACAACCCCCTTCACAATAGCCACAAACAACATAAAATACCTGGGGGTAACTCTAACCAAGCATGTAAAGGACCTATATAACAAGAACTTCAAGCCCCTGAAGAAAGAAATGGAAGAGGCCTTTAGAAGATGGAAAGATCTCCCATGCTCATGGATAGGTAAGATCAACATAATAAAAATGGCTATCCTACCAAAAGCAATATATAGATTTAATGCAATTCCTATCAAAATACCAACACAATTCTTTATAGACCTGGAAAAAGCTAGTCTCAACTTCATATGGAACAACAAAAAGCCCAGAATAACTAAATCAATCCTGTCCAATGAAAAAACATCTGGAGGTATCACCATCCCAGACTTCAAGCTGTACTACAGAGCAACAGTAATAAAAACAGCATGGTACTGGTATAGAAACAGACCAGTGGATCAATGGAATCGAATTGAAGACCCAAACATGGATCCACACACCTATGGCCAACTAATCTTTGACAAAGAAGCCAAAAACGCACAATGGAAGAAGGACAGCATCTTCAACAAATGGTGCTGGTCCAACTGGATGTCCACTTGCAAAAGAATGAAATTAGACCCATACCTATCACCTTGTACAAAACTTAATTCCAAGTGGATCAAAGACCTTAACATAAGGCCAGCCACACTAAAGATACTAGAAGAAAAAGTAGGAGAAACCCTCGAACTCATTGGCACAGGTGACAACTTCCTGAACAGAACACCAACAGCTCAGGACCTGAGATCAACAATCAATAAATGGGACCTCATGAAACTGAAAAGTTTCTGTAAAGCAAAGGATACTGTCATTCGAACAAAACGGCAACCAACAGACTGGGAGAAAATCTTCACCAACCCCACATCTGATAGAGGGCTATTATCTAAAATCTACAAAGAACTCAAGAAACTAAATGCCAAGAAACCAAATAATCCAATCAAAAAATGGGAGATGGAGCTAAATAGAGAATTCACAAAGGAGGAATCCCTAAGGGCTGAGAGACACCTGAAGAAATGTTCAACATCCTTAATCATCAGAGAAATGCAACTCAAGACGACCCTGAGATTCCACCTAACACCTGTTAGAATGGCTAAAATAAAGAGCTCAAATGATAGTGCATGCTGGCGAGGGTGTGGAGAAAGGGGTACCCTACTCCATTGCTGGTGGGAGTGCAGGCTTGTGCAACCACTATGGAGGTCTGTCTGGTGATATCTTAGAAATCTAGGAATAACCTTGCCTCAAGACCCAGCCATACCACTTCTGGGTATACACCCAAAGGACCTCTCACGGAGACATAGGGAAGTCTCCTCATCTATGTTCATAGCAGCCTTATTTGTAATAGCTAGAAATTGGAAACAACCCAGATGTCCCTCAACTGAAGAATGGATTAAAAAATTGTGGTACATCTATACAATGGAATATTACTCAGCTATCAGAAACAATGAAATCATGCAATTTGCAACCAAATGGATGGATCTAGAGGAGCTCATCCTGAGTGAGCTAACCCAGTCTCAGAAGGATGCACATGGCATCTATTCACTTATAGTAGGATTTTAACTATATCGTACAGGATATCTGTACTACAACCAACACATCAAAAGGAACAAGGACATAATTTTTTTTTATCTTTTTCTTTTTCCTTCTTTTTTTCTTTTTTTCTCTTTCCTTTTCCCTTCTCTTTTTCCTCTCTTTTTTGTGGATATTCTTTGTTTTTGTGGGTTTGTGTGTTTGTTGGTCTTTTTTTTAGTATTCCCCCAGTAGCAATGAGACACCAGTCACTGGCAGTACTGCCTCTTAGGCCCCCGGAGAATGAAGAGGCTCTTGGCCCTCATATGACTCCTGATCTGTGGTGAGAGACTGTTAGGCAGGGACACTCCACCCCAGAGGAACAAGACGGAAGGGTCAGGGGGTAGAGCATGGGAGGGTGGGGCTGGGAAGCGGGAAAAGAGGACAATATGATAAGGATGCAACCTGAAGCAACAAACAAATAAATTTATTAACTAAAAAAAAAAAAAAAAAGAAAAAAAAAGGCAGGGGGCAGGGCTGAAACACTGTGAATGGAACAGAGGATACAGCCATTCGGCCTGGATTTGCAGTCCTCCAGGTGTAGAGAAGACGTGGAGCTAAGGTAAAATACAAGAGAATTGTGGTATTGGCCCATGCCTTTGACTTCAGCGGAGACGGGGGGGGGCACCTTAGAGTTGGTGGTCTTATGTACTCTGGAGTCATACGGAGCGGGGTGGTGAGGGTGCATACTCTTGGTCCCACCATTCAAGAAGGGTATACCCTTGGTCCCAGCTCCCAGCACACTGGAGACAGAAAGAGGCAGATCCCGGAGCTCAGGGTCAGCCTGATGCAGGGCAAACTCTAAATAGAGAAAGACTTCGATCCAGGAGTGGTGGAACCCATCTTTGATCCCTTCAGATGAGAAACACAGGTCCCTGTTCCCAATAATTAGAGTTCAGAGACACACCCATGGGATTTGGAGGGACCTAGGTTTGGAGGCTACTTACAAAAGGCCTTCTCGATGCAGGCAGATTGTCCTTTGGGATCTCAAAATATATACACTAGAGCTGGTTTAGCTCCAAGGTGACAGAATGATTTCTACTTTAACCCGGATTGAAAGATAACGCTTTGTATGTTGTCAGAAGGCCAAATTTGCTTCAGGAGAAGTACTACCTAGCCCCCCATCCCCCCCAGGAAAAAAAAAAAGAGGGCAATTGCCCTAGGGTTGGGATTGGGGCAGGGCTCTGTTCTTATCGTTCCAGGAGAATCGAAGTGTCCATTAGGGGAGCCCGGGGATGGCGGACAGCGGAATCCTCAGCAGAGAGCAGAAACAGGCACCAAGGAGGATGAGTGACCCAGTTGATTCTGCCTGGCAGACTTCCTCAATAGCTGTCTCCATCGGGGGCCTGCAACCACCACTGCAATCCAGTGTCGCTGGGACCGTTCAGCTCTACACAATGCCCCGGCCGGAACCTCAGTGAAGCCTGCAAGATCAGCTTCTGCCTACAAACCCCTTAGGCCATCTAAACAGCTGAGAACAGAAGGACTGAACATAAAAGGAGTGTACTAACATTTTTAATCATTTTTCCCATTTGGGTTGGGGCCCCAAACAGGTCTACTACGACCCAAATCAGCAGGAAGTCACTTTAAGAGAGCGACGTCCCATGCCCAGAGGGTGGGGAGGGTGTTTCTCCGCCCATCTTTTTGGTTATTTGAAGGATAACTGAAAACTCTGTTATGTAGGGGAAGAGACTACAAGCTGATAAATGGTCCTGTCTTAATGGGTTTTGGAGGTTAGCCCCAGGGAATTCCTACTTTTCCTTTTCTGTATCCTTCTTCCTCTCCTATGTAGGAGTGCATGGGCTTGAGAAAAATGAGATATAGACATAGCACAGGAAGGTCCAAGAAGAAGGGGCAGATTATTGAATATACCCTTATACCTTTGTATATTGATACAAAATTAGTAGTTTATTTGGCTAAAGTGGTATTGACCATTGTTTATTGTGCAAAAATAAGATTGTATTGGATTACATCGGTATTGATCTTTGTATATTGATACAAAATTAAGATTATAGTTGGCCACAATGGTATTGACCCTTGCATATGGACGTAATATTAAGATTATATTGGGCTACATAGGCATTGATCTTGGTATATTGATACATAATTAAGAGTATATTTAACCACAATTGAATAGATCTTTGTATATTGATACAAATTTAAAGGTAATGCTTCCCAATGGTATCATACCTAGAGATACTTAAAAATAAAATGTGAAGCTCTGACCTCTTGATACCAACCGTCTAAAACGGTCTAGGATAGTTAAAACAAACTCCTAGTCATGCAAACATGTCTCTTTGTTGGCTACTATGACAGTCTATCACAGATATTCTCTAAACTACCCAGTAATCAAGTTGCTAAGAGACAAGCAACATTTGCTTATCTAAGTACAAGAGATGGATAGGGCATCTTCAAAAACCCCTTGAGATCTGAAGAATATGGCATTCAAAGATGTTATCTTAAATCAAGATTTTTTTTTATATCGAGACATATCAGCGCCTGACGGCAACCCTATTCTACTCCAAGTAGAGGATAAGCATCGAAGAACCTCCACTGTAAGATGGTTGAATTGGTGGCAAGCCTTTCTCTTGGCATGAAAAAACCCCTTGCACCAACTGCAGACAGACTGCTGTCCAAAAAGGACAAAACTTGGAAGCAGGTAAGTCGACAGCCTAGCTCTGCCAAGACAGGGTAGGCGAGTCCTTCATATCCCCTGCTCTACAATCAATGTCTGTCAGAGAAATGGGGCCAAATGACTGAAGATTGATGCTGTAATGTATGGAGAGAAAATGGGAGCTGTCCAGGCAGCCACTGGTATGTCATTTCTTAGTTTGGGAAGCTGCAGCCCTGCACTTCCTATATAATCAGATATATTTGTCCCTCTCAGGTCTCTGAGGTGGTTGAAGAATAGATAGCTAGAGTCTCATAGTTAAATTTTGAGTTGTTTGGGAATCAAGAGGGTGTTCTAAGAAGATGCTTTTTAAATTGTGATGAAAGTTGAGTTGGATATAGAACTTTAAACTCATGGAGATAGGTCGACAGTAGAATGTTGAAGTCAGGTGCCAAATACATATAGACTGTACATTGGGATTGTATGCCAAGCCATATAACTCTCATAATTTTGGCCTAATTACCTCTGTTGTTTTGTATTGTATTTATTATTATAAGAGCTAGAGCCATTTGTTGGACTGAAAGGGGGAGCTGTTGGGGGGAAAAGATATATCTTAAACTTAAAAAAAAGGAAGGGGATGGGTGGGTTGAGGCGGAAGAGGGTGGGAGGGTGGGACTGGAGGCGGGGTAGGGAGGGGATTTCAATTGAGATGTAACTTGAAGAAATAAAAAATAAAGTAAAAAAAAAAAGAAAAAGAAAGTTTTATATAATGGTTTATATGTCTAACTACTTATGTCTTTGCTACTTATTGGATATGGCTGAAACTCAGCTCTCAGGGTTATTAATTAAAAGTTTGTGCTTAGATAATCTTAAGCCATATGACCTAATTCCAAATACTTTTAAATTGGGATATTGGGATATATATTCTAGAGACATTGAATTGAATTGTTTGCACTGCTGATAGAACCTGGTTTTAACCTTTAAAATTATGGCTATGCTCTGTCTTTTAAAATCATGGTATGGTTTATGTCTTTTAAAATTATGGTTATGCTCTATGTCTTCACTCTCAAAAAGGTTAACAAATCACTGCCTTAAAATATTCTTAGCCTTGTTTTTGCTGATGTTCTTAAGAATTAACAAAGCTACAGACTTTAATAAGTTATAGACTTTTTTATAAACTAAATCATACATGAAACTGCTATGCTGTACAGGGATATGCCATAAAAGGTCAGAAATCCCTAGTCTCTTTACAAATTATGTTTATAGATTAGAAGGTTTTATTTTGATACTAGAAGAGCTTCAATTCAGAATTGTGAATTTTTAAGACTCTAAACCTCTAAAGCCCTAGTCTTTAATGGTAATTAAGAAATGAAAACTAGTTGGGCAGTGGTGGCACACACTTTTAATCTTAGCACTTGGGAGATAGAGGCAAGTGGATCACTGAGAATTCAAGGCCAGCCTGGTATATAAAGTGAGCCCACAACAGCCAGGGCTCCACAGCCCTGCCTGGAAAAACAAAAACAAAAAAAGAAAAAAAAAAGAAATACAAGCTAATAGTCACCTTATTTGTATTTAGGCCAAGAAATTACACAGTCACGAGATTAAGCTTTATCTAGCCTCCTATACATGCTTTCACAGTAAAGCAGAAAGTAACTAACTAGAAAAAAGATCCATCTTAGATATGGTGGTACTTAGATACCTCAGAGATCTGTAGAACATGACATTTAAATATTTAATACAAAAAGGTTTTCATGACAGACACGCCAGCTCCTGACAGTCTCCCCTAGTTTCCTCCAAAGAAGATAATGGGCACAGATTAACCTCCACCTGGACCTTGCTTTATGTGTGGCAAAGGTGGCCACTGGGCTACAGATTGCCTTTTGCCTCAATGGCAGACAGCATCCTGTCCAAGCTGGACAGGCTGGACATGGATGGAAAAGTTGACTGCTGAAGCTTTGCCAAGATAAAATAAGCTGTCCTTCAGGAGTCCTGTCTCACAAAAAGTCTGTCAGATCTTCTGGTACTGGGGTCCAAAGATGGATGCCCCACCAACACAGGAACAATGGGGATAGGTGTCCAGATAGCTGGTAAGACTGTCATTTTTTTAAATTTATTTTTTATTTCTTCAAGTTACATCTCAATTGCAATCCCCTCCCTACTCCCAAGACTGTCATTTTTTATAGACTCAGAAGCTGTTTGATCTGCACTTCCTGTTTACTCAGGTAACATTTATTGTTCTCAGATCCCTGATGAGTAGGTCAGTGAAAGATTTAACAGTTTAACAATAGAAACCAAGGCTTCAAGATGCCTTCTCAGTCCTCTTATTTATTAATAATAATAATAATAATAATAATCAGGCCTCAAGCCTGATTCCCATAGAGCTGCTGCCTCTAGGCCCAGACACAGTCTACCTTGTTACCAGACTCAGAAAACAGGCAGTTAGCTCCTTACCTCAAGGTAATCCACCACTATGTTAGCTCATGTCAATTCATTAGCTAGTAGTTTTCTACTAGGTACTAGGTCTCTTTTTAAAAAGGGCAAACAGACTTGCCTTGCTCACAGTCTTCATGTCAAAAGATATTGTAACTTTTCACTACAGTGATGCTCCCAACAGTCTCACCTGTGTCTCATGGTAAATAATTAGATAAAAAGATAAAAAGTTTATATAAGACCTGAGGATACAAAAGCTTAAGTTATGAGGACCTAAAAAAAGGATTTTAGGGTCTAAGAAAGTATTTTAATGTTGGTAAATACAAACAGAGGTATCTTAATGTTGCTATGCAAACAGAAGTACTTCTTCTGTATCTTCCCCTTGCTATGCTACTGTTGAAATTCCTATAAGTTATTAGTCTAACTCTGGTAAAACAGTCCACTATATGATCCACTATTATAGTCACAAGTTCAAGATTTTAAATTTCCTTTGGTTTGTCTTTTAAAATAGACCTCAAAGTGTTTCTCATTGTGCTAAATTTATATACATCCAGTCTTCTGGATAGAGAGAAAAGCCTCATGTTCATGATGTGTATGTAGTCATTGTAAAAATCAGGATTTGATGAGTTTCTGCCCCTTTTGCTCCACAGAAGGTTCCTGTCTTCTCTGAGCTCCTCTTAAAAGAGTGACTGCTCATGCTGTGGTAACCCAAGATTGTTTCCCCAGCCTCTGCTGTGCTATGGCACAAAGATGTGTGTCTAATGACTTTTTCTGTAGTGTGAATTTCACTACAGATCACAAACAATGGTGATGATAACTGTTTAAAACTTGTCTCCTGTTGTAAACTTTAATAGATTTCTTATAAGCCTCAGGAAATCCCCTCGAATCCACCTCAAATGAAGTCCAGTTAAGTACTGCCAACCAACAGCCTAAATTTCCCACCTATTGCTATTTCAGAGAGTGGGATCCCTCCCCATTTCCCATTAACCCATTTCCTAGTTCTGGGACTTCCCCTCCCAGCTACCAAGCCCCTGGGCTCTAGAAAATGTTTTCTCCCTAACCCATTTATGCATCTGCTCCAGTAACCTGCCAAGTCCAGGTGTTTCCTGCATCCAAGATACCTCCAAAGTGGTCGCACACAATGCTCCAGCTCAGCTCACAAACTGTTTCTGAAAAGATAGGAGCCTCCATCCTGAGTGTTTCCAATGTGTTCGCGAACGGTCTGAGGAAGTTTACCCGAGTCGAAAATGGGAAGTTTGTGCGAGTTCGGAAATGCATGTAGGAAGTGGCAAGCAGACGTGCTGGGCAGTGCCATTAGTGCCACAATCAAGGGAGATCTGGGGAGACGTTTACCATTTCCCAGAGGGTGTCCTTCCTGGAGTGATTCTGGGCCCCTCTCCTTTGGTCTGGGCAGCCACTGGTCCCTGAGTACTAGTGCCTTTGGGGTGACTGGCCCGCTGGTTCTTTTTCTGTGGCCCTGCCAACGAGTTTGGTGACGCCTCTGTCTCTGTCTTTTCATTGCCTGCCTTGGACATAGGGGCACCAGGTGCCAAGCTTGGGGAGCCCGAGAGATGCTGTGTGCCAGAGAAACGCATTAGGTTTCTGCGTGGAAGATGGCAGGTTTTTAGGTTCTGTCTGTCTAGTCTGACTTTCTGTTTGTTAGACCTTTTGTTCTTGTTTGTGTCACACGGTTTTGCTTCCGTGCGCGTTCTTGGTTTGTGAATGTCAGATAACTCACACAGCTTCTCTGTCTTGCTTTCAGTTTCTCTCCCCTGACTTTCTAGTTTGTGCATGTCAGAAATGCTCCAGCTCTCTGAGAACGAAGGGGGAAAGTTCTAATCTCCCTTCTCCCAAGTCTGCGCCTGGGTCAAGATGGGGGGGGGGAGATGGGGATTCGCCCATCCTCCCCAAGGGAATCATTATGGGGGGGCAAGGCCTTCCTCTCCAGCAGGGCAGCTCCGAAATTCCTTTGTCAGCTGGAGCACCAGTGCACAACGATGGAGAAAAGAACAAGGAAGGCTCCCTAAGATAGAAGCTGCCTTAAACTGGGTGAATTATGGGTTCACCTCTCTTCCCCAGAAACAGAAATGAAAACTAGACAGGCTAAGGGGGGTTTGCTGCCATCAGAAGAGATGAAAAGGGCCGTCCACCTACCCGGGCAAAATATCCGGGCTATACACTCCCTTGGCACACTCCCTCTGCCGCCAGTTCTGGCAGTCGGCCAACATAATTTCTACCCAATGCTTTAAATGTTAAGATAAAAATTTGTTTAAGGGTGACAACTCCTTTCAGTAACTTTTCTGCAGGCTGCTAAGAAAAAATGAGATTTGGTTACAAATGGTTTCTCTAATGGTAGAGTTGCCTATATAATTAGTAATGTTAAAAAGGGGACAAACTTAAAAGCTGCAAGTGGAATCTTTAGAGACTCTGAAAAAGTAATGTCACCATGAACGGGATGACAAATAGTCCAACATCATGTCAGAAGTTTATGTTCCAAGCTATTAAAGGGATTAAAGCCAAGTTTTCTCAAATGTATATTGTTCATAATATTTTATTGCCGGATGAAAATGAGGACAAACTTTTGCAGGTTTGTGCTCGATTGTCCTGGTGCAACTCATTTAAGGTTACTGAGTTATTTCCAGTCCTTTTGTGGACTGCTATGGCAATCTATTTTAGGAAATTGGGTAATGCAGGTTGATGGCTGGCCAGTCTAGCTCATGATCATGTAAAATACTAGTATTAATTTATCACTGCTTCCTAGGTTAAACAGATAATAAATGGTTAGAAATATACAGTTTGCCTGTACTTCCTCACTCAGATAACTTTATATAAGTACATGATATAAAAGTCTTTGGAGACACTTAGTAAACTTGGACTGGGGAGTTTTGTTTTGTCTAAATTATCAATGTTTGCTGGAAAATAGGCTAGAAAATCTAAATGGCTGATTTCATTAAATCTTTACATATTGATGCAAAATTAGAAGATAGGATATTGTACCTATGTGATTCTTAAAAATACAATGTAAAGGTCTAGTCCTTATTTTGAAAGCTACAAGTTGTAAATGTTTAAGGATAGAAAAGTTTAAGCAAGATCTGAAGATCTGAGAAAGTGTATGAAGGTCTGAGGTACATAAATGCAAGTTATAAAAGAAAGCTTCTAAGAATATGTCTAGGAATATGAAAGGATGTTAAGGTTTGGTAAATGCAAGTTACTGAGGTTGGAAAATAATGGTTGAAGGTATAATGTAAATGAAAATTAGTAGTTGATAAAACTTACAGCTTTATTAAATGTAAGTATAAATGTATTTAAATAACAACAACCTGCCATGTGATTCCACCGTCTTAGATGGCCATGTGATATAAAGCAACAATTATGAAATGTCTTAGTCCTAATGAACTCTGCTGTTATTGTTACCTTCTTTTAGACTAAGAAACCAACAAATCTTATGTTTTAAATTATTAATGGATTTTTTATATGATGATTAAAAAGTCAAAGTTATATCATTATTAATTAAAGTATGTACTTAGATAATCTTAAGCCATATGATATAATTCCATAGTTACTTTTAAGTTGGAATATTGGGATGCACTCTTGAGGCATTGAATTAAATTGTTGACACTGTTTATAGAACTTGGTTTTACCTTTTTAAATTATGGTTATGCTCCATGCCTTTTAAATTTATGTTATACTTTAACTGTATCTTAACTCTCAAAAGAGTTAAAAATTGTTATCTTGAAATATTCCTAGCCTTATTTTTGCTAATGTTTTCAAGTCCTAACATAGCTATAGACTTTAATAAGCTATAGACTCTTTTACTCTTTTTTTTTTTCTTGGTTTTCGAGACAGGGTTTCTCTGTGTATCCCTGGCTGTCCTGGACTCACTTTGTAGACCAGGCTGGCCTTGAACTCACAGAGATCGTCTGCCTCTGCCTCCCGAGTGCTGGGATTAAAGGCATGTGCCACCACACCCGGCAAGCTACTATAGACTGTTTATAAACTATATCATACAGGAAGCTGCTATGCTGTATAGTGACATATCCTAGAAGGTCAAAAAGTTTCCAGTCTATTTACGAATTCTGTTTATAGATTTTAAAGTTTTATTTTAATACTAGAAGAGTTTCAAACTCAGAATTGTGATTTTTGAGACTTTTCACCTAACAGGGATAGAACCCTAAAAATCTACTCCTTAATGGTATCCAATACGGTTAAGAAATGCAAGCAAATAGTCACCTTATTTGTAGTTATGCCAAGAATTGATAGTTAGTTACGATATTAGGCTTTTTCTAGCCTCCTATACAGATTTTCACAGTCAGAGAGTGTGAAACTCTCTAGAAACAAGATCTATCTCAGATAGATATGGTGGTCCTTGGACACCTCAGAGATCTGCAGTGTAGAGAGCTGCGAAGTGCCGCGCCCTAAAGATGGCGCTGGTCTCCGCCTTCCACCAGCCCGACGGTGAGCGCTCTCTATGATAAGTTCATATTTGGCATAGACCGCTGATCTGGCTTGCTTCCACATACATGGGCCTCTAAGATAGCACCACTTGGCGTTACTTGACTGGCTGTTCATTTTAGTATTTAGCCTGTGGGTTGGGTCTGCCCAGACATTTGGAATTCGGAAGACTGTTTTCAAGGGACCTGAATAAACTGCTGGAGAAGAGTTTTGTGAGTTGCGTCATTCCTTGCTGGTCAAGGGGGGACGCGACACTGCAGAACATGACATTTAAATATTTAATACAGAAAGCTTTTTCTGCTAGACATGCCAACTCCTGACAGCATTCCCAGTTTCCTCCAAAGAAGAGAACGGGCACAGAAGAACTCCACCTGAGACTTGCTTTAAATGTGACAAAGCTAGCCACTGGGCTAGACTGCCTTTTGTGGCAGACAGCATGCTGTCCACAGGCTGGTCACAGATGGAGAAGTTGACTGCTGGACTTTGCCAAGACAAGGTAAGCAGTCCTTCATAATTCCTGTCTCACAGAAAGTCTGTCACACCTTGGTAGTGGTGGTCAAAGATGGTTGCCCCCCAGACACAGAGGAACAATGGATGGCTGGTAAGGTAAAGGCTGTCAGTTTTTATAGATTCAAAAGCTAATTGCTTTTGCTTACTCAGATGGTATTTGTCGTTTTCAGATCCCTGATGAGTCTAGAGACTATACTAATAAAAGATTTGACAGTTTAACAGGAGAAGCTAGGGCTTCAGATGCCTTCTCAGTCTACCTTATTACCAGACTCAGAAAATAGATAGCACTATGGACTCTGAATATAGCAATCTGAGATAATTAGCTCCTTACCCTAGAAAAATTCATGTTAATTTATTGGCTAGTTAAGACTACTAAATATCTGTTATTATAAGGACAAAGAGGTTTGTCTTGCCTACAGGCTTTATGTTAAAATATATTTTGGGATCTAAAATACTGTAATGTTAGATACAAACAGAGGTGCTTCAGACTCCTTCGCCTTGCTATGTTACTGTTAAAGTTCCAAAAGGTTATTGGTCTAGCTCTGATAAATTTTAAATCTCCTTTGGCTCAAGAATTGATCATGCTAATAATTCAAGGTTGTTTTTCAAGTCTTTGTCATATTGTCTTTCTGAGATCTAGTCTTAAAGCCTGGATCCACCAGTCTCAGATCAAATAGGATTCCAGATGAGTATAACTGCCTATTCTTAAAAATGGGATTTCCTCCTTGGTCACGGGGATCATTACTCTCCCCAATTGGTAGACAATTCTAACTTCTGTTTCTAGTTTATATTTGTCTCAGCAGATTCTCACCTGACTGATAAATTCTATTCAGAGATAACCTGTGGCCTGCAAGCTGCTGAGCCCTGGACTTCCTGAGAGCTGATCTGGAGCAGTCCAACCCATATGGTTACTCTCTGTCTTCCAGATGCCCTATTGCCCAGCCTTTGACTACCATTTCAGCCTTCCTGGGCCCTGAGGACAATGTCCCAATGTCAGCTGGAAGTAGTTACAGAAGAGAACACACTGTCCATTGTCCCGCCTGGTGGGTTGAGATGCTAGCTCAAAGCTTTATGGGTAGAAACAGATTCAAAGAAAGGGGGGAAATCCCTTTCCCAAAGGGCTAAATGGGCCCTGCTGCTTCATTATTGAAGCAGTTACAAGGGGAAGGGGAATTGAAAAGATAGGAGCCCCCATCCTGAGCTGAGCAAAAGTTAAGCGATCTTCACCACCCCCTCTCCACTGCTGTTGCTAGGAAATGACTAACACAATCTCCCAGCCCCAGGGTCTCCTAGAAGTCTCCTTGAGGAAACCCCAGCCCCAGAGATAAGAAAACAGCCAGGGCCAAGTTTCCTGACTCTGGAAGCAGGGCCCCCTCCTCCAGGAATTCACATCAATGACTAAGCCATTGTCTCCAAAACATATATAACCCAAAACTTTATAAAGTTCGGGTTGCCTCTTCCCCTCTCCCTCGGGTGTAGGCCACCCCACGCGTGTTGGTCATGTGTCAGAACAATAAATTCCTTTTGCTCTTTGCATCAATTCGATGTCTTTTTCTCATTGAGGGTCAGCAGGAAGATAGGGTGATATCCCCTCCAGGGGATGGGCCTTACATTTCATCGAGGCCTGTGCTTTCCTAGCCGCAGATCCTGGATAGCGACTTAACCAGCTCTCTTAGGACTTCACCAGCATCTAAATTATCTTTTTAGGGCCCGCAAAGATGTCTATGCCCCCAAACAAGCAGGAAACATCCTTAAAAGAACACAACCACCCCACTCCTGCCCCACCATCTTCCTAGTTCCTCAGTTTTCTTTTTAATTAAATAACAAGGCAGGAATGTATGTCTGCATGCTTTCCCACTGGCCTGACTTTAGGGTCTTTCAGGATCCTTAATTGCTTATATCATCAGCTGCACATTTGGCGGGATAAAAGCTCCAGCCCACGGCTCATGTCTTTCCAAGTCATTTTTTTTCTCTCTTCCCATTCCCTCATTCCCTCATTCCCTCATGCCTCTCTTCTTCTGTTCCTCTCTCCTCATGCCTTCTCATTCTCTCTCTCTCTCTCTCTCTCTCTCTCTCTCTCTCTCTCTCTCTCTCCATGGCTCTGTCCTTAACTTCCTACCTTAATAAACCTTATACCAGACCTGTTGTTTGGCATGGTGTGATTTACCCGCAGCATTATCATAACAATATCATCTTGGCACCATGTGTCCTGTTATCGTTGATGAACTCCAAGTACTGTCCTATCTCCCTCAGGGTGGTGGGGGTTAGCAGGATATCCACACCAGAGTCAAAAACAGTCATGAAATCATTCACAATTAGATGTCTCACTTTCTGTGCTCCAATGAAATAATTCTCACAATTTTCTTTAATAAGAAAATGTTTCCTGTGAGAATTCTTCTTCTTACCACATCATTGAACCCTAAAGAGAGGTTTATTTCTCTCAATTCTGGGGACAGACTCTGTGAGATCTGTCTATATAGTGAGTTCCATGTCAGCCAGGGCTACACAGTGAGACCCTTTCCTTTACCCTGTTGAATACCTACCCAGAATCAGCTGATGATCAAAATGATGATTTTGATTTGATGTTGTTTGGTCTGTACCATGGGACTGTTAAACGTCATACCTGTAGCCTAATTTCTTTCTTTTTTAAAAAATGTATTTACTTTTATTTTATGTGCATTGGTGTTTTGCCTGGGTGTATGTCTATATGAGAGTGTCAGAGCTTAGAGTTACAGACCATTGTGAGTTGCCATGTGGGTGCTGGTATTTGAAGTTAGATCCTCTGGAAGAGCAGTCAGTGCCCCTAATGACTGAGCCCTCTCTCCAGCCCCTGTAGCCTACTTTCAAAGTAATAAAATAGACAAAAACTGTAGCAGAGTATTGAGGAGGGATGAGATTGGTCAGACTTTCTCGGGTAGGAGAAAAGGCTTGTGATTTTTGCCTATCACCAGGGATTTCTGCAAACCTTGGAACCCAAGGATGAAGACATTGAAGAGAGAATTCTGAAGGATTGAGTTAGCTTTCAGATGATGGGGCAAAATATCTGAAATGTACTGTTTATAAGGAAGGAAAGTTTATTTTTGGCTCACAACCTCAGGATTCAAGCCAAGGTCTGCCAGCACCATTGTCTTTGGGCTTGAGTCAAGGTAGCAAAAAACTTGGGCTCATGCGGGAGAGGAAACCTGCTCTTCTCGATTGCTGGGAAGCAAAGACAATGAAAAGAGGTACTGGGGTCTCAATAACCCCTTCAAGGGCCCAGTACAATGACCTAACTTTGTTACCTCCATCCCAGTGGTTCTCAACCCTCCTAATGCTGCAACCCTTTAATACAGTTCCTCATGTTGTGATGGCCCCTAGCCATAAAATTATTTTCATTGCTGCTTCATAATGGTAATTTTGCTGTTCTTATAAATCGTAATATAAATATCTGCTATGCAAATGGTCTTAAATCGACCCCTGTGAAAGGGTCATCTGACCCCAAAGGGTCGCGACCCAGAGGTTGAGAATTGCTGTTCAGACACCACTGCCCATGTTACTTTTCTCAGAGCTATGACAAAATGCTGATGAAAGCGATGGTGGCCGAAGCATGAGGCTTCTGGTCACATTCCACACACACTCAGGAGGCAAAGAGCACTGAATGCTAGTGCTCAGCTCTCCTCCTTTCCTTCAGTCAAGGGGAAACCATAATGCCCCCCTATATTGGGGTAGGTCTTCTCGCCTCAGCCCAATCTAAAAACCCCTCACAAACATGCCATAGGTTTTTTTTCTAGGTGACTCTATAGTTCCTGTCAATCTGATGATGGATATGTTGTTTTAGATTTTTATTTAGTTTTTAAATTTTATGTACGAGTGGTTTCTGGGGGCAAGCATGTATCTGCGCCACATGCATGCAGTGCCCATAGACGCCAGAAGAGGGCGCATGAAAACCAATGTAACGTTGTACAGGAATCCCAACTGCCCTGCAGATGCTTGGACACCAACCTGGGTCCTCCGCAAGAACAGTAAGTGCTCTTAACTTAGCTGAGCCATCTCTCCAGTCTTTCTAATGATCAATATTAGCCACCATATTTCTAAACACTCCATCGTCTCCCAAGACACCACAGGTGGGTGACCAAGCCTTTAGCAAACAGACTCTTAGGGGGCACTTAAGACCCAAATCTTAACAAGTGGCCAGAGATTAAAAAGGAATATTGGCAGACTCAACAGGCCTAGGCAACTTCCCTGTACCAGCTTATTTCCTGAGTTTTGCTTCAAGAACCTCTCCTGAAGTAAATTATTAAACTGTAATTTTAAGACTGAGATAAAAGCAAAAAGAAAGGAATGTTATTTGAAGTTGGAGGTCAAACACATTAATCAGTATGGATGCCTTTCCTTCAGCACAGTGACAAGAACAAGGAATTGGGTAAATGAGACATAGTTGCAATTACCCTGTTTATTGGGTTTCTGTTTCTGTGCACAGGAACCGTTTGAAACCTGTATGAAAAGCACTTCCTAGCCGGGCGGTGGTGGCACACACCTTTAATCCCAGCACTTGGGAGGCAGAGGCAGGCGGATCTTTGTGAGTTCGAGGCCAGCCTGGTCTACAAAGCGAGTCCAGGACAGCCAGAGATATTCAGAGAAACCCTGTCTCGAAAAACCAAAAAAAAAAAAAAAAAAAAAAAAGAAAAGCACTTCCTCATCAAGGATGAATAAGGAGCTGTAAGTTTTCACAGCATCTTGTGTAACTAACACCTGCTACCCAGAGTCTGGGGAGAGGCCTTTGCTAAGCCACAAATAACAAACACAAAGGTTCTCCAAAGGCCAACAGGCTTATTTGGAAATAGTAGCATTGCAAGGAGATTGTACATGCCATAGTAAGCTATGAGTGTCCAACCAAGGAGGGGAGGCAGGGGGCAGCTTTTAGTATGTGCTGCTAGTGTTAGCAGAAAGGGGCTCTTTGTAAAGGCAAAAAATGAGGAAGATCACACAAAATATTTTGATGCAATAGTCCCTTGGCCAGGTAGATTGGTGGACAAGGTGTTCATGGGTCAGAGGTCAGTCCAAGTTTAAACAGAAAATTGCAGATCAAATGTCCTTGCAGAATCAAATTGCAGATCAAATGTCCTTGCAGTATCATCATGTAGTGTAAGGTTGTAGAGGCCCTTGTACAAGACTGTGATTTTGTCAGTCTTTTGAGGGCAGTCCTTGTTATCCAGGACTCCATGAGAGTCCGTCCTCCAGGGCTTCCCAGCTTGACAAAAGTGACTCCATTTTCATTTTGACAACCTTTATACTTTTCAGTAAGGTCTATACCTGGAACAAATCCCCCTAAGTGGTTGTTACTGCTTGTTTATGTGTCACGACTTGCTCTTACCCTGACCTCTCCAATCAACAGTGTGCCATCTCAGGCCATCCTCTGTCACCTCACTATCCTGGGCTCCTCTGTTTATATCTGCTTCTCCTT
>CAJQZJ010033053.1:783606-802902 GCA_907164525.1 Lophiomys imhausi
CTCCTCCTCCTCCTCCTCCTCCTCCTCCTCCTCCTCCTCCTCCTCCTGCTGATTCTACTGTTTACAAAGGTGAACTGGAAGTGACTATAGTGCAGAAAGAAAACGTGGTATATGGGTGAGAAGTTCCATCATGGGTTAGAATTTCAGTGCTCTCAGCAATTCTTACCCGTGAGCTGTCACGAAGATTAGACGAATGAACATACCTGGATTCTGCTTTTGCTGAAATCTGAAGAGGTGGATTTACCGAGGCATGAAAGGTGGTAGTACTCCTAATGGAAGGATCTGCTGAGTAAATCCCGCACTGTCAGGGGAGCCTGTGTGTCCCTTCCGGACCAAGGAATTATCTATTGCTGGGGACATCAGGGTTCTGGAACTCAAAGCCTTCTGGGAAGGTCCCCAGCTCAGGAGGCTTCTCGGCCACTTTGCGCCCTACTGTCTGTCCAGCTGTAACTCAACACTCTTGATGAGACTGTGGAAGGCGCTAATTAAACTAATCACTGAGAGAGCGGCTCCCTGTTCACTCTCCATTCCCAAGCACCACCATGACGAGGCATATTATTCATTATGTGTCATGTTAGATTGCCTCTACATTTTAATTCACTGGGACACCAGATCCACCGAGAAGGAGGATTTACATAAATGAAGTCTGGTGTTAAAACAAATTAAACGTGTTCTGCCACAGGACACTTTGCAAAGTTGGGAATAATTAGTTACTCATGGGGAAGCTTATCTTCACTGCCTCAACTCTGTCTACTTGTAGGTATTAGGCAACTCTCTATGTAATGAAGCCCCTTGAAATGTAGATTCCTTTTTTAATCCACATTCTTTTTTTTTTGTTTTTTTCAAGACAGGGTTTCTCTGTTTAACAGTTCTGGCTGTCCTGGACTCGCTTTGTAGACCAGGCTGGCCTCGAACTCGCAAAGATCCACCTGCCTCTGCCTCCCAAGTGCTGGGATTAAAGGCGTGTGCCACCACCGCCCGGCTTAATCCACATTCTTAATCTACAGGTTTGTTACCTGCACTTTTCCTCAGAAGCACCTTAGCTGACTTTTAGCTGTTTAGGGTTTTATACTGTTTTTTTTTTTTTCTCCACTCATGTGTGGTTTGGAAACTAGCAAAGAGAAGAGCAATGCCTAGCAAGAAAAGACAGAAATACGCTATTGGTTTCTAACTAATGTAGGTCACAACTCAGATGACCTTTTCACCTTTGTCCCCAATGGTGAAAAGATCACATGTTGCTTCACTTTCCCCAGTTCCTTCCTTCCTTCCTTCCTTCCATCCTTCCGTCCTTCCTGCTTTTGTTTTTGTTGTTTTGTACAATAAACCGTATTGTAGTTGGACACAAGAAGATAAAAGATGAACAATAAATTGGGGAGAACAATTAATTACATGCTGTGCTCACAGGCAAGGTTTAGTGTTATTATTATACACAAAGCTCTTCTGAGGATTTTCTCTTAGTCACCAGTCAACCTTTAGGAAGCTGTTTATTCAATGGAAAATCATCAGAAGGCTAGAGAGATGGCTCAGCTGTTAAGAGAACTTGTTGTTCTGTCAGGGAACCCAGCTTCAATTTCCAGCTCCCACACAACCATCCAAGACTCTAGTACCAGGAGATATGCTGCCCTCTTTTGACCTCCTAGGGTACAAAGCATGCACATGGCATACATACATACTTGTAGACAAATACAATACAATGAATACATCTAGTAAAAAGTTAAAAAAGGAAGCCGCTGAGGCCTGTTACATGTTGTATCTAATCTCTCCAGATTCATACACTGAAATCCTCACCTCCAGTGTTTCCAAGTGTTATCTTATTCTGAGATAAGATTTCCCCACAGTACTAGGCATCCGACCTTGGCTGTTGACTCTGTGCTGTGAAGGTCCTGTCTACTGTTGAGTTACACTCCCAGCCTGAGACAGGAACATTGCAGAGTTGAAACAAGTTAGAGTTCATGAGGGTGAGTCCTAACTCCATATGATTGTGTACTTAGAAAAAGGGAGAAATTTGAACACAGAGACACACAAATGAAGAGACAATTAAGGAGACGAAGAGGGCAGTTGGCCACCTATAAGCCAAACCAGGTATGGGGCTCACCGTTCCCTCACAGCCGTCAGAAGGAACATTTAGATTTTGGATCTCTAATCTCCACAGCTATGAGAGCTAAGTCTCTGTTGTTTAAGCCACCCAGGGTTCAGCTCTTTTCAACAGCAGCCCTAGCAAACCGATACAAAGAGCTACTGTGTGCCGGACACTGCTCTAGGTGCGGGGGATGCAGCAGGGCACGAAGCTGTGTGTGCCACCTTGGAACTCATATCTCAGACAAAAAACACTAAACCAGGGTGTAGATATTCATGAACAAGCATGCCGTCATGCGTTCTGTGGGGAATAGAAGGCAAGTTGAAGGGACAGAGTGACAGCATATTTTCAATTAGAATAGGAATGGGTGACCAACAAAACTTTCCCGAGGAATGGTACGAATGAGAAGAGAGAGAAACCATGTGGCTATTGCAAGTGGCCCAGTCCTGTGGGGCATTTGGGTTTATTCTAAGTGAGATAAATCTGTCAGAGGATATTGGGGACAAGAACAATGTAATGTGATAACTTAAAAAAAAATTTTTTTTTAATTTATGTGTGTGTGTGTGTGTGTGTGTGTGTGTGCCTGAGTAGCCCAGAAGAGGGCCAGAGAAGGCATCCAATCTCCTGGAGTTGGAGTTACAGGTGAGTATGAACTACCTGGGTTCTGGGGACTGAACTCCTGTTCCTTCAAGATCAGTTCATGATCTTAACTGCTAAGTCAGCTCTCCAGCCTCCCCTCTAGGACCAAGGTGGCCACTGTGCGGTGAATAGAGGCTAGAGGCAAGGATGCAAACCAATAACCAAGTGTGGTGGTGAGTGTCTTTAATCCCAGCACTCAGGAGGTAGAGGCAGCTGGTTCTGGGGATCTCTGTGAGTTCAAGGCCACCCTGATATTTATCAAAAAGGGAAGGGCTGATCTTTGAGATGGAGCAGTAAGGGCTCCATTTGCGGTGTCTTTATTTTGATGTGTCTGTTGACTGCCCAGTGAACTCAGGGGAATCAGAACCAGAAAGTCGCCGCAATCGATGATTTTAAACGAGGCTGTCCAGGAAAGGGCCACTGAGAAAGCAGGTCAGATCATCCTGGAAGTCTGGATGCCAGCGTCGAAAGGAGACATTAACAAACTCTGTCACGGCTGTATATGAGTTGAGAATGAGGGAAATGGCCTTTGGAGTGGCAACTAGGAGACGATTGGTGGCTACCTCACTGGAGTGGGTTCCAGAGAATGAGTGGTAAGGGACAGGGGACACTCCTCACCTGTCTTTCAAAGAATTTGAAAAGATCTCAGGGAAGCATCTTTTTAAAGGAATTCTACAAGGTAAAATGAAACAGCAATTGGGAAAGGATGGTTTTGTTTTCATTATTATTTCTATTATTTTTGTTTGTTGGTTGGTTGCTTTTGGGGTCTTAGTATGTACCCCCGGTTGGTCTTGACCTTGTAGCGATTCTGCCTTAGCCTCCTAGTAGACGGGACTGCAAATGTATGTCATCACATTCAGACCTATTTGTTTTTCTTTTAATTTTTTTTTTTTGAGACAGGGTTTCTCTGTGTAGTAGTACAGGCTGTCCTGAAACTTGCTTTGTAGACCAGGCTGGCCTCAAACTCACAGAGATCTGTCTGCTTCTGCCTCCCGAGTGCTGGGACTAAAGGCATGCGCCACCACACCCAGATTTTCTTTTAATTTTTAAAATTCCATTTATTTCATTTCATTATTATTATTATTTTGTGTGTGTGTGTGTGTGTGTGTGTGTGTGTGTGTGTACATGGATGTTTGTGCCACTGTGTGCATGTGGAGGTCAGAGAACAGCCTGTGGGAGTATTGGTTCTCTTCTCCCAAGTGGGACCCAGGAATTAAACCCTGGGAGTCAGGGTTGGCAGCAAGAGCCTCTACCAGCTGAGCCGTCTCGACCACCCACCCTTTTCGTTTTGTTCTGATTTAATTTATTATTATTATTATTATTATTATTATTATTATTATTTTGTGCGTGTGTCTGTGTGCATGCGTGCATGTGTGTGTGCGCGTGTCTGTGTGCATGTGTGTGTGTGCGCACGTGCGCGTGCATGTCCACTCATGTGCCTATGGCACTATGTGGAGGTAAGAACACACCTAGTTGGCTCTCTCCTTCCACTGTATGGTCCCAAAGATTGAACTCGGGTGCTCAGGCTTGGCAGCAAGTGCCCTTTCTGGCTGAGTCATCTCAGTTTTTTTAGAGGTACCATGTCAATGTCAGAACCTTCAGAGTTTATGTTAAAGTATGTTATGCAACAGAAGAGTGTGACGCTGGGCCGGGTGACCAGGACTTGGTGGAAGAGCTCAGTGGAAGGCGGACTCTGTGTACCAGGGCTGTGGTATGTTAACGTGCTGTGGTAACCTCATCGTCCACATTCAAAATCTCCCTGTGACAAAGAGAGGAACACAACAGGAATAGGTGCAGGGAAGCAGAGGGTGAGCATCCAGGATTCTTAGGAGGATGTGGCTGAGATGAGGGCTGAGAATGGCCAGTTAAAGATTGAGGGACAGAGAGTGTATGAAACACTTCTCTCAGGGTGTGTGTGGGTGGATAGGCTAGTAATAGAGAATAAGCTTGCTCGGTGGACTAAAGGCCTTTTGAAGTTTGAGATTCTAAATTTATTGCATTTATTTTTACTTATTTGTGTGTATATGTGCGTGTGTTGTGTCATGTGGATGTTTGGGCATGTGTGTGCATACATGTCACGGTCACAGGGCAGGAGCTGATTCTCTTTTACCATGTAGAGTTGCGGGGTGGGGGGGGAAGTTCGTACTCAACAAAACCACAAAATGTAGGTTAAAACACTTCTGGAAGCCTGAGCGAAGGGCAGATTGGAGGGGGTCGGGCAGAGGAAGCAAATTGATATCCGAGTGTGAAAGGCCTGTGGCCGACTATGCAAGCAGCAGAGTGGCGTTAGACAATCTCTAAAAGAAAGAGATATCCAGGTACTGCTGTACAAGACTAGTTAAAACGGGAAAACCACTTAGGAAGCATTTGCAGCAATCCACCGAAGTCTGCCCTTTGGATGGCTGCAGGGAGACTCAAGAGGAAGCAACATATGGGAGAGAATCAAAGTCTGATGGCTGAGATAAAGGAGATGTTCCGGTGAGGTAGACCTAACAGTGGCTTCTAATCTTCTGCTTTAATGCCTGGGATTGTCATAACACTAGTCAGCATTAGAGACTAATAGGTGAGAAATAGAAAATGTTGGCTGGGAAATAAGGCACAGTGGGTGGAAGGGTGTTGATGAATTCCGTTTTAGACATGCTCACTCTGAGGGTCCTGTGGGGAATCTCAGCAGTCAGCTTAAACATCAATTGGAGTTCTGGGGAGACCATAAAGTGGGTACAGTTCTTTGGATTATTTTGTACAATAAACAAAGTCATGTAGGAGGCCAAGGTACAGACGGCTACCAGTTAGTGGACATTTATCATATGCCAAGTCCTAGACTTTATGTGCTTTGTCTATAGCCAGCAATATTATTAGAAGAAACTATTGTCATTGTTCTTTCCCAATGAATAACCTGAGGTACAGAGGGACATTAAGTAATTTTCCCATGCTCACACAATTGATAAGTGACTATGAGTCCATATGATCTGACCCCAATGATCTGTTCTGATGTATACCACAGACATATTTATTCAAGGAATAACACTCTGAGGAGAAAGCGTTTGACAGAGGGCCAACAACAAAACAAAATGAAGTGACGTCTTAGAAACCAGATGGAAGGTATCAAATGCTCAAAGGCCTTCAAAGATAAGGGGGTCATTAAGAAGAAGTTCTGGAAACAAGCCGGGATCAGACAGCTAGGGGACCACAGAAACCCATCTCGATATCAGGCGCTGAGCAACAGGGGCAGAGGCAGACAGTAAATGTTAAGATGAGGCTGTGGTTTGATGTAAACCATGCAACAAGGTCAGATAGTCCTCGAGGAAGGAAGGACAGTGGGTTGGTACTGCAGCAAGCATGCGGATGATGTCATTTTATCACACTTACTCCAGTAAACACCGTTATCTGTGTCTTGTAGGCTCAGGACCAGACTTACCAGAACAAGAGTCCAAGCTCATGTGAGCTTATGTTTAAAAACCAGAATGTTGATTAATTAATTGTTGCTGAGTAATAAACTACAACGGAAGCCAGATGTCTGTGGTTTGCTAATGAGAGCACTGTAGTTGGGAGGTAGTGCTTAATCATAATTAAAATGTTGCCAAGGAGCATGAGCTCCAGACAGTAAGATTCACTGATATAATCGAATGGTGGTATGAATATGCATTGCCATTATAAGTTGTGCTTGCTGCCTAGTTAGGGTGCCCAGGGGCCATGGCCTTCTTCCCTTGGGCAGCAATGGAGGTCCATTGGTAGGTTTCATTTCACTGGATTGTGTGGGTGTGGGTGTATGTATGTGTTCATGTGGGTATTTAAGGCTGTGTATGAACATGTGTGATCATGTTTGTGGAGGTCAGAGATCAGCATCAGGTATTTTTAGCAATCACTCTCCACCTTAGTTAGGGACAGATGTGCTTACAGGGAAGGGGTGGAAAAGCATAGTTATCAGTATATTACATATTTTGTTAATTTTCAGATCAGGAGCAATATATCACAGGCTCACAGATTTACGTATCCCAAGAAGATTTCCCACAGCCAGGAGAAATGAGCAGCATGCATCATAATTTGTGGGTAAAAATCAAAGAAGCTAAAGGAGATTTGATTAAAGCTGCTGAGCCAAGTTAGCCCCATTTCTGACCTTCCAATCCCACGACCCATCCTCCTGCCTTTCCTTTTCCTGTGGTTCTCAGTTAGAGGCTAATGGAATGTGTGTAGCCTGTTATTCCCTGGAGCTCGAAGATCCTGTTACACTTCACATTCTATTCCTCTTCAATTCCACTTGGTTCCAGCAATCTAGTGTCTCCCTGTTTACATTGTACCTCTGAAACTCTTGTTGTCCTGCCAAAAATTAAAATAGTTCCTTAGGCCCTTATCCTTTCCTTGAGCCACCTCCTCTGCTTCCTGGCTTTAGTCAAAATTTGTGTTTCCCCAGAGGATTCTGTCCGTTGCAACACAACCCTCTGAACTGGAGAAGCTCATCTTGCATGCATGCATATCCGGATGTCTGTAGGCTCTTTCACATTCTTTGAAAATGTCATCTTTTGTGGGGGGAAATTGATCAATCAGTTTCTCTCTGTATTAGTTTCTTTTGCTGAAAAAAAAAAAATCTCCAAACCAAGTAGGTTTCAAAGATCACAATTGACTTACAATGTTGGAGGTCAGAAGTCCCAAGTAGGCTTCATTGGGATAAAAACAAGATGTCACAAGGACCAAGCTCTTCCTGGAGGCTCCAAAGAGAATTGGTTATTAAATCTAACTTATGTTTCTAACTCCTAGAAGCTGCCATATTTCTTAGTTTGGGATCTCTTCCTCTATCTTCAGAGCCAGCAATCCCATTACTCTAACCCTGTCCCCTTCACCATATTTTACCTCTTCAGCATCAGTCAAGAGATTTTTTAAGTAGACAGTGGAGACTAAGTAGGGTCTATATTGATATGGTAACAAACCCAAAACCACCTGCAGGGAAGAAGGTGCTACAGGCTGTGGAGGAGTCAGGGTTGAGATTGATGCTCCAGAACTGAGTCCAGCTTCCAGGTAAACACAGAACCAGGTCCAGATGGGCGAGCAGGTGGGTTGGCAGAGGGAAGTTGAGTAGGCCCAGTCAACAACCAGGGACTGAGCTAAGTCTCAGGGACAGTTCGAAGTTCTGTCTTTTGTTCCTTGGTGTGTCACCAGCTATTGGATAAGAAGTCCATGTGAGATGGGCGTGGTGGCACACGCCTTTAGTCCCAGCACTCAGGAGGCAGAAGCAGTAGGATCTCTGCAAGTTCAAGGCCAGCCTGGTCTACAAAGTGAGTCCAGGACAGCCAGAGCTGTTACACAGAGAAACACTGTCTCAAAACAACAACAACAACAAAAAGCTGAGCTGTCAATTCATGTTTCCAGGCATTATCAGGCTCATAAATGATCACTGGGTTTGATTGGATCATAACAAGCCACAGAGTTCTGGGAAGTGTTGAGGGCTAGAATGATCCAAGACTTTCCTGGAGGCCCTGATGTATAGAGAAGGAACACAATTCCTTCTCTAAACTAGGAACGTGCTTGACAGAGCCAGTAATGACTTGGAGCCAGAGCCTTGGGGGAATTACAGCTTCTGACACTGAGAACCCAGCTCTTCACACCCTCGGGGGCGATGGTTTTCAGTCCCAAGGCTCTTGTTTGCTTGATCTGTGACATTATCAGGATACTCCTCATTCTCTCTGTGCACTGTTGTTTGATTAACTTCCTGCTAACTTCGTCTCACAGTATGGCAGCTTTCTGCTAACACTGTCCCATTTCTTTCCCGGAAATAGTATATAAGACGAAGTGCTTCTTCATAAGCTTGCTTGGCATAAGACTCAGCTTGTGCAAGACATCCCGATCTGAAATGTTCCTATCCCCTTATCTTCTGGTGTCCTGGTTCTCCTCTTTAGGCCCCCAGCATTGAAGAACCTTGCTGGGATAGATCAGGGGAGCTTAAATGTAGGCATTACAAGACTATGATTCTTGTCTTATTTACAAGATGGAAAGAAGGATTTTATATATATATATATATTGCAGTGGGTCGAGACCCCTTTGGAACCTGCCCACTCCAGGAAAGCCAATGCCTCTGGCCTCTCTGGACACCTGCATTCAAGTGAGCATGCCCATGCACATACAGGTTCGCGATTAAAAATAACAAACATTAAAATTAAAATGATCAATTCACCCGACATTAGAAACAAATAACTAAAAGCAAAAGAAAGCAGGGCTTGGGGTGTTACGAGGCCTCTGGTGGAGTTGGGTCAGGAAGCTGACTGAGCTGGTCTAGTGTGCCCAAAGCACTACGTTCTAGCCTCAGATCGGAAAACACAGATATTTCCATTACAGTTCATAACAGTAGCAAAACTACAGTTATGAAGTAGCAACGGAAATGATTTTATGGTTGGGGGTCACCACAGCACGAGGAACTGTATTAGAGGGTCGTAGCTTTAGCCTTATTAGGTCGGCCCTGCAGGTTTGTCAAGACTCTCCTTCGCTATTTCTGACAAAAGCAGCCGTGGAGCTTTCCAACTAGACTGAGCTCCTAAGTCACAGGCCTTAGATCCTCCAGATTTCATGATAATGGGAAACAAACGGGACAATCCAAAGAGAGTCAGGAAAGAGTCTTTCTGAAGGAAAACTGGAGCAGATCTGGCCTTTGCTAGCCACGATTTGGCCTTCTCTAGATGGATGTCCCTCCAAGGCAAATGATCGCCTCAAGTCTCTTACTGCATCAGCAGAACAGGTAAGAAAAAGATCCGAGGGAGCCAATGCAAAAAGAGGTAGAAATCCATACAGATCAGCCATCAGCAAGTCAGTGCTTTTAGCTTCTTCTTTAGTTACACCCAAGTTCCACCTTTGGTCTGGGCTTGATGGCACACACCTTTAGTCCTAGACCGTGGGAGGTAGAGAAAAGCAGATCTCTATGAGTTCAGCCCTAACCTGGTCTACATGCTAAATTTCAGGACGGTCAGGGCTACATAGTAAGACTTGACTTTAAAAGAAAACAGTCCCATCCTGTGCTGGTTATGTGAACTTGACACAAGCTAGAGTCATCTGAGAGGAGGGAGCCTCAACTGAGAAGATGCCTCCATGAGATCTGCCTCAGGCAAGCCTATAGGACATTTTATTAATTGATGATTCGTGCGGAAGGGCCCTGCCCATTGTGGGTGGGGCCAACCTGGGCTAGTGGTCCTGGGTACTATAAGAAAGCAGGCTGAGCAAGCCATGGGGAGCAATCCAGTAAGCAGCACCCCTCCAGGACCTCAGCATCAGCTCCTGCCTCCAGGTCCCTGCCCTGCTTAAATTTCTATTCCTGCCTTCAACGTTGAAAGTGATGTGGAAGTGTAAGCCACATAAACCCTTTCCTCCCCAAGTTGTTTTTGGCCATATTGTTTCATTAAAACAATAGTAATCCTAACTAAGACATACCCTTTTAGGCCATGGCCCAATTATATCCTTGACTTTCAAATAATCCTCCTCTTAAGGAGGAGTAGGAGGTGAGGAAAACTGGCAGTCCCTGTAAACTGGCAATCATTTCCCTTTCAGACCCCAAACTTATAAACTAAAACTTATTGATGCATATATTCATCTTGAATACTTCACCCATTTATTTGTTCCTGAGTACAAAGATAATTAATTGCTTCTTTAATTAAGCATTCCTCACTCTTATTAAAGTCATTAGCATATTCCACAACATTTTCTGTTCTTGGTTTCCCAGGGGACTGAGGCATGCATTTCCAGAAACCAGCTGGCACTGTTTATTTGCAGTGGGTATCAGGTGCTGGAGGCTAAATTACTGTTTCCAGCTCTCTGTTTCTTCTCCCTCATGTGGGTCTGTCTAAAACTGAACTTTAAAGTCTACCTGGCTGCAGGTATGGCTGAACGGCAAGTCTCACCAAAGAATGGTCTCAGTTAGACAGTCTTCAAACTTCAAATTAGCTATCCTCTAAATACTTTCTGTAACCACACAGGGGGGTAGGAGCTAATACCTAGGACACAAACACACACACACACACACACACACACACACACACACACACACACATGCAATCACACCAGCATCCCTGTAGATTGTCACCATGAGGCCCAGTCTCATAATCATTATGTTATCCTGTGGAGTAAGAACATGAAGGTTATTCTGACTTATCTGACTCTGTCTCCTTTCGTAACTACCGAGGTGTATTCTCAGGGCTGGTCTATCTGTATCTGTCTGGAAACTGGATGTTCCAACAGGGCCATCTTCATGAGCAATGCATTTAAATGGTCTATGCTCATTTTAAGGCTCTGATGTTATCTTGAAATTCTTAATAATTGCTCAATAAAAGTAAGTGCTTTTTATTTTTCATTGAGCTCAGTAAAATTAGGCAACTTGTCCAGGTCTCTAATGTAGTTGCTTTCATTGATCAGTCTCTTATTCCCAGTTACTTTGTTGTTGTTTTTTTTTCAAGACAGGGTTTCTCTGTGTAGCCCAGGCTGTCCTGGACTCACTTTGTAGACTGGGCTGTCCTTGAACTCACAGAGATCCGCCTGCCTCTGTCTCCCCAGTGCTGGGACTAAAGGTGTGCACCACCAGGCCCAGCGTCCTGATTACTTCTTTAGTTCTTCACATCTGACTTTTTATCTATGTGTCTGTATCCATTTTCCAGATTTTCTTACCCCTCCTCTTCTACCCCAAGGCCTGGAGCAGCATTTCTCAACCTGTGCGTTGTGACCCTTTAGCGGGGTCGAATGACTCTTTTACAGGGGCCATGTCTCAGATATCCTTTATATCAGATATTTACATTACGATTCATAACAGTAGAAAAATTACAGTTATGAAGTAGCAACAAAAACAATTTTATGGTTGGGGGTTACCGCAACATGAGGGACTGTATTAGAGGATCACACTGTTAGGAAGGTTGAGCACCACTGACTTAGAGAATGGCGGACACATTGTAAATGCTCAGACAATACTTGCAGAACACCTGAATACCCCAAAGAAAAAAATCAACAATATTCCCATAGCAAAGGTAACAAGCTGATTATTAGGATTAGGCCACATTTGGTGTCAGGTTCACCGTCAAAGAGGTCATTAGCTCTGGAAACTCCCTCTCTGCCTCCTCCTAAACTCTTTCTCTGTTTGAGCTGTAAGCTACTTTAATGCTTGATCGCTCATCCCTGCTAACCCGATCCCCAATTCTGTAAGCCGAGCAGGAACACTGCACTGACTCAGACAGCCGAGTTCAAAGAAACAAGCTGGCCGCTGCAGTCAGGGTTCAGGATTCAGATCTGAGAGTTTTGACCTCACGCTTGCACAAGCTTTTACTCAGGCCAGCTGAGCTATGTGACCTTGGAGAACAAACGCCACTCTCTCTACACAGTTAGATGAAGAGGCGCCATCCTACTTTCTCCCGGCAGCTGGCAATATATCTGGTGAACACTGAGTACTATGGTAACACTGCACAGGCTGGGCTCAAGGGCTGAGCGAGTATAAAGACGCGGGTTGTAACCACGATCTAACCTTCTGTGCATGCGCATGCGCGCGTGCGCGCTCACTCCGTAGTCCATCAGGATTTGAATGGGCGATCCCCGCTTCATCGTGAGCTTTGGTTTTCTTGACTGTGAAAAAAGACTCGACTGAACGTGTTAAGCGGGGCGTAGTGGGGCACATCTTTAACTCCAGCCCTCAAGAGACAGAGTCGGATGGGTTACTTTGCCATCTGTATCATTACATGTTTATTTATTTATTTATTTATTTGTTTTTCGAGACAGGGTTTCTTTGAATATCTCTGGCTGTCCTGGACTCGCTTTGTAGACCAGGCTGGCCTCGAACTCACAAAGATCCGCCTGCCTCTGCCTCCCAAGTGCTGGGATTAAAGGCGTGCGCCACCACCGCCCGGCTACATGTTTATTTTTATTTTTTATTTTTTTGGTTTTTCGAGACAGGGTTTCTCTGAATATCTCTGGCTGTCCTGGACTCGCTTTGTAGACCAGGCTGGCCTCGAACTCACAAAGATCCGCCTGCCTCTGCCTCCCAAGTTCTGGGATTAAAGGCGTGCGCCACCACCGCCCGGCTTACATGTTTATTTTTAATAAGCAGCCATGGATGGGAAGTGGTTCACACAGGATGCGATGATGGTTATTTTCATATCTATTATCAATACCTTGAAACATTGCCTGCTACCTTCCTGCCACCATGGATAAGGGTTCTACCTCTGTTCCCTGCCCCCACACCTATGCCTGTACTCCCTCTTCTGTACTCCTCCGATCCTCAGCTGGTCACATCTTTACCACCTTCAAGCTGGCAGCCCAACCACCAACACTGGTTCCATCAAACACCGGGTGAGCGTCTTGTTTAGGAAGTCAGTGACAGGAACTGAACATGTTCTCATCTTCCCAGCAGACATCCAGTAATCTCTTCTTGAAAATACGATTCCATCCCACGCTCGATGAAATGAATCTTCCACAGTCTACTAGTAGTGTGGTCTGGGGAACTGTAAATCAGCACATAACATTCATGTTACAGTGTCAAGGCCGGGACACATTCTGCAGACCCCAGTAGCTGCCTCTCCTTGCTATTTCTGTCTGTGGATGAACTGCTCTGCCTTCCAGAGGAGACAGTTTGGAACTTCGAATAGCAATGGCTTCCCTTTCTTCATTGTCTCCATCTCCCCTTTTATGCTCACATGGCTTTCCCACTATCTGTTTATCTGATTTTGTTCATATGCCCTGTTTTTGCCCTCTCCCTTCTCTTGATCTTTCATGCTCCATCCAGATGGGAGCCTCCCCAGGATTTAGGACGACTGCTGTGATTTCTCGCATCCTTTGCTCTGGATCAACTCTTTATTCTTTCCTTCTTCTCTAGGGGTATTTTGAAAACTCTTATTCTCTTTGCTATTGTGACTTGAATACATTTTTTAAAATCCCAGCTTGCTGCACAAGTATAAGGACCTCAGTTGTTGATCCCCCAAACCCATTGCAAAAACAGGACATGGACAGCTGTGGTGGCACAAGCCTTCAATCCTGCACACGAATCCCAGAGGCAGGCACATTTCTGTGAATTCAAGGCCAGCCTGCTCTATATAGTGAGTTCCAGGACAGCCAGACAGCCAGGGTTGCATAGTTAGACGTTGACTTAAAAAAAAAAAAAGCCAGACATGGTGGTGTGCACTTGCATCTTAATGCTGGAAAGGCAGTGGGAAGAGTCCTGGGGCTCACTGGCCATCAAGTCTAGCCTAATCCAGGCTAATGAGGACTTACCTCAATGAACAAGCTGGACACAAGGTTAATTTGTGGCCCACACACACGCACGCACACATGTGCATCCAAACATGAATATAAACACACACACACACATCCTTTTCTTGTCATTTTCATCATCTCCTAGGTTAAAAAAAAACAACTCAGATATGATCTTATTGTAAACTGCTCTATCTGATCTTCCTCAGAGGAGAAGAATTCAGACAGGGGAATCCTCAGACGTTTTAAATGTGGAAAAGAGAAAACACCCAGAAAGGACAAGGAGACCTTATAAATTCTCCTTGTGCTTCTGGACCATTTAATCCCTGACCACTATTTTTTTTTAAGACGCTCCCCTTCCTTTTTTGTTTTTGTTTTTGTTTTGTTTTGCTTTGTTTTTTTTTTTCGGTTTTTCGAGACAGGGTTTCTCTGTGTAGCCCTGGATGTCCTGGACTCAATTTGTAGACCAGGCTGGCCTCGAACTCGCAAAGATCCGCCTGCCTCTGCCTCCCAAGTGCTGGGATTAAAGGCGTGCGCCATGTTTTTAAAGCCAGTCTCACTGTGTAGCCCTGGCTGCCCTGGAACTCTCTACATTGACCAAGCTCGCCTCACACTTAGACATCTGCCTGCCTTTGTGTTGGGACTAAAGGCGTGTGCCACCACACTGAGGTTCTTCCTTCCTTAGCTTTGGGGACCTTGTCCTTATTATCTTCTCAACCTGAAAGTCTTTCACCTCTAGGAACAGTGGTACGTGCTTGCAGTTCCAGCCCTTGAGGGCTGAGACAGCAGGATCACTGCACATTTGAAGCCAGCCTGGGCTACATGGTGAGTTTGAGGCCAACCTGAATTACATATAGAATGAGAGCCTGACTCAAAAAGCAAAGCAAACACAGACAAAAACAAAACAAAACAAGCAAAACCCTCCTGCACCAATTCCATTTCCTCTGCTAGTTTCTTTAACAATTCACCCCCCTTCCTCTATCCACCCTGTTGTTCTTTTATCCATTAGTTTAAAAAGTCTCTAATTTTTAGTCTCCAATGCCAACATGTTTCCACAATCAGACCTTCATTTCTGGCCGTCTTCCCACATCTTTACTTGTGTGTGCCACAGGCATGGTGGAGTCTACACGCTGAGCCAGAGCTCATGTCTTTCTGTCACATCTGCCTCTAGTTTGTGCCTTTTCTTGGTTAACAAACTATCTCCAAATAGTCCCTGAAGGAGGAAATATTGACTGTACCTCCTTGTGGCAGATGATGGTCACAAAGTTACCTGCCACTCTTCCTGGGTATAAACTGTGTTCCCCAAGATCTGCCACTGGTGGCTGATGGAATGAGAGGAAGCAAATGCCATGGCAGGCCTGCCCCATGAGAGCTGTCTTCCTGGAGACTCTTCACTCCCTCCTTCTGTGCCTTTTTTTTTTTTTCTGACTAGAGCTTAAACAGGTGTGTTTTCCCTCCCTGTACATTCTGGATAATACATCATTTTTCTGGACTTAGGAAAACAACCAACAGCCTTTGAAGGAATTTGTTGCCAAGAATTTTCTTACTCAATGTGATATGTTTGTTTGTTCCTTTGTTTGTTTTGACATATAGCCCAGGCTGGCCTCAAACCTACAGTCCTCCTTTAATGAGCTTTCCAAAGCAAGGATTAGAGGCGCAAGCCACCATAACCAGTTTTGTGATGGTGATTTTTGTATGTCTTTTAACTAAGCTAAGGGGCCTAGTCAAACACTAGTGTGGATGCTACTCTAGGGACTTTGTACATGTGATGGGGTTAAGAGATGCTGGTGAGCCTCCACAGTGAGTGGCTCGCATGCGTTTAGTTGAATGCCTTAGGAGAAACTTCAGAGTTGTTGGAATCTCCCAGGTCACTTTCTTTCCATCTTTCAATCTCTTCGCCGACATTCTTCTTGTTGTCCTTGCTGGAGAACCCTTCAACGAGAGAGTCGATTCCTTTCAATTTGATTGTTTTGCTATTCCTATCAACATTCAATCTGAGGCTGTGTCCCTGTATTCACCAGACGCTGCTCAAGGTCTCAGAAAATCGGTTTGAAGAGTTGAGACACAAGTGCTTTTGGTTTCCTTACCACATCACAATAGGATTATGTCAACCCACCATATAAAAAGGGTGCTCAGTCTTTTTGGATCTCTTCATGGTTTTTGTTTGTTTGTTTGTTTTTTTGAAGCCTAAAAAAGCATAAGCAATGAAGTTGTGTCAGTGGGTCACTGAGAAGGAAACATATCCTTTCCTCTACCTATTGGTACCAATTTAGGGTTCCAAAACTGCATACCCATGAAATTGGAATATCCTTTAAAAAACACCTGACCTTTCCCTGTCCCATATCTGTGTAAGAACACAGATTGAGGAGCATTGACAAACCTAATGTAACCTACAGAAAGATATTTTTACCTTAGGTGGGACCTAAGGTTGCAGGTAAGACATGGTGATGGGTGATTTTGGTTTCAAGTTATTGGATCGATAAATACGGAGGAGATTAGAGACACAGGCCACTGGGTACATCTGTGAGAGTGTTTCCAGTGACAATCAGATCATGGTGGCTCTAACATCATCAGCTGCTTAATCTATGATGGACTGAAATTTGAATCTACTGGGAAGTAGAACTACAGAGGGCGGGACCTAGGTAGAGGGAGTGGAGTCCTGGGGACACATTTTTGGAGGGTAAATCTTGGCCCTACCCCTTCCATTAGTCCTCTCTGCTGCCCAGCTACCATGAGGTGAGCAGCTCTTTTCTACTGTGTTTGCCAGGGACTTCTCAGTTGGGTACCGCCCGCACAGGAGGCTGGGAATTGGAGAGACAAAGAACAGAAGGAGGGACACCAAAACAGAATCTGATCAAAGTGTCAAACTTTACTACTCATCAGTCCACTATCAAGTTAAAAGCTGTAAATACAGGTCAGGGTAACCATGGCAACGCACACTTCAGAATCTTCCCACTTTCTCTACAAGGTCAGCGAACAGAACAACAAATGCAGGTACAAGGACATTCCCATGCTTACTGGCCAAACCGAATGGTACAGCGAAAAGCTGAATATGTGACAACAAGTCACCAAATAGCTGCTATGAAAGAATGGCTACTACATTCTACCATGCCGCTGACGCTATGATGCTCCATCTCACTTCCAGGCCCAAGCAACAGATGCAACCGCTCTTGGACTGAAACTTATAAAACAAAAACAATGAAATAAAGTATTCTTTCATTCTTACTGGCCGCTTCATTAAGTGAGACCAACTTCTAGCCCCATTTCTCATTTTGAGTCTAGGTTCCTCAGTCCTGCTACTTAAGGGCCATTTTACCCCTGCTCCATTCTAAGCTCATTGCCACAGACCTGAGTTACTCCACTCACTGTGTCAAAAGCATGCAAAATAGCAGCACTGGTTAACATGATCCAGTCCTTCATTGCTCTGTAGCGTTCTCCTCTGAGACTAAAACCTTCTTGGAGAGAAGCTTCTTAACACAAAGGACTAAAGGGGAAAGGGACAAAACAGACTGTTTTAAGACAAGACAAGGGTTCTCAATCTGTGGGTCATGACCCTAAGGGGGGGGTTGACCCTTTCACAGGGGTCATCTAAGACCATTGGAAAACAGATATTTACATTACTATTCTCTTTTTTTTTCATTTTACATCCCGATCTGAACCCTGTACACTACTATTCTTAAGAGAAACAAAATTACAGTTATGAAGGAGCAGCAAAAATAATTTTATGGTTGGGGGTCACTGCAGCATGAGGAACTGTATTAAAGGGTCGCAGCATTAGGAAGGTTGGGAACCACTGAGATAGGATGTCATTAAGAAGATTGAACAACAGGGTGTTCAAAGGCAGGGAGAAACTGTCCACTCTGCAGGGAAGCTCATTAAACTCAGAAAATACACAACTCAGTAGTTTCAGGAATTCCCTGAAACCAACCAGATTCACTAGGCTCCTCCCTTCCCAAGCAGCTGTAAGCAGTAAGAGCTGCTATGAGACACACTCAGACAAGCTGATTGCCCAGAAGAAGCAGAGGCCAGCTTCCTGGGAGAAAGTCCCTTTAAGCTGTTGTGCTGTAGGCTGTGCAGTGCACTCTAGGTTTCCACCTTTAATAAGCTGTCACTCATACCTGCAGCTGGCTTTGATGAAGCAGCTGTCTTTGAGTCATTTCTGCTCCTGGAAGCAACCCCTCACTCATACTCTTTAAGTAACCTGTATAACACTCATTGGTTCACCAAATAGGACTTTGGTGCTATCCATACTTCGTTTTGTTGTTGCTGGCTCCATATATGAGGTGAGTAGACATTTGTTCATGTTATCCCCAGGAAAAGTGTCACACAACATCTATCTTTCTAATTTTTTGTTTGTTTGTTTGTTTGTTTGTTTGTTTGAGACAGGGTCTCTCTATGTAGCCCTGGATGTCCTGGAACTTGCTATCTAGACCAGGCTGGCTCTTGAACTCACAGAAATTGGTCTGACTCTGACCTCCGAGTGCTGGGATTAAAGTTGTGTGCCAGCACACCTGACTAAAATTAAGCTGTGATGGTTAATCTCCATGGTCAGGTTGCCTGGGTTTAGCATCACCTAGGAGACATACCACTGGGAATGTCTGTAAGGGTATTTCCTAAGAAGAGAGGCGAAAAGGGAAAGATTTACCTTGAACATGAGTAGCACCATCACATGGGCTTGTCCGCAGACATAACAAAGAAAAGAAAAAGAGCAAACCAGCCGAGTGAGCACCACCAGCATCCATGCGCCTGCTCCTCCTGGCTGCTTACGTTGCACAAAATAGGTTCGTATTAAGTACATGGGCAGCTGTGTGTTGAATAGTGAAGATGAATACTTTGTTCAGCAAAGTGAAACTGTGGGACCTGATCACTTGAAGGAGGAGACAGTAGGAGGTTAGAGACAAGCACAGTCAAACAGTCACAACAATATGATAACATACAACTTGCTGAGAATCTTGTGTTGTGTTCCCAAGAAAGTGACATTTAAACACAGACCTAAAGGTTGGCTGAGTCCAGACGTGATCAATGGGTTCTCATCACTAGTGACTGATGGCCTCTAGTTTCTAACTCAGCAAAGTGATATGCTGATCCTGAATTTTTTGGGTGAGAGGAGGCAAGGGTTATACCAGATACAGGTTGTTACCCAATCATGCCTTTTCCAGAAAGGAAGGGTAATATTTAAAAAAAAATATGAGTTTGAAAATTACTTAGAAAAATATTGCAAAAGCTTACGCAAAGTCAAAGATTGATTTACACTTTGTAAAGTCCTAACCTGTATATTTGGACATATCTTTGGGACAATCTCATTGAAGACTCTAAGCTTAGAGCCTCTCTGACTCCATCTGTTTAGGAAAAATAACACACACATTTGGCATCAGGCAAAA
>CAJQZJ010033053.1:807551-819671 GCA_907164525.1 Lophiomys imhausi
GGGGAAGTGAATTCATAGATCCACCAGGTATGTTTCCAAGGGGGGAAATGAATTCATAGATCCACCAGGTATGTTTCCAAGGGGGGAAGTGAATTCATAGATCCACCAGGTATGTTTCCAAGGGGGGGAAGTAAATTCATAGATCCATCAGGTATGTTTCCAGGGGGGGAAGTGAATTCATAGATCCATCAGAAAACGTGTACAAACGTTTCGTGTACAAACGTTTATGGTGCTTTCTTCTTAGTGACGCAAAGCTGTAAGCCATTCATCTGTTCAGCCATAGCAGAATGAATAATCAGCTATAGGATGTTTACATAATGGGGATAGTCCACAGTAATAAAAAGAATGAACTCCTCCTTATGCAATACGATTTGTGAGGCTAGTACACATGGATAATATCCAGTGAAAAGCCCAAACCAGAAGAGCACATACTGTGTGTAGTACATTATTCCATTGTCAGGAAGCTTAGCAGTCAACAAGTCTGAGAAGACAAACAGCTGATAAATATTGCCTTTGAGGTCTCATTGACTGGTAGAAGTCCCAAGTGAGCATCAAGGGGTGATAGAAATATGCTATCGACTGAATGGTTATTACATAGGACTAGACAACATAGTTTTAACCAAGTTGCATGCATTAAAAATATACTTTTTACTATAGATGAGTTATATCTAAGCTCAAAAAAGAATCATATAGAAGGGCCTTGGTAAGATTTCTCCAAGCTTGAGAGAGTTCCACTAGAGCCTATCCGGTTCTGCAAACATCCTGATCTGAGGCCACGAATCGATTCCCCTAGACCTTTCTTCCAACTGTTTTGTTTTGAAGATGCCTTGTGAATGCATAACAGTGGGACTCCTATCAGCTTTGTCTGGGGGCCATGGACAAGGCACGGGGTAGCAGTTTGGTGCTTGGCAACATGGTGTGCCGATGGCAGGGGAGATAAGGGCATAACACACTTGGCACATATTCCACCCTGAGCCTGGGGGATAATTCATAGAAAAACAGATTTCCATGGCATGCTGGTTTCACTCAGAGCCTGTCCTGGCTAGAAATACTGGCACTCTTTACTTTTTCCTCCCTCTTTTGTTGACAAAAGAATTCTTTGTACAAGGAGGCAATCACGGGTCTTGGAGGCCATAGGAGCTCTTCCTCTGCATCAGTGACATTCTATAAGGAGGTAAATAAAGTCATAGTATCTCTTATGTATAATAGCCAAGTATAGTGAGAGGTGGGATATCTGGTCTACCTTCTGTGCCCTGCCCGAGACAGGTACTCAGTGAGTCTCTAGGCCCTGGTGAGACTCAGCCTTTCTGTGTGCACCTCAGGGTGGACCCTTGCAAATAATCCCCAAAGCAGCTGGATCCTGTTTCTCTGCACAGGTTAAATGACTAAGCTCCTTGAGCCCCTCTACCTAAGCCCCATGAGAAAGAGATGAACTACTTGTCTTCCTTATAGGAACTGACAAGGGGCAGCACCCCATTCCTGGGGCCACCACAGGGCAGGGGCTCTTTCTGAACTGGGAACATCACATTGCGTAGCCAAGTTTCACCTTTGTGAATACTCTCCAAGAAGAACACAGAGGTTCCCCTTCTCTGTCCCCATTCTTCCTTGACTTTCCTATCATTCTTAACATCATTTCTCAGGACTAGCTTCTGCCCAACTTGTGGGAGTTCCCAACCTCCACTCTTGAGGACCTCTCCTACACCTTTTGGTAAGAGAGTAGAACAGACCACTCACCTTCCACCCATCGTTTGTTCTGTTCTTCCTCTGTCTTGACTCCACTTTACAAGTCAACCAAGTAAAGCCCAGGAAATTTTGAGAGACTTCCTTCGTTTATGTTCAGACACCCATTGTTCTTTATTTGAACCAAAGTGAGCCAGCAAGATCAATCAGATGCCCTTCTAATGTATGACCTCTAGTGTTTAGGAGTTGTTGTTAGTATAAAAAATAATTTCATTTCTATTTTATTTATTATTGGGAGAGGGGGCTTGCGTGTGTTACATGGTACCTATGTGGAGGCCAAGGAGAGAATAATGCTGAAGAGTCAGTTCTCGCCTTCCACCTTTATGTGGGGATCAAACTCAGGTTGTCAGCCTTTTATAGCAAGTACCAGCTGAGACATCTTGCTGTCCTAAAATGCTGACTGTCTAACAAGGTTTGCAAATGCATGTATCATGAGACTGTCCTCATATTTACCTCCCTAGCCCTCTCCCTGTTTTCCTCCCTCACATCCTCCTTCATTCTGCTTCCATATTACATACATGTGTATATAACCACATGTTTGCTATATATATCTACCTATATCTATGGAGCAGGGTGGGGGTTCTAGGCCAGTGTATCTAGGAGTTTTCATATTTATTTGTTTTATGTATGTGAATGTTTTCCTCTGTGTATGTATGTATGTATGTGCACCATATGCATACCTGGTGATGGAGAAGTAAGAAGAGGGAGACAGATCCCTTGAATTGGAGTTACAGGTGGCTGTGAGCCACAATGTGGGTGCTGGGAATTGAACCTGGGTTCTCTGCAAGAGGAGTCAGTGTTCTAAATAGCTGAGCCATCTCTTCATACTTATAGGGAATTTAGATGTTAATTCTTGTTCTTTTTGGTTTGTTTTTTCGAGACGTTTTTTTTTTTCTGTGTAGTCCTGGCTGTCCTGGACTCACTTTGTGGACCAGGGTAGCCTTGAACTCACAGAGATCCACCTGCCTCTGCCTCCCAAATGCTGGGATTAAAGGTGTGCACTATCATGCCCGGCTTAGATGTTAATTCTTGATCACTGGCCCTGTCACTATGGATTTTTAAGAAATTGATATGTATTTTATTTCAAACAAATATAAAAAGTATGAGAGCCTCCCATATATCTGTCCCCCAACTTGTGCAATTCTCTGCAATTTATCTTCATTTCATATATATGTTGCTTTTCCTTTACTTAAAGCAAATCATAGATACCATTTCTTTATACTCTATAATGCAACATACTCACTGACCTACTATCTATAGAAAATAGAAAGAATAAAGATATAAGAAAACCATTATAAATGTAAAATAAAATTCATCCATTTTTTTGATAAATTTATTTGTAATTGGTAAAGGGCCATTGTACTTACAGTGTAACAAAATTGTGTTCTAAATTATTCTAGAGTCTCAGAAACAGGAGTTCATTCTAAAAGGCATATTTTAACAGGTATTTATTCTTAATGTTTCCCAGATATATCCATTTACCATGGTGTTCCTACCTTTTGTGAGGCTGGAACCAAAACATGACACTTCAAATACAAGGTGAGAGGGAAGATGGCCATTGTACATTGTGTCCTGTGGTTTACAACCTGTAGGGCAGCTTATTTAGAAGTCTAAAATATCTCTGTTTAAAATGTCTAGCTTGCCTGGTGCCAGATGGTTATTTGATGTCCAACACATTCAAACAATCCAGAGACAATGGAAGGTGCCATGCTTCAGTAGGTGTGAGAAAAGAACAGTAACCACAGCCTTTCTGTAGGAGTGTCCTCCTTCCTAAGTTATGCTGGGTGTGTTTTTCCAGTTGAAGTCAGCTACAAAGTAGATATGGGGTCCCAGAATGAAAGCCATGTCATGTTTAGATCCTGCTGAGCTTTGGAAAGACTGCCAATGAGGTCTCGATGCTTTCTGCTATCAAAATATTTTATTTTCTACGAATTATTGGGTCAAAATGAATTTGTTATCTGGAAGCTTGCGTGGCATGTTGGCTTTTAGTTTGCCTATCCTTCATCTCTTTGAGAGAAGAGGCAGTAGAAGATAGCTCTCCTTCATTGTGAATCTTAAGATAATTGTGGAAGGTTGAAGGTTCAATGGCAGCTGTTCATGTTTCAATATGGGAAGAAGTTAAAAGGAAGGGTTTTCTCAAAATTGCTTGGACTGGGGATATATTTCACTGATAGAGTATTTGTCTAGCATGAGCAAGATCCTGGGTTTTGTTCTTTTGCCTCGCATGCTATGTAGAAAATATCAATTGTCTGTATTAAGAAATCGGGACAATGATAGGGCTTATCAATCTAGGGCTTAAAAGGCCGCAGCTTCATGTCTGTGTTTGGGAAGAATCCTATGGTCTCTTCTACCCTCCTGAGTCTTTTGTTGGTAATGGTTGTTGTTTTGTTTTGTTTTTTTAGACAGGGTTTCTCTGTGTAGTCCTGGCTGTCCTGGAACTTTCTCTGTAGACCAGGCTGGCCTTGAACTCATAGAGATCCACCTGCCTCTGCGATGAGACAGGATCTTGCTATGCAGCCCAGATAGATAACTTACCATACACCTGCCTCAGCATGCCACATGCTGAGTTTACAGGATGTGAGGATGTGACAACAATATTCAGCTCATTCCTACATCTTTATTACATTTTTTAGTGTGTGTGTGTGTGTGTGTGTGTGTGTGTGTGTCTGGCAGCAAGCAAGTGTCATGGTGTGAGTGTGGAGATGAGAGGACAGTGTTTAGGAGTGGATTGAACTCAGGCTGTCAGGCTAGGCAGGAAATGCCTTTACCCAGTGAACCACCCTCTTGTCCCCCGACATCTTTATAGTAACTTATTCCTCATCCATTCTCTCTTAGAAGTCTTGGGTGCTTGATCTGTGAATGAACCCATAAAAGAACAGCATTAATGTCTTACCTCACTCCAGTCCTCAGAAGCAACCCTGTGTACCTAGTTTCCCAGCATTTTGAAAACTTACATTCTAGATAAGACATCACAATCTGTGAGCATAGTTGTGGCTGACAGACCTGATTCAGGAGCACATAATGCTCAGAAGTTGTGTTTTCTTTGATTAGGAGCCTTGAAGCTAGCTAATGAACGGGTCTATTTTCACTGTCTTTGCAGTCTTTTCTAGGAAGACTTTTGTCCTAAAGTAGGCTCCCTTTTTCCTTTTTCACTTGTTATATTGTTTTAAAGACAGTATTTTATTAATTTTTGAGAATTTTGTACATGTGTACAATGCATTTGGATCATATTCACCCCTACGCCCCTCTTGACTCCTCCAAAATCTACCCCTCCAGCTTCTCAGCCTTTCCAACTTTTTTTCCTTAAAAAAAAACCAAAAAACCCACAGAGTCCACTTTGTGCTGCTTATATACTTATGGGTGTGGGGCCATCCAATGAAACATGGGTTACCTACCAGGGGCCATACCTGTAAAGAAAACTGGCCCTCCCTCCCTCCAGAAGCCGTCAATTGCCAATAGCTCCCCAGCTACATGTGGGGGCTGACAAACTCCTCCTCTTCCGTGCTAGAATGTTGGTTGACTTGCTTTTGTGTAGGACTTGTGTGGGCAGTCACAGCTACAGTGAGTTCATGGGTGCAGTAGTTTGGTCGTGTCCAGAGTATATGATATGGCTCTACCTTGGCTTTGGGGTTTTATGGTCTTTCTGCCCACCCCTCTGGGATAGTCCCTGAGGCTTGGTAGGTGGTGGTAGAGGGGTGACAGTTGCCCATCTATGGCTAAGTTCACCACAGATACTTATTCTCTGCACTTTGACTAGCTGTGAGTCTCTGAAGCAGCAGGGAGTTCTTTTTCTTTTCTTTTCTTTGTTTTTGCTTTTACAGACAGGGTTTCTCTGTGTATCCCTGGCTGTCCTGGACTCACTCTGTAGACCAGGCTGGCCTTGAACTCACAGAGATCCACCTGCCTCTGCCTCTTGAGTGGTGAGATTAAAGATGTGCACCACCACACCCAGCAATTACAGACAGCTGGGAACTGCCATGTGGGTGCTGGGATTTGAACTCCGGTCTTTAGGAACAGCAACCAGTGTTCTTAACCACTGAGCCATCTCTCCAGTCCAGCAGGGAGTTCTCAACCTAAGAGACTGCAGATACTCTGCAATGCTCATTATTGGATATGAGATTTTTGAGACAGGCCATGTTTTTCAAAAGACTTCATTCCCCAGAAAGGCTAAAATTCATTCTTTTTTTTTTTTTAAATCAAAGCTTCTATACAGATTTAGAGAAAACACAGTTTGCCTTCTCGGTCTTAACTGCTTAGTTGCCACTGGCCCCATTACCCTGGCAGTCTGAGAGATGAGACACCTGCTTATCTAGCTCTCCATGGGTTGTTATGGTGACAGGAATTCTAAAATTGTCTGCTGGCTAACATTGTCCAAAGGCCACATATTAGCTCCAGGAGGCTAAGTTTTTTCCCAACGTGTTGTCAAAATCTTCAAAAGCAATGAGCCTCCTTCTAGTCCCCACCCATGAGTTTAGTGACACATTGTCGCTTTGATGCTGGGGAATTGCAGAAGGCTGATTGAGTTCAGCCCTTCCGTGCTCCATGTTTCTTAACACATTTTGTTATTTTTAGCACTGTGGTCAGGTGAGCTCGTACCAACTGTCATTTTCTACAAGCGGTAAAGTTTTTTACCAATGGCAGACTTAGTGAGCGTGCCAGAGGCAATGCTGACCTACTTGGGCAGATGGATGAACAGTATTTGAGAGTTATCCTCGATAATGTCCAGCTCCATGGACGTAAATAATGGACATGTAAGTATTATTAGGAAAGACAGGTCCTACATTACAGAGAAGGCTTTTGGTACAAAATGTAGGCTAGGCGTGTGTTATCAGTACCATGACCAAGTTGCCAAAGTGTCTTTATTTTAAAACCCTGCTTTCACATTTTCAATTCTGCCTTGATGTAAGTATTTTCTGCTTCATATTTCTTGAGTTTCTGTTGTTCTCAGTATAAAAAAAGGACACTTATCACCACCCCTGAGAACATCTCTTCAAAAAGTTACTTCAGAACCTACAGCTGATGACCTTTCCAACAAGACGTCTAGAGACTTCAGATCATAGACATTTGGTGAACTGTAAAATTGATTATTTGAGAGCCCAAAACATGAGTTAATCTTTAATTAAATAATATAGTCTCAGAAGGTATAAAGAGTAAGGTTAAGTATTATTCTTTTTTGTATTTGTTCTTTGGGAATGTGTGAGTTGTGGTAGTGGTGTCCTGGGAAGTGTTTAAAATGACCAGGTTCTGTGGGAGAAGAGATATATGCATGCATTTATTATAAATATTACTATTATAAAGTATGTGTAGCCACAGTCTACCACTAATAATTACTTAGTACTATTTCTTGTAAATTTCATTATAGCCAATTGATTCTCAAGGAACGCTTTCACTGACTTTCAATGCCAAAATTGTATTTATAGCCAACCTATAAAGCACAAATCAACTCTAATTCAGTGAAATAAGACTGTGAATAGAAGCTTGACTTCTCACCAATTCAGCATTAGTGATGACTGATTATATTCAGATGTGAACTTTAGTTGATATTTTTATCTGTATTAATGAGTAAAATGAAAGTAAAACAATGAAGACATGTTGAAACTTCACTAGTTCATCAATGACACAAGGGAGTCTTTGTGCAATGAGATACAATTACAATTACTACCATAGAAAAATACTTTGTCATTATTTTGATAGTCACAATGTAATAGCTATAGACACTTAGAAACTTAACAGCCTCATTAATACTTCCTTTGTCCTGTTTTATTAAAATGTATCTACATATATTAATTGTACAAAAGAGAACACTATCACTTTCATGGGTAAGGTACAAGGCAATATACTAAGCCTTAAATTACAGTGTTTGTCTACTTCTAAGATGTAAATGCTCCAATCATAGCTATTTCAAGTTATCACCCTGACAGCAGTACTTAGAGCTTGAAAGAAATATGATGTAACACTTCATTATCTGATATTTCTTTTTTCTTTCTTTCTTTTTTGTTTTTTTTTGAAATATATGTTACCTTTATTTTTTAAATTTATTTTTTATTTCTTCAAGTTACATCTCAATTGCAATCCCCTCCCTACTCCCCCCTCCAATCCCACCCTCCCACTCTCTTCCGCCTCAACCCACCCATCCCCTTCCTTTTTTTTTTAAGTTTAAGGTATATCTTTTTCCCCCCAACAGTTCCCCTTTTCAGTCCAACAAATGGCTCTTTCTCTTATAATAATAAATACAATACAAAACAACAGAGATGATTAGGTCACAATTATGCATTATATGGCTTAGCATAAAATCCCAGTGTCTAGTCTATACGTACTTGGCACCTGACTTTAACATTCTACTATCTACCCATCTCCATAAGTTTAAAGTTCTATATCCAACTCAGCTTCCATCCTAACTTTCATCACAATTTTAAAAATATCTTCTTAGATCCAGAACACCCTCTTGATTCCTAAACAACTCAAAATTTAACTATGAGACTCTATCTATTCTTCAACTACCTCAGAGACCTGAGAGGGATAAATATATCTGATTATATAGGAAGTACAGGGCCAGCAGCTTCCAAAACTAAGAAATGACATACCAGTGGCTGCCTGGACAGTTCCCATTTTCTCTCCATACATTACAGCATCAATCTTCAGCCATTTGGCCCTGTTTCTCTGACAGACATTAATTATAGAGCAGGAATTATGAAGGACTTGCCTACCCTGTCTTGGCAGAGCTAGGCTGTCGACTTACCTGCTTCCAAGTTTTGTCCTTTTTGGAGAGCATTCTGTCTACAGTTGAAGCAAGGGGTTTTTCTTGACAAGAGACAGGCTTGCTACTAATTCAACCATCTCCCACTGGAGATTCTTCGATGCTCATCTTCTACTTGGAGTAGAATAGGGGGTGCTGTCAGGAGCTGACATGTCTCGATATCAAAAAAATCTTAAGTTAAGAAAACATCTTTGAATGCCATATTCTGCAGATATCTTGAGGTTTTTGAAGACGCCCTATCTATCTCTTATATTAATGGCTGAGAGACACTTGAAGAAATGCTCAACATCCTTAATCATCAGAGAAATGCAACTCAAGATGACTCTGAGATTCCATCTCACACCTGTCAGAATGGCTAAGATCAGAAGCTCAAATGACAGCATATGCTGGCGAGGGTGTGGAGAAAGGGGAACCCTCCTCCATTGCTGGTGGGAGTGCAGGCTTGTGCAACCACTATGGAGGTTAGTATGGTGATATCTTAGAAAACTTGGAATAGCTTTGCCTCAGGACCCAGCCATACCACTTCTGTGTATACACCCAAATGACTCCTCATGGAATCATAAGGAAGTTTCTTCATCTATGTTCATAGCAGACTTATTTGTAATAGCTAGAAACTGGAAACAACCCAGATGTCCCTCAACCGAAGAATGGATTAAAAAACTGTGGTACATCTACACAATGGAATATTACTCAGCTATCAGGAACAATGAAATTATGCAATTTGCAGTCAAATGGATGGAACTAGAGAAGCTCATCTTGAGTGAGCTAACCCAGACTCAGAAGGATGCACGTGGCATCTATTCACTTATAGTAGGATTTTAGCTATATAGTACAGGATATCGATACTACAACCAACACACCAAAGGGAACATGGACATAGACTTTTTTAAAAATTTGTTTGTTTATTTATTTGTTTGTTTTTTAGTTCTCTCTCCCTGGCAATGAGACACTTTTCACTGGTGGTACTGCCTTGTAGGCCCCCAGTGTATGAGGAGGCTCTTGGCCCTCATATGACTTCTGAACTGGGGCAAGGGACTGTTATGTAGGGACACTTCACTCCAGAGGAGTGGGATGGAAAGGTTAGGGGGGAAAATGAAATGTGAAGTTTCAGCCTTTTGCTACCAATTGTCATAAACTGTTTAGGATAATTAAGAAATGCAAACTAATAGTCACGCAAGCCTGTCATTTTGTTAGGTACTATGACAGTCTGTTATAGTTATTTTCTAAGCTAATCAGAAATCAAGTTGCTAAGAGACAAGTAACATTTTTTTGTTTTTTTCTTTATTTTTTATTTCTTCAAGTTACATCTCAATGGCAATCCCCTCCTTACTCCCCCCTCCAGTCCCACCCTCCCACCCTCAACCCCCCAACCTCTTCCCCCCCCCTTTTTTAAGTTTAAGGTATATCTTATTTCCCCCTACAGTTTCCCCTTTCAGTCCAACAAATGGCTCTTTCTCTTATAATAATAGATACAATACAAAACAACAGAGGTAATTAGGCCACAGTTATGAGGGTTATATGGCTTAGCGTACATTCCCAATGTCCAGTCCATATGTATTTGGCACCTGACTTTAACATTCTACTATCTAACCATCTCCATGAGTTTAAAGTTCTATATCTAACTCAACATAAAATACTTACTTGCAACACAATTTTAAAAGCATCTTCTTAGATCTATAACACTCTCTTGACTCCTAAACAACTCAAAATTTAATTATGAGACTCTAGCTATCTGTTCTTCAACCTCCTCAGAGACCTGAGAGGTATAAATATATCTGATTTTATAGGAAGTACAGGGCCTGTAGCTTCCAAAACTAAGAAATGACATACCAGTGGCTGCCTGGACAGTTCCCATTTTCTCTCCATACATTACAGCATCAATCTTCAGCTGTTTGGCCCTGTTTCTCTGACAGACATTGATTGTAGAGCAGGGATTATGAAGGACTTGCCTACCCTGTCTTGGCAGAGCTAGGCTGTCGACTTACCTGCTTCCAAGTTTTGTCCTTTTTGGACAGCATTCTGTCTACAGTTGTTTTTTTGGTTTTTTTGAGACAGGGTTTCTCTGTGTATCCCTGGCTGTCCTGGACTCACTTTTGTAGACCAGGCTGGCCTTGAACTCACAGAGATCCACCTGCATCTGTCTCTCAAGTGCTGGGATTAAAGGCGTGTGCCACCACACCCAGCAATTAGACAGCTGTGAACTGCCATGTGGTTGGTGGGATTTGAACCCACGTCCTTTGGAATAATAGCCAGTGCTCTTAACCGCTAAGTCATCTCTCCAGCCCCCTATCTGATATTTCTGTACAGAGATTCAAGAAACATAACCTCAAAGTCAGCGATGGTAATAAAACACAGTAAAAGAGTGAGGACGTTGAGTTTGGAAGATTTGTAACTTTTGTTTTTAGTTAAACTTTTTTAATTGTATGGTTAGGCAATTTGATTTTTAATAGCGACTGTGTTTAATGACTGGCTTTTAAAAACTTTATGGAAATGTATCAGTCTGCTTTCGGGAGCCACAGCATGCTACTGGCATCACAGAGGAGAGCACATTTCTTAACTGTAGGCTCTGCTTAAAAACAAGGGTCCCAAACTTCACCCCAAGAACCTGCTACTGGAGCTGTTACCGACATTCTCAGTGGCCACTTGGTGCAGCATTGAGCATCAGGCTTACCTACACAGTGAAAAGGACTGTAGGTTAGGCTGTCTCTTCCATTTTTCTACAAATACCCAGGCATTCGATTCTTTAACTCCCGGAAACCAGATGCTTCCCCTTTGCTTTGTTTTCAGTGCAGAAGAACTTTACCCAACATTTGGATCAGGTTCTTTTGGGACTTGGCTCCAGGATCATTTTAAATCTTGAGGGAATCACTGAGAATTCCCTAAGTTTGACTCTCAGAGGGAGCCCTCAGCTCACTTGTCTTTCACCACTCTTTGCTTGCTTCTTCTCTCTGGTGACCGTAGCCACCACTTTCTCCTTTTGTCTCAGCTGTTCTCTTCATATTCACAACCCAGAAGCACCAGAGGTTATTATGCTGGACATATTCATGGAAATTTCCCTCTCCCCCTCCTTTCCTTCTTTCTTCTTTTCTTATTTATTTCCTCCCTTCTTTCCTTCTTTTCTTTTTCTTCATTCTCTTTTCTTTCTTTCCCTCCTTCCCCTGTTTTCTCCTTCCTTCCTTCCTTCCTTCCTTCCTTCCTTCCTTCCTTCCTTCCTTCCTTTTCTTCCTGTCTCTCTGTCTTTCTTCTGTACTGAGGGTTGAACAGGACCTCATTCATGCTAGACAAGTGTGGTACCACTGAACCAGCCTTTTGCGTCCATTAAGAAAAGAATCATAAGAAAGAATGAAGAATTTCTTTAAAAAAGATGTTGGTAAGAGGAAAATGGAGGTAGATCAGTGTGCTTACCATAAGAAATAGGCAAAAGGGTAATTGTCCCTCTTTGGCCTTTGTGATGTGATTTCTTTCGTGTTCATGACCACACTGTATATTTTGTATATATGGCAGAGCAAATCGGCAAGCAGTAGGTAGTTTCTAGCTTCCTGTCCCTCTCATCACAGTGCAGAGTCCAGAAAAGTGAGTTTGAGACCATGGACAATAAGTAAGCTAAGGGCAATCACAGCCAT
>CAJQZJ010033053.1:844820-871111 GCA_907164525.1 Lophiomys imhausi
CCAATCAAGTAAAGCCACATGGTGCTATCTTAGAGGCCCACGTATAGCCAATCAAGTAAGATCAGCGGTCTTAGCCAAATATGGACTTGTTTACCACCGAGAGCGCTCACCGTCGGGCTGGTGGAAGGCGGAGACCAGCGCCATTTTTAAGGCGCGGCACGTCGCAGCTCTCTACACTGGCCCAGTGAGCCATTGGGTCACCAGCCCCTACAGCCCTGCAGGGACACAGAAGAGACCTGCGAGAGCACTGACAAGCTTGTTTCTAAGGTCAGTGATCAGCCCTGGCTACTTTCGGTTGACATCTGGGGGATTCCTTGCAACAAGAAAGAAGCTGATCAGAAACATACTAAAATATTTTATGATGCAGACCACAATGCCATTCATTTTTTGTGACCCTGAGCTCTGGTTAATTTTGCTGAGCCAAGAGTATACCAGATTAGATGCCAAGAAATCGGGTTTTTCACTTCTGTTTCTCTCACTCTCTAGTTGTGAATCCTCTGAGGGCACAACTCAATAAACATCTTTAGATCACCTGCGCTTTGGTGCTGTGGAAAGACACATCTGCCTTCCATTTATAGTGTTGGCTCTCGACCTTCCTAACGCTGCAACCTTTTAATAACAGTTCTTCATGTGGTGGTCCTTGCTACTTCGTAATTGTAATTTTGCTATTGTTATGGATCGTAATGGAAATAGGTGTGTTTTTCATTGGTTTTAGGCGGCCCCTGTGAAAGACCTTTCCACCCAGGAAGGGGTCTTAACCTACAGGTTGAGAGCCATCGATTTACAGGCAAGAAGTAAGCGAGGGCGCCAAAATACAAGTATAGCAGAGGAAGAGGGGCGGAAATGGGCAAGAGGAAAGAAAACGGTAATAGAAAAGGAGGTTTTGGTGGGAGGGGGTTAGGAGACGTGTTGGGAAGTGGCAGATGAATTGCATCTCACAGAATGGATCCGAGCACTAGGGCATCTCCCACGGAATAGGGACAAGAAAGGCAGGAAGGGCCAAACTGGGTAGTGAGACCAGAGCAGCCATGTAGGGTCCGTCACCTGGGAAACAAACCTGAAAAAGAAATTCGGGGCCAGATTTTTGGGTCTTGAATGTCCACACGGGATATTTCCACTGAATGTTTTCAATAGTGAGTTGTCACTGAAAGTTCCTGGGGGAGGGAAAATGTACGGCCAGAGAGTCCCTTATGTGATAGATTCTGACAGATGTTAGTGAGGCTCTCCAAAATGGGCTTTTTTGTTTTGTTTTTAATAATGGGATATCTAATTTCTTTACTGTAAAAAATGGAGATGACTAAGTAGGATTGCTACTAAATTATAAGTTAAGTTCAGGAGTTGGTGTCTTGAAGTACCGGAATTATTTCTAGCAAGGAAAACAGCAACTGTTCTGAACCTAGAGACAGGAGAGTAAATGGAAAATGGTTAAAATGCCAGGAGGTCTTTGGTACTTCAGAACAATCCAGCCATTAAGCAATAATTTACAAAATAGAATTATTGCGATGTCTAATGAGAATCAGAGCAGAAAGGAGCCTTTCTTTCCCATTTGCTTTTCTGAGATGGCCTGGACCTCTCTACGTAGACCAGGCTGGCCTCCAAACTCACACAAATCCCTCCACCTCTGCCTCAGCAGTGCTGAGATTAAAGGTGTGCACCACCATGCCCCGTGCTTTCTATAAAGAACTTCACATTGCTAAGCCAAAGATGAAAACTCATAGAACACGCTAGAGCAGAAAAATAATGCAGTTGATGAATTTAAAAAATGATTTGAGGTTTTGAGTGCAGGAGAGCAAGAGTTTGGGGAAATGTAGTGGGGGGAATTGGAGGCCGCTACTGTTACAATTCTGCTTGTAGGATCTCATAAGAGTGGAAAGGTCAACAAATCTCAAACATAGCCAAGAGGTGGACTTGACTTATACACAGTTGATGGTCAGTATCCATGGAGAAATGCTGGTACACAGAAATGCTAGGACACACAGAAGAATGCGCAAACAAAAAGAAAGTGCTCAAAAGAATTACTGTTGCAAGCTGGGCGTGGTGGCACACGCCTTTAATCCCATCACTCCAGAGGCAGAGGCAGGCAGATCTCTGTGAGTTCAAGGCCAGCCTGGTCTACAAAGTGAGTCCAGGACTGCCAGGACTATTACACAGAGACACCCTGCCTCAAAGAAAAAACAAAAAGAATTACTAGTTGCAAATAATTGTCCAGCTGTCTGTGGAAATCTGGTGAAGGGGAGGTGGTGTTTGATGGAAAACTCTATAATACTGCCCAAAAATGCCCTGGGTCTACAGATTCCCACTCAAAAAGTGAGGACAAACTAGTCTTTCTTCATATGTATCATGTTCACATCATAGCATTCCCTACTCTGTGTGTATGAGTGTGGTATACATGTGAGTGTATGGGTGTGGTATACATGTGAGTGTATGAGTGTGGTATACATGTGTGTATGGGTGTGGTATACATGTGTGTGTGAGTGTGGTATACATGTGTGTGTGTGAGTGTGGCATACATGTGTACAAGTTTATGTGTGTGTGGTATGTGATATGTGTGTGTGGTATGTGTGATGTGTATGTGGTATATGTGATGTGTGTGTATGGGGGGGGTGAGGGTGGTGTGTGTGGTATGTGTGATGTGTGGGTGTGTGTGTGTGGTGTGGCACACACATATGGAGACTGGAGGTCAACACTATCTTCCTCAATACTGTCCACCTATTTTTAAAGACAGGACTTCTTTGGATTTTTTTTTCCTTGAGGCAGGGTTTCTCTGAGTAATAGTCCTGGCTGTCTTGGACTCACTTTGTAGACCAGGCTGGCCTTGAACTCACAGAGATCTGCCTGCCTCTGCCTCCCGAGATCTGAGATTAAAGGTGTGTGCTAACATGCCTGGTTAGGGCTTCTTATTAAATCTAGAGCTCACCAATTTTGGAAGACTAGCCGATCAGCAAGCTACTAGGAACCTCTTGTCTCTATTTCCTTGGTGCTGGAATTGCAAGAGCATATTGCCACTGCTGGATTTTTCTACATGACTGCTGGGGATCCCAACCCGTCCTGTTTTGTGTAGCAAGCACTTTAGTGACTGAACTATTTCATAGCCCCTTGAATTGCCCTCTCTTATTACAATGACTGGGCCAGGGACAGGATCTTAAGCAGGGGACATTATTAGGTCAGTGGATCAGGAAATGGCTTGGAGTGAAACTGTGTTCACTGGTGTACCCCACATTGTATGGTGATGAAGCAAGATTCCCAAAGACAAGAAGGCTGGGAGGATGAGGGCACCATGGTCCTTCAGAACAGTTCTCTGACCTTAATGTTGTGTGTGTGTGTTACAGTATTGACAGATATCTCACTATGTCTCCTCCTTGCAACTTGAGAGGAGCAACCCATCACTGATTTTAATTGCAAATAGTTACCAGTGTACTTGTGACTCTTGGGTCAAAAATAGTGGACTTAGCCAGGCTTGTTGGCACATGCCCATGATCTCAGCTCTAAGGCAGCCATGTTGCTGTGAGTTCAAGACCATCCAGGCCATACAGCAAAGCTCTGTCTCTGAAAGGAGGGGCGCTTTCCCATTCTGAGTACCTTCTTACTTCTTACTACCTCTGCAAACTTGTTCTGTGGGTTGGATTTTTCATTACTGCTGGAAAAAAAAATCTGAGATAAGACTCACAACCTCTCAGGTCATTTTTAGATGAAAGGACTCTTCCTTCACTGCCATGAAGAACTGCCTGGAAATTTGATATTGCCAGATTTGTGTGCTTAAAGCCAACCAAGCTCCCCAGTGTCAATCAAGTTAACAGCTTTCCTGTCCTCCCCCATGATCAGCAGGAGGAGGGAAGGGGACCAAGCAGTCTTCCCTCCTCAAACTCAAGTGTGCCCACTAGACAACTCCATCTCTGATACATCTGGGATGGGATCAGGGGAAGATTCAGGAAAGGGCCCTCTTGATTGGTAGTTATAGGATGCTGCCTTTCTCCAGCCTTAGAAGTGATCTAAAACCGACTCTTAGGTATTTTCTGGGTCCTTCCATCACCAGGGTTCCCTCACTTATGATTTGAGGACATGGGCAATTCTTACTAGTGGGTCACACTGGATTCTCACTCATCCTGGGGTTGTGGGGTTACAGAATCTAATAACACAGATCTTCAGTATCTCTCTACTAAGGTCTCAGCACTCTGTGAGGCTGCCTTAGGCAGAATCTAAGGTAATAGGTCCTAGGCTCTCCTTTTTGGTATACTAGGACACCATTTATTCATGGGAGTCACTGCTGACTCCAGGGGTTTCTGGGTAAACCTACTGCCCCTTAGATTCATTGGGTGTGAGACAGACCCAGACACCAGTCCCTCCTTGGGCCATGCTCCCCTGGCTTTCAGGTGACAAATAACATTGTAATACCTCCCTCCTGGTGTCTATGACATCAAACTGTCCTCTCTAGCAGGAAGCTTCTCCCTGGGGTTGGAGTGTTCTCTGCCATGCGGCCTTGAACTGAAGTCAGCTTAATGCACCAAAGACATTTTATTAGTGCTGTATGAGGGAAGGTGATGAACATCCCTGCCATTCTGCATTGAGTCTCCTTGGTTCTTATATTTCTTCCAGGCCCACATAGGTAGATTGTCCTAAGATCAAGTCTGTGAAAGGAGCTGCATCATCTTACGAGTTGTCTGGCTTCAAAGCAGGCTGTGGTTGCCATATGCTGTGATGTGGTGGCGGTCCATATGCTATGTTCCTGACCCAGATGCCATGATATGATTTGGAGTCACCTGGAATCCATTGCCACCTACAAGTACCACTGCTGGTCTCATAAATGTATATGTGTGTTTCAGAAGATTACGTAACTATTTGTACCACTCATAGAGAAAACTCAGTGCATATATACCACCGGTTCTCCACCTTCCTAGTGCTTCCTAGAACTTTAATGCAGTTCCTCATGTTGTGGTGACCCCCTAACCATAAAATTACTTTTGTTGATACTTCATAACTGAAATTTTGCTACTGTTATGAATTATAATGTAAATGGTTTTGTTTTCCAATGGCCTTTAGCAACGTCTGTGAAAGGGTCATTCAACCCCCAAAGGTGTGACAACCCATAGGTTGAGAACCTCTTACATATACTTACATATATGCGCTACTCATAATAATACACACACACACACAGATATTTCTTCTGCCCAGGAAAGAATATCTTTGCCAGCTTGTTGATCTCTTTCTTTGGCAGAGAACATGAAAGAAAAACTGACTAAAGTATGCTATTTGCCTTCCAGATTATTTTTGGCAGGTAATCTTGTCTTCACTAGATGGAACATGGCAGCAATGTAAAATTTCCAACTTTTAACAGACTCAAGGTCAGAAACATAGGAGAGAGCCTGAAATTTCCAGATGGAGTTTGGCTCTGATGAAGGCTTTAAAAATATCAAAGACGACAAAGTACTGAGCTGAGAGACCTTCCTGGTGTCCCATGAAGGCTTTAAAAATATCAAAGATGACAAAGTACTGAGCTGAGAGACCTTCCTGGTGTCCCTGATTAGGAACAGCTTTTGTGGCACTGGAGCCCTTCATTATTGCCACGAGTAAAATTCCCTACCCTCAGTTGAAAATGCAGAGTTTGAGAATCCAAAGAGTCTCCACTTTCCAGCTTTACCTCCCATCCCAGCCTCCCTAAAACCTGCGTTCCACGGGACTACCCACCTTTCCTTCAATATGACACGTTCTACCATGTCTTAACATTTGTTAGGGGGTGCCTTTTACCAAGAGCCTCCTTCTGCCTTCTAACCTAAAAAACAAAACCCTCTCGCCTTTTGAGAAGGATTTTTAAGCTGTGCTCTCCCTTCCCTAGACTCATGTAACATTTGACGGTTAAATTGTACTGTCTTTTTTTTTTTTTTTGTCTGTACTTTCTTTTATTATCACCACAGTCTTTGCATCAAGGTACATAGCAATGATAGCAGGTTTCTTTTTAAAGCTTAGCATTAAATATTAAATATCTTCCCCATTTTTAATTTTACATTACTCTGCCAAGGGAAAAAAAAAAAAAAAAGGACTTAAACTCAAGTTACTTGAAGCCTGGACATACTTCCATGATTAGCCAGGCTACATCAAGGTGGTGGCTTTGTTTGTCCTGCCATGCCACGTAAGCAGATTTAGGCCCTAGAAAGATGGGACCAGGTTATAATTGTTTTTGAAAAGTGTGCTACAAAAATGGATGGCCTGTTATCAGCCAGGTTACAAAGTGAGGGTGGAGGTAAGGGAGGGATATTTTCTTCAAGAAAAACAAAACATAATTTCTGAAGAATCCCAGTTCATATTTTTCCCCCCAAAATCGTTGGTGGAATGGGTGACGTCTCAGCATGAGCTCCCAAGTCCTATCTGGGAAGGACCAGCAGTTGCCTTGCTCAGTGCCTGCCAGGGAGTGCACATGGAAGTGTAGTGCCCAGGGGCTGGGACAGTGAGCTGAAGCGTCACTGGTACTGATTTCTCTAAGCGGTTTCTTCTAGAAACAGACAACTCAGACTCTTCCTCTTACTTCAGCAAAGAAGTTATTTTTAAAAGCACTTGGGAAGTTCCTCCTCCACCCCTCAGGCGGGAGGGCTCAGAGAAGAGAGTCATCGGTACAGCCACCTTCTAGGCCATAACGGAATTCCTGAAGGTTGGAAACCCCATAGAAGTGGACGAAAGCTGCTGCAACCACCAGGACATGGAAAATCTGATGAGACTGGAACTGCTCTTGTCTGCCGGTGCTTGGGAGTGGCAAACCGATCCCACTGTGCCACAATGATGGCAGAAATGCCCAGGACACAGACGATGGAGAGGTAGATGAGCCGCGGCTGTGGGAAGCAGTAGAAGGAGTAATAGAGCCAGGGGACAAAGCTCCCCATAATCAGTAGAGCAATCCCTGAATAGTCCAGTTTGGAGAAAGTCCGAGAGACTCTCTGAATGACAATAGACAGTGTGGAAGAGCCAGGAGAAACTGAGGCAGAGCACTGCACCCAGAAAGAACATCCCAAAAACCACCTTCTCCTGCAGGGGAGCCATGAAGTACATATTTGGTCTGAGCATGGTCAAGATTCCCAAAAAGAGAAAGAGCACAAAACCAAGCAGATGTGCCCAGATGTTGCCAGTTTCTGTGTGGATGCGGAAGATGCTCTTGAAGCAAGCCCAAAGGAGGGCATAGGTGGTCTGTGGCCATGTAGCAGGTAGTCATTATCTTTCAGCCAGTCAGGAAGCACATCGTATGGGATGACCCTCCAGCGTCCCTCCCAGACCTTGTACACAAACTCCTCCATCTTCTCCATGGCGTGGTGGGCTTGCAGAGGAAGCGTCAGTACCCGCACCTCCTCCTCCTCTTCCTGAGGCACTGGGCATGTTTGTTCTTCTTCAGCCTTGGCCGGGCTGGTGGTGGTTGCCCGCTTGCCCTTCTCCTCCAGCAGGGGTCCCAGTTCAGCCAGTTCCACCGTGTCAGTTTCTCTCTTACTAGAAGGAGCCCCATTGCCCTGTGCCACCACAGATCCTTTGTGGGAAGACATCTGGCTGATCCCTCAATACCTTGCAGCTTCAGCTTGAGGAAAAGTTGGGGTCTCTCAGCCCCAGAGGGCAGAGATCTTCCTGTGATGGTAGACAGGCCTGGCTGGCTGCCTCTGCTGGGGGCCGCGGCCGGGCCACTACATTCCGCGGCGCTGGAGGCGGCCTGCGGCCGAGGGGCGCCGGAGCCTGAGCGCCCTGCCCGCGCCGGAAGGGCCACGCGACCGCACGGCCAAATTGTACTGTCTTATCACATAGCATTTTGGGTCATTGTTCAGTTATCTTGACACTCCGGTAGACCTGGGCTCTTCAGGACAAAAGCAAGATCTCATTTTCCAATGCTGCCATGGGTCTAACAATGCCGGCCACGTATCTACCTGATGTCTGAAAGCTCGTTGGTGGTGGCTGTTGACATCGCATAACCTAATCTTTTCTGTTACAGCAGCCAGTTTTGCTTGGGTGTGTTCTGAGGCTGAACATGTAGTTCCCCAGGAGAATAGAGAGCTAACCCTCATCGGGTGGCAAAGAATCAAATGAATCCGATGCTCAGTCTTCTCTGAGTGTGTGCCTTTGTTGTAGAACATGGGCTTGGGCCTTGTTCTACTTCCTCATCACGTGGTCTGTTCATGCACCCAAGTTCACATTTTGATAACATGCTACTCCGAGGGCCACCAAAAGTGAAGCTCTTCCCTCTCCGGGGAAGACCGCTCCCTGATTCTTTTGATTGCAGTGCACGGACAGACATTTCAAGCTGGCTAGAAGCCAGTCAAGATCCTAGTCTCGGTCCCCAGACTGCGTGTCTTTGTTTAGAGGTCACAGATGGTGAATTGCAGTCTCTGCTGCCCTGTGACCTGCCTATGCTGCAGAGAGTGCAGGACACCTCAGAGCCAGAAATGCTGGGATTTTAACTGTCCTCCATGTGGCTCTTAGTGCTCAGTACATTGTAAAACCTCAAGTGACGTAGAGGATGGGGCAACGAGCTGGGGCGTGGATGGAAGAAGTCGAAACCACAGGCTCCCAGGTGCCTAGAGTATGAATGACCTAAATGAGACCAGACAGGACAATCAACAGTCACTTGTGGCATCTTTTATTTCTCATCAGCCACATATCATCTGAGGAAAAGATTGAATTGGGAAAAATACTTAATGTGAGCTCAAACCGTCTTTCAAGTCTGAGTGTGAAGAATAGAAACCCTCCAGGAGGAAAAAAGTGTTAATAAATTACCCGCACCCCTAATTCCTCCTGAAGCATAATACTAGGGGACTCAATTTCATTGCTGCCAATTTTTGATGTTCTTTTTTTTTTAATCTAGGACTGGAATCTAAGTCCCTACTTTGAATCTGGACAATCCATGATCACTTTGACCCACCTTGAAAGGCAGAAATGATGCTCCATTGTTTCTTCCGGGAGATCACAAAGGGCCACTGCAGCTTCCTCCATTAGATCTTGGAGCCCTCAGCTCAGAATCTAGGTTGAAGTAGGCTGTGAACCGAATGTATCCTTCCTCAAATCATAAAAAGCCTAATCGACGATGCTAATTTGGAGGTAGGCCTTCGGGAGGTAATTACGTCCTAAAGGTGGAGGTTTCATGAACCGAATGAGTGCCCCTGTAAAAGAGACCCTGGCAAGACCCCCTCATCTTCTTGCGCACCATGTGGAGTTGTGATGAGAAGATGCCCAGTCTGTGACCCAGGAAGAACCTGCCGTGCCTTGATCTTGGATTTCTCAGCCTCCAGTGCTATGAGAAATACACTCCTGCTGTTAGCCATCCAACCTGTGGCAGTTTGTTGTAACAGCCTGCATGGACTAGGAACAGACCACAGGCAGAACCCAGCTACCTGGATTTGTGATGACAATGACTACCATGGGTCCAGAGGCTATCCACTCAGTTACCATTTATGTAAAGAGGAGATGAACAACCACCTGTTCAGAGACACTACAGTTCCGTGTACAAGATAACTTACCGAAGATGCGGTTGTGTATATAAAATAACTAAATAAAGAGCAGGCCGTCTTACAAACATAACCTGCTACATTTCTGAACCCACACCCTCCCCTCATCTCTGCTGTTGCATTTTTCTAATTAAGTTTCTTATCAACAGCAAACTGATATCTTTGTTAGTTTAGTACCACAATCCTCATTGTCTAGACCTTTGTCCCAGCAATGGAGGAGTCAAGAAAGAAAGAAAAATAAAACGGGATTTAAAAGAAGCAAGGTAGGACTGGCACATGGAAAGTCCTTTTCCCTCCCAGAGAACGCTGCCCTTGGGGGTCTTAGAGTTTCTTACTTATTAACTTGGGATGGAGAATAGGCAGAAAAAAATTCATTATTGTGGTTTGTGTCTGCGGACAGGCAGCAGAGACTTGGGGCTGGGGCTGGAATAGACAGTTTAGAATAGCCGTGGTGGGATGAAACAGAGCAAAGTGTGGCCAATGTACCGATTTCCACGGCGCTTTGCATCCCAGTTGTTCCAGATTGCATCCCAACCGCAAGCATCTTCGGGGATTTGAGTGGAGAGACTGGCCAGAACAGCTGGGCAGCCTGGCAAGGGTTTGAGAGGTTCTGGAATCCTGGCTTTCCATTGTACAAGACAAAGAAGCATGTTTTCCCCTTCATTATCTACGGGGATCCAACTATCTTTTAAAGGAAACACATTTTTATAACTACAGAAGCTTAAAGCTTCTAAAGAATTCACAGGTCTAAGAGAATGATTTAACTATGTCGGAAAGATGAATTTACAAGATGTGGGTGAAATCCACCCAGAGCCTCCAGACAACTATTTGAAGCAGAGGTCTGGATTATTTTAATATGGTCCCATATCCCAAAGCTAAACTGAGTCACACTTGAGTTCAAATGCAAGGCACATCTGAATAATGACATTAACTATTCTTTCATGGTCAGAACAGCCCAATGCTTTCACAAGAGCAGCCTTAAGGGAGCAATGGAAGAGGTATCTGTGCCTTGACAGTAATAGGGTGCACATAAATCTTCCACAAAAAAAGGAAGAAAATGTTTCAGTCTTTAATAATTGGAATAGAACCCAGTCTTTGTTTGCCAAGTCAAGTTGACCTGTAGTGAAGTGGCTGCCAGTGGCTGGAACCAGAACATCCCACTGGAATGGGGCTCTGCAGACAACACACACTGCAGTTTTCATCCCAGCACTTTGGAGGCACAGGCAAGTGGATCTCTGTAACTTTGAGACCAGCCTGGTCTACAGTGTAATGACTAAACTGTGAGACAGTCTCCAAAAAAAAAAAAAGCAAGTCAAAATTAAGCCTGTATTAAGGAAATATCATTTACGTTGTTCTTTTTACAAGTTATTCATAAAAACATTGAAAACAACAAAATCGAGCCAGGCGAAGGTAGCACAATCGTTCAGTCCTAGCACTTGGGAGGCAGAGGCAGGCAAATCTCTGAGTCAAGGCCAGCCTGATCTACAGAGAGAGTTCCAGGACAGCCAGGGTTGCATAGAGAAACCCTGTTTCAAAAAACCAAAACCAAACAACAAAAACAAAATCCTCACTTTAATAGTCTTTTATTGAGTCTAAAACAAAGTTTTCCAAGGCAGTACTTTGAGTCAGCCTCTATCTCTACAGGGTTAGCCAACCACAGAGCAAAAGCATCTTCGTGACTGGAGAGATGTCTCAGTGGTTGAGAGCACCGGTTGTTCTTCTGAAGGACGCAGCTCCATTCCCAGCAGTCCATTGCAGCTCACAGTCCTTTGTTACTCAAGTTCCAGGGGATCTGACACTGTCTTCTGGCCTCTGTAGACACCAGGCATGAATGTGGTATGAAGATATAGATGCAAACAAAAAACCCAAACACATATAATAATAAATTTTAAAAAACATCTTCGGGACTGGAGAGATGTCTCAGTGGTTGAGAGCAGGAAATGCATCTGTTCTGAATACATACAGATGTTTCCACATCTGTATTCCCTAAACTATGTGGTAAACAATCATTCCTATGCTACTAGATATTTCAAGTAACCTAGGGGTGTTCTAAACATTCTAAACCACAGGAGGTGTGGATACATTTGAAACAAATGTTATACTGTTGCACATAAACACAAACATCCACAGATCTAGAAATCTAAAGAGCATCCTAGAAACAGTTGCTGACAGATACTGAGAAACCAGAAGAACTGTACTTTCATCTTATGTTTTAACTATTAATTAATTAGTGCGCATGAGTCTTTTGCCTTCACATATGTCTGTACATCCCATTTGTGTTTGCCCAGTGCCCTCAGAAGCTAGAAGACGACCTCAGATCCCCTGGAACTGGAGTTATAGATGGCTGTGAGGTGGGAATTGAACCTGAGTCCTCTGCAAGAGCAACCAGTGCTCTTAGCTGCTGACCCCTCTCTCCAGCCCTAATTGTAGCTCTACACAGAGATGGGACTTAGAGGAAAGATGCAATAGTTGTTATATTTTTAAAAGAGCAAACATTCATTAATTTCTCATTTTCAAAGGAATATCTCTTTAGCATTAAGACATGAAAAAAAAATGGGGAAAGGGTTAAGCATCCTGCAGTCCATACATAATCAGTGTAAATAGGCTGGAGAGATTGGCTCAGTCCATATAGCACCTGCCTCGCTAGTGCAAGGACCTAGTTTTTTCCCCCCAGAATCTACATAAAAAGGCCAGATGTGGAGGTGCATATTGATGACACTGGCACTGGGAAGGTCAGAGGCAAGTGGATACTTGGGGCTCACTCTCCAACTAGCCTAGCCAACTTAGTAGGAATCCCTGTCTGGTAGGAGACCCTGCCTCAAAACAAAAACAAAATAACACAGGAAATGTGGGAGGCACCTGAGACTAACTGTGAGTTTTTGATGTTTTTTAGGGGGTTTGTTGTTGTTGTTGCTGTTTGTACAACAGGTCTTGTTTTGTAGTTATCTCAAAACTCCTAAGCAGATCTTGGAGTTTACACAGGCAAGAGGAACAGAACAACCCAAAAGAGAACAACAAATGTGATTAAGAGGACAAAAGGAGAGAGAGAGAATGGCAGTGGTTCCCTTGGATGGAGAGAACAGAGCCTCTAGGTGCCCAGACATGCAGGGAACTGAATGGACTTGCCCTCACCGTTGCCATGGCTGTCTCACGCCCTGCCATGCCCCTCTCTCACCCTTTCTACCTAACTGGTGTCCTGAGAGTTGCCCCACAGTCTCCTGGAACTCTAACTTAGCACTTGACCCCGACTTTGAGTTTGGCCAGTGAGGAATTCTGACAAACTCCAGGACAGGGACACTGTGGCATTCTCTCCCCATCTCCTTCCCTGCTGACGGCTGGTTTCTCTCCACTGGAAGTCACATCCCTTGAAAACAGCTCCTGTCCATGAGTTCTCTGGGTCTGACTTCTGACAAGCACGCTCTCCCCTTGTCCCTTCAGACCTGGGAAGGGCAGGGGTTGTGGTGCTCTGATGTTGCCACTTCTGGGGTACAGCACACTCCTGTGATCTCTCTAGTTTCTTAGTAAACTCTGCCCCAGGCATCCAATTTGAGGGGCCTCTGTTCCCTGCCGAGGCTCTGGATGACAGAATTATCAAAACCATATGTTCCTCTTCTGAGGCTAGCATGCTTTCTTTATCTTTGGAATCAGACTATTGCCTGGATGTCCTCAGCGGGGCCATTTGGGGCTAAAAAGTGTATAAATAACTTACCTCCAGTTCCAGCAAGTGATTATTTCCAATGGTGCCGCTGCTGCAGCTCCCGGTGGTGATGCTGCGGAGAGTAATGACAGCCCTTGTCAGCTTCCATTCAAAGCCTGTGCCAGACGTTCTTCAGAACTGGGCTCCATCCTCAGAGCAAATCAGTGAAGTGCTTTTTATCTCCATCTTTGTGTTTAAGGCCATTTAATGTTGAAGTTACTAAGAACTAGATAACATCGCCCCACTTCACACAACTGAGGCACGGGTCTGTCACCTTACCTCCTTAGAGTTCTTGACTCAAATGACCCCCCCTACTGTTAGGCCTCTCCTGGATAACTCCGTTGTGTTAATTATGACTAATTAATTGTGATGGAAACAATGTAAGTGGAGGGAAGATTTGTTTTAGTTCATGCCTTCAGAGGGCTTTCCACATCATGACGATAGAGGCACAGTGGAATGGCCCAAAGGGTGGCAGCTGGGGCGTGTGGCAGAAGCTGTTTACATTGTAGTGGTCCAGGGAACATGGGCAGGGTGTAACTTCCATAGGCCCATTCATCATAATCTACTTTCTGGAGATGGGCCCTACTCCCAAAGGTTTCAGAGCCTGGGGAAGAAGGGCTCTAAACATGAATGTGTAGGGGACATTTCCGATTCACAGCACAGCATCGATTACAACATTTCCTAGCCTGCTTCTCTGCCTTCCTTTGGTCTTTAGTGTTTGTTTTCCTCTAATACTCTAGGTTCCTCTCAGCTTACTTGATATCTATCTCAGTTCCCTTGGAGTGAGTTCCAGGACGAGAGAGATCTTTGCTTTGTTTATTGCTGGATCCCAGCACTTGAAACAGTTCTGGGCATACAATAGATCCTTATTAAACCTTTGGGCTGAAGAATGAATGAGGGAGCTTGAATTCACCGCCAGGTCTGTCTTGTTTGGAAGCCTTTGTGCTTCTACACCACCTTCCTCAGTGAGCCTCAATCAAAGTGAATAGATAACAGCCATAAAGAGAAAGAACAATAGCATTACTTTTCTTTTCTTTCCTTCTTTTTTTACAAGACTCGGCCCTTATGCAACCTGCTATGACTGCAACGTTTGAGAGCTAAAGAAAGGAAACAAACAATGCTCACATTTTTTTTTCAAAAATACATTTACTGTCGAGACACCCAGACATTCAGTGAGAGTGTGTAGGCTTTGGCTGCTACAAGGCACCATCTGGAATGCCAGGGAGAAGAATATGGAGCAAGAGATTTTGGTGCAGAGAGAAGCCACCCACTCTCCACTTCGAGCAGGTGCTTACTGGATGAATGGAAGCTTTCTTCAGGATCCAGGAGACATAGTCGCACAGGCTGAGCAAGCAAGACCAACTGGGGAAGCCGAGGTCTGGAAGCCACAGATGTTCTGGAACTGAATTCCGAACGTGGCCTTTTCCTTGTTCTGAAGGAGCCTGCTGATTCAGTTCGCAAGGCACACACTTCACGAAATGCAGAAAGAAACACTAGAGTCTGAAATGGTGGCAAGAAATAGATCCAGTTATGGGTATATTGGGAGGTAGTATCACCAGGTGACTGTGACCTCAGACATGCACCATGTCCCTCCCCACTCAGGCTGCTATAGTAGTATTCCAGGCTGGTAATTTATAATGAAAATGAATTTATTTCTCACAGTTAGGGAGGCTGGAGAATGCACTATCAAGGTGGCAGCATTTGGTGAGGACTTTCTTGTTGTATTGTCCCTTGGCTGAAGGTGGAGGAGCAAGGGAGTACCAGGGAGCTTTTGCTGTTATAACAAACTCACTGCAAATAGTTTTTATCAGCATTTGACCATCTACTGAGACTCTAATCATCTTTTAAAGGACCCACCACTTAACACAGTTACATTTAGGACTAAGTTTCCATCACAATACATGGGGGTGTCTGCCTACTCCACCACCCCCCTGGTTCTTGGGCAGGTCACTTAACCTTTCTAAGTCTCTGTTCCCTTCGTTGGATTATTGATAGTAATAGTACCTACTTCAGTGCTGTAATCCCTGATGTGTAAGAGGTACCTGATAAGTAAGAGCTCAGAATGGCCGTTATGCCTAATAACTGAACTAGAACAGAATGCCCTGCTAGCTGGAGTTCATCTTTTTCTCTGGTATCAGATCCCTTCTCCTTACTGAGAGCAGTGATTTTATTTTATTTTTCAAAAACATTTCTATTAATCTTTGAGAATTTCATACATTGTATTTTGAGCATATTCACCCTTTCTTCCTCTCAGTCCACCTCCATTTCATACCCACCTAATTTTTAAATATCTGTCCAATTTTTAAACATCGAATTTTTTACATTAAAACTTCACTTAAAGAAATATTCATCGAGCTAAATAAGTGCCCGCTACATATTCTTGGGTGTGCAGCTGTCCACCCTAGTGTGCCCAACCTACCAGGCCACAACGTTAAAGAGAAGCCTCAGGTAGGGATGGACCTTCTTGCCCACCTCCTACCTCCATGCTGGGATTTTGTCTGACTCAATTTTGCACAGGTGTGCTGGAGAGCTTTATGATGGCTTGAAACAAGCTAACAGTATCTGAGAGGAGGTAGCCTCAAATGACAACATGCTTCCATAAGTTCAGGTTGTAGGTAGGCCATAGCTTGTCCTCTTAATTAGTGATTGATGGGGGGTCCCGCCCACTGTGGGTGGGGCCATCCCTGGGCCGGTGGTCCCAGGTTCTAAAAGAACGCAGGCTGAGCAAGCCATGGTAAACAACCCAGTAAGCAGTCCCACTTTTTTGGTGTCTGCATCAGGTTCCTGCCCTGTGTGAGTTCCTGTCCTGACTTTTCACTTACGTGGAAATGTAGGCCAAATATCCCTTTTCTTACGAAAACTGCTTTGGTCGTGGAGTTTCATCAGAGCAGTAGAAACCCTAAGGCAACAGGTCTTGGCTTGCTAATACAACCGCTGTGAATGCGTATGTGCAACTGTTCTGCCGAGTCTGAAATAGTTTCTTTATAGCTATCGACTGCCTCTGGCTCTAACACTCTTTCTGCCCCCTCTTCCCATGGCTGGAAGTGGCGGGGGTGAGGGGTGGGGGGGTGGGGGAGAGCTTTCAGGGAAGGGGGAGATGGACCGATGATGGGAAGGGGAATAACAGAACAAGAAGGGTTAAATGGGATGGGGGCAGAGTAGAGTGGGAGGAATACAGGGAGGGACAATGAGCTCTAAAGGTCACGTGAAAACCTGCTTCGCAAAACACACGGTGCACACGTATAAAAAGAGTTAAATGGAGTTACCCAATAGCAAGATATCAATGCCCCTGCTAGACACCACAGACTAACAGATAAAAAAACCCAGATCTAGGAATGGTTTGTCTATTGGAGTTGTTGGCCATGAGGTCCCACTGACCCTCAGCTATTACAAGCTATTGCCAGTGTTCTTGGTTGCCTTCTAGAACTTGATGATGAGACCCTATTTCAAGAGGACTGGTTTTGACCCAAGACCTCGAAACTGAGGTTGCATAGGCTCTGGGGACTTTTAATATCACCAGGTGAGTTTTTTTGTTTTGTTTTCCTTTGTTTGATGTTGTTTTCATAAGGAGCAGGTAGAATTAAAAGCCTGACTATTTGTTCTAATTCTTTTGTTTGTTTTTGAGACAGGGTTTCTCTGTGTAGTCCTGGCTATCCTGGAACTCATTATGTAAACCAAGCTGGTCTCAAACTCAGAGGTCCGCCTGCCTCTGTCTCACAAGTGCTGGAAGTAAAGGCATGCATCACCACCCACCTGGTTCTAATTCTTAATCATAGTACTAAGTTCCCTGGGTGCTGCTCCCCAGAGAAAGGCTCTAAGCAGTCCAACATCTTAGAGATTATTCCTGCTTGCACTTTACATTTCTATTAGAAATATGTTGAGACTTGTCCTTCAGTGTCCCTGATGAAATCTGAAAAGTATTACTGTCACCATGGACCTACAATTTATTTCCTGAAAGAAAATAATGAAATGAATCAGGAGCTCTCTCTGAGAAGGAGCTGCCCATCAGACACCTCAGGCTTAGCTGTGAGGCACGAATGTCCCCTTTTTCCCATCCGCAGTAATCATGTATGCACCAGGTAGAGTCTGGGGTCTTCCTCCAGTGCCAACGCTCTCCGTACTACTTTTGAGACAGGGTTATCTGACAGAACCTGGAACACACTGATTCAACCAACCTGGCTGGCCAGTGATCCCCAGGGAGGGATCCTCCTATCTGTGCTCCCCAGTGCTGGGATTGTGGGCAGACATGCCATCATTTACAGACATGCCAGATATTTACATGAGGACCGGGGATCTTCATGCTTGCACAGCCAGAACTTTACTGACTGAGCCATGAGACTCTGGGGCTACAGTTTTAAATGCTTCCTTTTATCCCTCTGGGGGTTGTTAAACTCTGGGGGTCAAAGCCATGGAGACTTGCCCTGCCATATCAGTGACACTGAGGAAACCCACGGATCACCTGGATAGCCCACGATGAGAGAGGTTCTGAGTCTACCCATGAAGTCTTCAGCCTTCAAAGGAGAAGCATCGCCTTCCCAAACACAGGAACACCCCACACCCCATGTCAACATTTGTGACATTTTTACATTTCTTAGAGAAGCCTCCTCAGACCCTCAGTCCTCAGCTTTGTATCCCTGAGTGTGGATTCTACCTCTCCCGCAGCCGGGTGGTGGCATCGTTAGGGTACTGTGTGGGGACACAGCGCTTATCAACTGCTTCTGGTAAAAGTACGACCCAGTGAGATTCAGAACCTGCAGGGCTGTAGAAGCCACTGTCCAGGTGACCCTTTCACATGGGTCACCTAAGACTATCAGAAAACTCAGATATTTACATTATGATTTATAACAATAGCAAAATTACAGTTATGAAGTAGCAACAAAAATAGTGTTATGGTTGTGGGGTCACCACAGTATTTATAGGAAGTGTATTTATAGGGTTGAAGCATCTGGAAGGTTGAGAACCACTGCTCTAAGTTTCTCAGGTATACATGTGGTGTGCATACAAACATGCCTGCAGAGCACTCATATAGATAAGATTAAATAAGTGAAGCTTTAAAATAAATTCAGTATTTTATAAAATTTTATAGCCAGGCTGTGGTGGCACACACTTTTAATCCCAGCACTTGGGAGGCAGAGACAGGTGGATCTCTGTGAGTTCAATGCCAGCCTGGTCTACAGAGTGAGTCCAGGACAGCCAGGACTATACAAAGAAACCGTCTTGAAACACCAAAAAACCAAATATATAAATAAAATTAATTATGACTTGTTCCTGCCCTGTTATGTCGTGCTTACAATATTAATGCCATTATGTTTAATTCTGTTTGTACTTTTTTAAAAAACCAAGTTGCCACAAATAAAATCATGCTGATTAAAACCTATATATAAAACATTACTCGGCTGATGATAACAAAATGAAAAGCCATTTCATGGAAACAGTAAAACAAAATAAATTTATAGGGATGCCCTGAGCCTATAGAATTGTGGGAATGTACCACAGCCACAGATGAAGGAAATCACTAACCATCTGCTAAGCCAGCATTGTTTAAACGGGGGCAGGTCATCTGTGGGGCTGAAAACGGGGAACTAAACAGGCAAGGGACGACAGAGTTTAACTCTGGATCTCCATGTGTTACAGGAACCGTGTTTTGTCAACACTGCTAAATATTTAGCCACATAAATTACAACTCTGTCACCTGAGCCTGATTAAATCCAAACAGGAAAGTCCTCTCGGTTGTTATTAGAAAAACTGAGGTCACTATTTAGAGTAGAGAACGTTCTGTGCTTCCGCCAGCAGCTGATTAGACAGACAGTCCACATGTTGAGTTTTTAATGTGCCCATCCATTTAATTTACTCACTTCTTTGAGTATATTAGTTACTGCTCTTAGCAGGAACAATCAGCAACTTAATTGGAAGTTTAATTTAGCATCATGTCATTCAATAGCTCATTGTGGGTTGAGTTGGGTTGGAATCTCCCTCCCCCAACGCTGTTACTTGGGGATCCAAGTTTCTTCCATCGGTGCTCTCCTTGGGATCTCTGGCCTTCTGTCCATAGATGGAGTAAGAGATAACATGGAGACATCTGGAGGGGTTTAGGAGGAGGGACACACCCATATATGTTCTTCCTGACCTCTATTTGTACCCTGCTGACCAGAGCTGAGCTATGTGGGTTTATCTACCCAACAGAACATCTACTGAACCAGGAGAAAGAATACTAGGAGCTCTCACCCCTCTACACATTATATTCCAACTACAACTTAATATCTGGTGCTTTTTGTTCAATAGTTAACTAGATAAACACAATTATTAAAATACAAATGGATATCGTTGATGAAAAACTGGTGTGCTGGCTGATTTTGTGTGTCAACTTGACACAAGCTAGACTCATCAGAGAGGAAGGAGCCTCTGCTGAGGAAACGCCTCCATGAGATCCAGCTGTGGGGCATTTTCTCCATTAGTGATCAATGGGGGAGGGCCCAGCCCATTGTGGGTGGGGCCATTTTTGGGCCGGTTCCTGGATTCTATATGAAAACAGGCTGAGCAAAGCCATGAGAAGCAAGCCAGTAAGCAGCACTCCTCCATCAGCTCCGGCCTCCAGATTCCTGCCCTGCTTGAGTTCCTGTCCTGACTTCCTTCAATGATGAACAGGGCTGTGGAAGGGTGAGCCAGGTAAACCCTCTCCTCCTCAAATTGCATTTTGGTCATAGTGTTTTGTTGCAGCAATAAAAACCCTCACTGAGACAACTGGTCTAATCTTACCAGATGTGAAGCCATAGCACCGTTGCTTACACTCCTTTGTCCTCTCTGAGACGACTGGTCTAATCTTACCAGATGTGAAGCCATAGCGCCGTTGCTTACACTCCTTTTCCACTTAAATTCTGATGTTTTGACAACATTTTACGAGTGGGATATCCATAACCTGAAGCGCTGATAGAGATGCTTGTTCAGGTGGACTTCTTGGGGGGTTGGAATACTGAGACGGGGGTCTCTAAGGAGAACTTGGATAGAAGGAAAATGTTTGGCTTAAGTATGTTGGTTTTTAGGAATCAGTGTAACCTAAGAAAGTTATGAAGGACATTGGCCTGGGGACAGCAAGCCATGGCTTTGGGTCCACCATGTTCCATAAGCTAGCATGGACACCTACAACCTGCTAACGTCTATAAGCTTCAATTATTTATCTGTAAAGTGGCAATGATCAAGACCTTGCCTCAGAGTTGTCACCAGAATGACACACGTTCCTTTTTCACTGGAACTGAGGGCTTGTGGTGTTAGAATTCTACTCATAAGTCCCCAGCGTTAGGCAGTTTTATGATATTTTAACAAAGAAAAAAATCACAATTATCATTATCCATAAAAAGATATCTAGCACAGAGATAAAATATCAAGTTTGGTATAAGAAGCAATATTCCTAAGACCCACAAGAAGGCCTGAGATTCAGAGTAAAGCCATTCATGAGGTTGTCCAGGGACCACTCAGCCTACAGATGGCTTGGTGCCTGGCCTTGGGGGATAAGTGCAAAAGCTGAGAGCAAGCCTTTAAGGATATCTGCCAGTTTGATCTTTAAGCAGGACAGGTCCATTAGGGCGTGGCCTGAATAGAATCGTGAGCCCTGTGGTATGCAGCTTACCTGCAGTCTGGGATCGTGGGATAACTTTTCAACAAAATGTGTGTGTGTGTGTGTGTGTGTGTGTGTGTGTGTGTGAGAGAGAGAGAGAGAGAGAGAGAGAGAGAGAGAGAGAGAGAGAGAGAAGGCCACAGGTTGACACTGGTGTCCCCCCAATTGCTCTTTGTCTCCTTTTTTGAGATATCGTCTCCACTCACCTGGAGTGTATTGGCTAGACTGGGTGACCAACAAGCCCCTGAGATTCTCCTGTCTCCATCCCCAGGACACCAGGATTACAGATCTGTGCCAGAGTGTTTGGTTTTCACATGAGTGATGGAGATTCAAACTGAAGTTGTCACAGCTACACACAAGCACTTTACTGACTGACCCATGGACTGATTGATGATCCTCCAGCTACCAACAGGTGAAACTGTAGGTCCAGTCAGCTAAAAACTAAAAGTGAATAAAAGGTGAGCTACAGGGAAGCATTTGTGTGGGGAGGAGGGAGAGGAGGATGCATTCAAAAGCATTTATTTATTTACTTACTTCTTTATTTATTTATTTTGGTTTTTCGAGACAGGGTCTCCCTGTGTATCCCTGACTGTCCTAGACTCACTTTGTAGACCAGGCTGGCCTTGAACTCACAGAGATTCGTCTGCCTCTGCTCCCGAATGCTGGGATTAAAGGCGTGCCTCACCATACCCAGTGCATTTCTTTATTTTTAAGACTTTTTTTTTTTTGGTTCATATTGTAATCAGGCCAGTTTTAAAAATTTGTTTGAACTGGGCATGGTGGCACATACCTTTAGCCCCAGCACTCAGAGCACAGAACTCTGTGAGTTCGAGGCTAGGTTGGTCTACAAAGCGAGCCCTGGACAGTCAGAGCTACACAGAGAAACCCTGTCTTGAAAAAACCAAAAAAATAAAATTAGTTTGGCACAAGAGCTAAATTGAGGAAATAAGCTTTATATAATTTGTTTTTAATCTTGATTTACTCAAGAAACAAGTTTTGTGATAGACACACTTTTCAAAGTGTGTCAGTAGGAGTAAGCCACATCACAACAATGGAAGTTTTCTTGGAAGAAATGAAACCAGAAGAATTCCTCTTGCACCAAGTTCAATGGATAGCAGAAGTAAGAAAATACTAAGCCTATAATATGCTGCATACCTTTGGAAGTGCAGTGACTCAAATTACATGAATTTTGCTTCACATTTTGCATAAAAATTTAAAATGTGTAAGCCATCAGTCTGTGCCTTCTGCAAGCAGTACTCCACACTTAAATGAAATCACCAAAATGTAAGCAGAATTTTGCACACCAAGTATATATAAAAAAAAAGTCAGAAGAATCTTTTTTGGGGGGAAAAAAGGAGTATTAGGTTAAACCCCTACGGAAGCAGATGTTAACTGCTTCACATCAAAGCACATTTATGGACCTCTTACATAGTAACAGTCAAAGTATTAAAGATTCACAGGGCTGCCAAGGTGTGGATGCAAAACAGTGGGAGAGGGTCATTTTCCAGTGAATCTATAGTCAGACAGACCTGGTGTCAGCTAAAGATATGGAGACAAAATATGGAGAAAGCAAACTGGCCAAGTATTGCTATTGAGACTACATGAATCCGCAGATGTCGTTGCAACCAACCTTGTCCTTGTGGTTTACCTAAGATTTCCATGGGAAGAAAGAATTCTTTCATCTTCTTAGCCTTATAGCCAATAAATACATCTGTGAACTATATTAAACCAGAAAGGATTATGCTGTCCACAAATGTGTCTGGTGTTCAAGATTTTGTGTGGGATTGTATTCTGGAGGCACAGCTGCAGTTACTGGAACACGCTCTGGGTTAGTTAGCCAAGTAAGGACTTTGTGCCAAGGTGTAAATCCACAAACCACTTCCTTCAGTAAGAGAGAAGTCAGCGGAATATTGAAATCCGTGGGTCTGAAATTCCACAGGTCATTTACATGGCACTATAATTTTAGAGAGCTAGTCGTTCAAACTGGATGTTGGTTAAGGGTTAGAAAAGAATATTGCTCCATATTCTGTATAAAAAAATTAAAGTGACTACCTGGCTTGCTAGGGTTATATCTTCTTCCATTCTCCTGTGTCACTGGCTTCCCTACAAAGCATGGAAACTATCCATGTGTACAATAATCCCTACAAGTGGTATGTGATCAACTCAAAGAAAATTGGAAAATCAACAGGCAAGCATGTTTGTCACATGAAATCCCTTAAGTATTGATATAATTGGTCTTCAGTGTATTGCAGGCATGGTTTTCTTTTTAATTACGACCATAGAACAATCAAAAATTATGTTGGTAGAAGCCACCATCTTTGTTCATCATCCAACTGTCCCCCTTCGCCTGGGAACAACATGTGGCATAAATTCTTTCTTTTATCTTTGACTTGATTATATTTATTGAAATGCAAGTTTATATGTAACAGTCTAATAATAAATCAATTTAATGATTAAAAACAGATTTTGTGTGTTTTGTTTTTATTTCAATTTTTTTTGAGACAGGGTCTTCTGTAGCCTAAGTTAGCCTAGAATTCCCTATGTAGCTAAGGGTGACCTTGAACTTCTGATCCTCCTGCCTCCACCTCCCACATGCTGGGATTAAAGCCCCACCCTGTCCTATGTATAGAGTACTGGGAATTGAACCCAGAGCCCTGTATGTGATAGGAAATCCCTCGACAGCTGAACTACATCCCAAGCCCTTGTTTCAATTTTAGGAATTTATTTTTATTATTCTAAAAGAAGCACTGACCTCTAACAGAATGAAATAAACAAAAAGAGATTCTCAAGACATTTTTTGAAAAAGGCTACTTTAGAGATCTGCCTGATACAAGTAGTTCATCAGGCCAAATAATGCACAGTTACATTCTTAAAGAATCTCAGATCTAGCCGGGCGGTGGTGGCGCACGCCTTTAATCCCAGCACTTGGGAGGCAGAGGCAGGCGGATCTTTGTGAGTTCGAGGCCAGCCTGGTCTACAAAGTGAGTCCAGGACAGCCAAGGATACACAGAGAAACCCTGTCTCGAAAAACCAAAAAAAAAAAAAAGAATCTCAGATCTAAGCTAATGGAATACGTTTAATCTCCAGAACTCAGATGGTGGAAGGAGAGAACTGACTCACATGGTTTCCCCTGACCTCTACACACGTACCATCATACACACACTTAGAGAGACAAAGAGAGAGAATCCCAGACCCAAAGGCCCTGTGCGTGCCTCCTGGGCCCAAGCAAATTTCTCCCCTTAGTTTGCATGCTGAGGGTAGAGAGTACCACCAGTATTTGAAACCTAAAGTTTGGGTTGTTTATGAGAACAAGGGTGGATCTTGAGTGTAGGTTATGTGTACACAAACTCTGCACGGTGTGAATAGCCCCAGAGGATAGGAGCCAGCTCCCACAGTAGAGAATTCTGAAACTCTAAATCAGTACCAATTGTTAAAAAGATCTATTTTTCAAGGCAGGGTGATAGGGTATATGTAACGGTCAGTAGCTCTGTTTACAATGTGACTGTTTGGGGCATTCTGAACAGGGACACTCCAGCTGTTATCTTGTGTGGACCCCACAAACATTAGGGAAGCACCTGTCCAGATGTTAGCCACACATGGAGCCACACCAGCGGTCCTCAGGCAGGGGTATGTGAAGATGCAGGGTTCTTCACACAAACTACCTCTTTGCATCCCAGGGCAGCCACCTCCTCGCGGTAGAGCTTGAGCCTAACTTTCTGTGTCTCAACATTCTCCTCTGTGAGCCGGAGATGCTCACAGCATTATGGAACTGTTTTGAGGATCAGATAAATCCATCCAGGTGAAGCCCACAGAACAAACTTGGCATGTGGGGAGGCTTAATGCCAAGAGAATGGCTGAATGACCGAGGAAGGACCACAGCCCAGGTAGAGATGATGCTCAAATGACCCTAAGAAAGAGGCAAGGACATGGAGTGCTCAGAAGTCAATTTGATGCCTGGCAGAGGAAGAGAGGCTGGCATACATGGGTCGGTTTGAAAAGCACCCTGAGAATGACACGGAAGCATCTACACTTCTCACAGCGGGAAGGTCAAACCCAAGGAGGCCCTGTGCAAACCTACTGGATCCATTGGCAGGAAATGCCTTTAAAGGCTATTTCAAGCCACAGGAAGCTAGTCTGTGACAGAGTGAGTGGGCAGATATGACTCTCTTTAGTTTAGCTTTGTAATTCTAGGGGAAACTGCTCTTCAAAAAAAGACCAAGTTGACAATGTATGGAATGAGAGAGAGAAAACAGTAGCTGGAGGGGATACCCTCTCCTGTCAGAGGAAACACAGGCAGGCTTGTTGCTGAGAGAAAGAAACTGGTGGGGAGAAAAGGATGATTAATGGGACAGGAATCTAGAAGCATGGGAGGAGACCCAATCAAGAGAAAAAGATCTGGGAGTCTGTCTTAACCATGCCTGGAGTCAGTCATTGAGGACAGAGAGAAATTTGGAGAAAGTTGAAGAAGTTCTTCATTAAGTTGGAGTTTTTGTTCATGCAGATGCACTTGGCTTTCTAAAGCAGGTAAAGACAGCTTATGGCCTGGGAGCATATCTTTCTCCCATTGTGACAGACACTCAAAATTGGCTCCCTTGTCCCTTCTAGCTTGTTGTCCCACACCATGGATCAGGGTAGCCAGCTAGAGAGAAAATTTATCTTAGTGGTGTGTTTTTGCACAAACCACAAACTGGGCTTTCACCTTCTTTAACTGGAGTATAGTACCCTTAACAATTACTATTTTTTATTTTTATTTTTTTATTCTTTGGGTTTTTTTTTTTGAGACAGGGTTTCTCTGTGTATCTCTGGCTGTCCTGGACTCACTTTGTAGACCAGGCTGGCCTCGAACTCACAGAGATCCGCCTACCTCTGCCTCCCGAGTGCTGGGATTAAAGGCGTGCGCCACCAACGCCCGTCAACAATTACTGTTTTAATCCCTTTCTCTACTCAGGGGCATTAAGTACATTCACAGTGGTGTGAAGCCATGGAACTACCCATCTGCAGGTGCCACCCTCTCAAATAGAAACCTTGTGCCCATAAACAAGAACTTTCCATCTCCAAGCCACTCCCGTTCCAGGGCCCGGTAACCGATGTTCTACTTTCTGTATGTTTGCATGTTCTGTGTCCCTTCCATAGGTGGAGTGATAACACGGTTTTCACGTTCTGTGTCCCTTCCATAGGTGGAGTGATAACACGGTTTTCATGCTCTGTGTCCCTTACATAGGTGGAGTGATAACACGGTTTTCATACTTTGTGTCCCATACATAGGTGGAGTGATAACACGGTTTTCATGCTCTGTGTCCCATACATAGGTGGAGTGATAACACAGTTTTCATGCTCTGTTTCCCACACATAGGTGGAGTGATAACACGGATTTCATGCTGTGTGTCCCTTCCATAGGTGGAGTGATAACACGGTTTTCATGTTCTGTGTCCCTTACATAGGTGAGTGATAACACGGTTTTCATGTTCTGTGTCCCTTCCATAGGCGGAGTGATAACACGGTTTTCATGCTCTGTGTC
>CAJQZJ010033053.1:917234-935116 GCA_907164525.1 Lophiomys imhausi
GAAGGAAGGAAGGAAGGAAGGAAGGAAGGAAGGAAGGAAGGAAGGAACAAACAAACCAAAGATCTGTTGCCAGCAAAATCCTGGAGCCATCAGAAAACGATCGTATTTACAGGGGAATACACTGCATTTTCACCAGGTTCTTCTTCTTTTTTGGTTTTTCAAGACAGGGCTTCTCTGTGTAACAATATTTACTGTCCTGGACTCACTTTGTAGACCAGGCCTGCCTCTTCCTCCTGAGTGCTGGTATTAAGGCATGTGCCACCAAGCCCAGCATTCACTAGGCTTTTATGATTAAGTTATGGGAAAATTATAGAGGTGAAAATAATTTTTATCCATAGATATGCAAATAAATTCAACCCACTGACAAAGAAACAAAATCCATCTTTGCATCAATCTAAAAATTAATTTCAATATTTCTGATCTGAGAACCCCAATCCTCTGAAAGAACAGCAAGTGCTATAAAACATCTCCATTACTCCAGCCTGCCTTGTGGCCTCTTTTCCAAACATTTGTTATCATCATAATTCAGTAGATGTATTAGGTGGAACCTCTAATGTTCACAGTATATCTGAATGATTGTCATAATTGCACTTTAAAAAAAAACTATCTTTTATCAAGATTTAGGTCATAGCATTAATATTTTTACATATGCTTTTTAAAGGAAATTCTTATTTCATAGAGTCTGCCTTATGGTTACAACCTATTTATTTTAAAATGTTAGTGTCTCTAATTTCACCTACTTGTCCTATTTTTACTTCAAAAGCTAAATAAAATAATCACAAGGATCAGTCTTTTTCGAATACTTTTCTTTGAGACACGGTTTTGAAACTTCAAATTTAATTAATTATTGTAGTTATTGGTAAGTATAAACTGTAAAATTAAGCCAGCGGAGAAGCCAGCGGAGCAGCCAGCGGCTTGGCAGAGGAGCAGATGGCTTGGCCTACGTGCCTTAACCAGGTGCCTGATTTGTCCTGGGGAAAGAGCCCTGGGACCAAGGGTGGTCTACACCACCTGTAACCTAAACTCTGTTAATTAATATAAGTTATTATATTAGGCTAGTAGAATTACCAACAGCTTGGCAGGAGCTTCGCCTAGGTTCGAGGGGAGTCTGGAAGTCCGAAAGCCCAGGACTGCTTGGACTGAGGGCCTATAAGCCGCCGCAGTCTTTTCCCCAATAATTAAACACACCAAGACCTTTTAATGTTTTAATGCTTAGCCCTTAGCTGGGCAGACTCTCAATTATCTACTCTAAGTTAACCCGGATCAACTAATCCCAAACCACCATGTGCCTGCGATACCTTTCAGCATTCTCAAGGCAGCTGTCTCCTTCTGTGACTCCTGAAAAGAGGTCGATTTTGTGTGTGCTTAGGGTTCCTCTTATAATCTCAGGAAGTCCCACCTTCCTATACTCTTTCTGCCCAGCTAATCGGCCATAAGTGACTTTTATTAACCAATCAAGAGAATGCTTCAAAAGGGGCGGTAACCAGATCTCAGCATTGAATGTGCCTATCAGAAGGAATGATTAGACCTTCCCTCAACAGGGTTTCTATGTGTAACAGAGCCCTGCCTGTCTTAGTCTCGCTTTGTAGACCAGGCTAGCCTTGAAGCCACAGAGATCCGCCTGCCTCTGCCTCCCAAGTTCTGGAATTAAAGGCGTGTGCCACCATGCTGGGTTATCTGTGTATGTTGTTCCTGAACAAACTTGGCCTCAGTTTCTGCTACTGTACTCTCACTACACAGGTCACAGTTACACAGACACCATATGTCTGGGAAGAGAGTCCCTGTACTATGCAACCAACCAAGTCTGCCAAAGACCACAGCTGGGCATCATTAATTCCGTTCAATTCCGATGCTGTGTCAGTGTTGGATCCTGTAGGTGAGCCTCCGCTCCCCACCCCCTCTTCAGACGCTTGCTCATCATAATGAACTGAGATGCCCCAGCCTGCTTCGTAGATTCCACGAACTGTCTCCAGTGGCTCCTGAAGCTCAGGGAAGCACTTATATTTACTCTTTGTTGTAAAGGATATGACACATGACCTGGTGGATAGATTTGTGGGTACAGTGTGGAAGTGGGTACAAGCTTTTCATGTCCCCTTTGCCCTGTGACCCTCCAGGAACCTCCATGTGTTCAAAGCCATCTTCATACTCTCAAAAGTCAGGGGGTTTTTCTTGGAGATTTCATCACATAACCATGATAGAAAGTGTGGTCAACCATGTAGAAATCTGATGGACACAGAAGACCTGCTCTAACTCTAACAGAGTGAGTGGGAAACACAGGAAGGCCTCTCTGTCTGGATTCTTCTTGGCTTCACTGTGCTGCCTTCCTCCTCCCAGGTGTCCCTTCTGCAGTGGGGGTTTTATGACCTCACCCTAACCCTGACCTATTTCCAGGCATGATAGGCCAGAGAGTTTCTTCATGCAGAAGAGGAGGAGGAAGATTTGAGTTTCTACAATCCACCTCAAAGAAAGCCTAGTCACTCAATCCATCTGCTCCTTTCTGATTGCTCTACTTCTTGTCTGTCAGAAAGGAATGTGTTAATTTATTCTTTTGCCAGAACTGAGTGGAAAATTAGGAAGAATTTCCTCCTCCCACTCTTCAAACGCTGCATGCAGGGTCACAGTGAACATTATTGTCTTATTCTTAAGAGCTTTAGACACAGTCATTATTGGGTCAACAATTTTTTTTTTAAGCAAAAACAAAACTTGGGCTGTTAGTTCTGTGTTAAGTTCATTCCCATTTCTGGTCTGTTGCACATTCTTCTATATTCCCACTTCTTCAGTTTTTGTTTGTTTGTTTGGTTGGTTGTTTGGTTGGTTGGTTGGGGGACTGGGTCTCTCTATGTAGCTCTGACTATCCTGGAACTCATTATGTAGAGCAGATTGGCCTCGAACTAACAGATATCCACCTGCCTCTGCCTCCTGACTGCTGGGATTAAAGTCAAGGCCACCATATCCAGCTGGTTCCCAGTTCTTGTCCTGTCTAGGGTGCGTAAATGAGAGGCAGATGCTCAGACTGACCCACAGGGGCTGGGACAGCACACTCAGGTCTGGTAGATTCTTTATCTTTCCAGGGAGTGCCTCCACATGTGGAGCAACTTAAAAGAGGGGGCCCTTCCTCCTCAGTCCCTTGGCCTGAAGTGCTCTCCACAGGTTTCAAGATGTTCAAAATAGCCACCTGCTCTGCCCATGTAGGTTTTTATCTGGTTCCTCAGTCTCCTGTGAAACTCTTGTGGACCAGCAGTATCCACATCCCTAGGAGCTTCACAGAAACGTAGATTCTCAAGTTCACCCTCAACCTGCTGAACCTGCTGGATTGGAAACTCTGGGGGTAGATCTTCCACAACCCTTCAGATTAGTTCTAATGCCCATGTGGTTTGAGACACACTGGCTTGTAGCACCTTCACTACAGAATGGGGAGATATAACTCCAATCTGCTGTACAGTGCTGAGCTGGTTGGTGTCTTGGCATCTGGTCCTAAAGGTCATTATGTGGTCATTGGTAACTCAGTCACTTCTCCTTGCAGATTTTCCACTTTTTCATGTGACAAGCAGTACCATAAGGCTCCCAGGTTCCTCTTTCTGGTCTAGGGAGGATCTCACCACTCTCAGAATGGACAGATGTTGCCCAAACACTGAGTGGAAGGAAGTTCTAAGCTAAGTGTAACCGAACTTTTAAATTATTATTTATCACTTATTTATTTATTACTAAATTCACTTATAACAAACACCAACAATTTCTTAACTATTAATCCTATAAATTCCTACAACCCCTTTAACCTATCCACTAAACCTATTGATAATTATAACAACTACTTTCATAACCTTTTAAAATGATACAGTCTCTGGGGCAGGTCCTCAGTCGTCAGGAACACAGTCTTTGTTGTAGATTCTTTAACGCACTTAGCAGTCCTTTTTCTGGATCTCTCAGATGCAGGTTCGTCAGGGTCAGTTGGTTATTGCAGACTCACCTTAAATAAGGCTTCATGCTTTCTTCTCTGTGGGAGACCCCAGCCGTCTGCAGGCCAACTTACTTCTTTTGAATCAGGAACTCAGCTGCTCTGTCTCAGTCCTTAAAGCCAGGCACAATTTCTTTTAGGCCACTGTTCGGACAGATCAAACCCCTCTAGGCAAAAGCTGAGCCACAGGGTCCAGTCCTTGGCCCTTTGGTGTCTTGCTCAGGCTTTCTTTGCTCACCGGCTTCTTTCTGCTTCAGGGAGAGAGCTGGCCATCAATGGCCAGCCCTTTTTTCAGCAGGACTCTTGGAGCTCTCTAGCATCAGGGGCCTCTTCTCTTTCTGGGCTCCATGCACTGTCCTTAAATAGGAGGAACTCTGTTTCAGCTTAATTTGGGCTCCGCCCACTTAGCAGCTGAAAACAATGTCAGGCCAGATACTTTGTTTCTTCAAGTCTATTGAGTCTTTCCTGTTTTCCTGACTTCAACCTTGTTTTTCAGTCTATTGAGTCTTTCCTGTTTTTCAGTCTATTGAGTCTTTCCTGTTTTTCAGTCTATTAAGTCTTTCCTATTTTTGCTGACTTCATGCTAATAATGCTCTTCAAGCCCCGAATTAAGAGACAGTATCAGAAACACCTATATATTTTCTAAATCTAATTTATCTAACTCCTACAGCTAAGTCTGCAGGTCTACAAAGACATTGTCTCCAATTGTGCACTCCTGTCCCCCAATTCCACAAAATAAGACTTTAAAAAGGACAGCCTCCCAGTCTGTTGGTTGCCGTTTTGTTCGAATGACAGTGTCTTTTGCCTTACAGAAGCTTTTCAGTTTCATGAGGTCCCATTTATTGATTGTTGATCTCAGGTCCTGAGCTGTTGGTGTTCTGTTCAGGAAGTTGTCACCTGTGCCAATGAGTTCGAGGGTTTCTCCTACTTTTTCTTCTAGTATATTTAGTGTGGCCGGCCTTATGTTAAGGTCTTGGATCCACTTGGATTTAAGTTTTGTACAAGGTGATAGGTATGGGTCTAATTTCATTCTTTTGCAAGTGGACATCCAGTTGGACCAGCACCATTTGTTGAAGATGCTGTCCTTCCATTGTGCGGTTTTGGCTTCTTTGTCAAAGATTAGTTGGCCATAGGTGTGTGGGTCCATGTTTGGGTCTTCAATTCGATTCCATTGATCCACTGGTCTGTTTCTATACCAGTACCATGCTGTTTTTATTACTATTGCTCTGTAGTACAGCTTGAAATCTGGGATGGTGATACCTCCAGATGCTTTTTTATTGTACAGGATTGATTTAGCTATTCTGGGCTTTTTGTTGTTCCATATGAAGTTGAGAATAGCTTTTTCCAGGTCTATAAAGAATTGTGTTGGTATTTTGATAGGAATTGCATTGAATCTATATATTGCTTTTGGTAGGATAGCCATTTTTATTATGTTGATCTTACCTATCCATGAGCACGGGAGATCTTTCCATCTTCTAAAGGCCTCTTACATTTCTTTCTTCAGGGGCTTGAAGTTCTTGTTGTATAGGTCCTTTACTTGCTTGGTTAGAGTTACCCCCAGGTATTTTATATTGTTTGTGGCTATTGTGAAGGGGGTTGTTTCCCTTATTTCTTTCTCGGTATATTTGTTTGTTGTATAAAGAAGGGCTTCTGATTTTTTTTAGTTAATTTTGTATCCAGCCACCTTGCTGAAGTTGTTTATCAGCTGTAAGAGTTCTTTGGTGGAGTTTTTGGGGTCGCTTATGTATACTAACATATCATCTGCGAATAGGGATAATTTGACTTCATTTCCAGTGTTTATCGCTTTGATCTCCTTTAGTTGTCTTATTGCTCTGGCAAGAACTTCAAGTACTATATTGAAGAGATATGGTGAAAGTGGACATCCTTGTCTTGTCCCTGAGTTTAGAGGAAATGCTTCAAGCTTCTCTCCATTTAATTTGATGTTGGCCACTGGCTTGCTGTATATTGCCTTTATTATTTCTAGATATGGTCCTTGTATGCCTGTTCTCTCCAGAACTTTTAGCATGAAGGGGTGTTGGATTTTGTCAAATGCTTTTTCTGCATCTAGCGAGATTATCATGTGGTTTTTTTCTTTCATCTTGTTTATACGGTGAATTACATTGATAGACTTTCGTATATTGAACCATCCCTGCATTCCTGGGATGAAGCCTACTTGATCATGGTGTATGATACTTTTGATGTGTTCTTGAATTCGGTTTGCTAGTATTTTATTAAGTATTTTTGCATCTATGTTCATGAGGGAGATTGGTCTGAAGTTCTCTTTCTTTGTTGGGTCTTTGTGTGGTTTAGGAATCAGAGTGATTGTGGCCTCATAGAATGAGTTTGGCAATGTTCTTTCAGATTCTAGTTTGTGAAAGAGTTTGAAAAGTATTGGTGTTAGCTCCTCTTTGAAGGTCCTGTAGAATTCCGTGCTAAAGCCATCTGGCCCTGGGCTTTTTTTTGGTTGGGAGATTTTTAATGACTGTTTCTATTTCCTTAGGGGTTATAGGGCTGTTTAATCTGTTTATCTGATCTTGATTTAGCTTCGGTAGGTGGAATCTATCAAGAAAATTGTCCATTTCACTTAAGTTTTCAAATTTGGTGGAGTATAGATTTTTAAAGTAGGATCCAAATATTCTCTGGATTTCCTCAATGTCTGTTGTTATTTCTCCCTTTTCATTTATGATTCTGTTGATTTGTGTTTTCTCCCTCTGTCTTTTAGTTAATTTGGCTAAGGGTCTGTCTATTTTGTTGATTTTCTCGAAGAACCAACTCTTGGTTTCATTGATTCTTTGTATAGTTCTTTTTGTTTCTAAGTTGTTGATTTCAGCCCTAAGTTTGATGATCTCCTGCCTTCTGCTCCTCTTGGGAGTGTTTGCTTCTTTTTTTTTCCAATTCACCCAGTTTAGCTGTTAATTCGCTAATATGAGCTGTCACAATTTTCTTTTTGAAGGCACTTAGTGCTATGAACTTTCCTCGTAGCACAGCTTTCATTGTGTCCCATAGGTTTGGGTATGTTGTGTCTTCATTTTCATTGGATTTTAAGAAGTCTTTGATTTCTTTCTTTATTTCTACCCTGACCCAGTGGTCCTCTAGTAAAGAGTTGTTCAATTTCCATGTGAGTTTAGACTTTCTGTTGATTCTTTTGCTATTGAAGTCCAGCTTTATTCCATGGTGGTCTGATAAGATACAAGGGGTTATTTCAATTTTCTTGTATCTGTTTAGGCTATCTTTGTGTCCAACTATATGGTCGATTTTGGAGAAGGTTCCGTGAGGTGCTGAGAAGAAGGTGTATTCTTTTGTGTTTGGGTGAAATGTTCTGTAGATATCTGTTAGGTCCATTTGGTTCATGATCTCTGTTAGACTCATTATTTCTCTGTTTGGCTTCTGTCTTGATGATCTGTCCATAGTTGTGAGTGGGGTGTTGAAGTCTCCCACTATTTTTTTTTTTTTTTGGTTTTTCGAGACAGGGTTTCTCTGAATTTCTCTGGCTGTCCTGGACTCGCTTTGTAGACCAGGCTGGCCTCGAACTCACAAAGATCCGCCTGCCTCTGCCTCCCAAGTGCTGGGATTAAAGGCGTGCGCCACCACCGCCCGGCTAAGTCTCCCACTATTAAAGTGTTTGGATCGATGTGCGATTTAAGTTTTAGAAGCGTTTCTTTTATAAATGTAGGTGCCTTTGTATTTGGGGCATAGATGTTCAATATTGAGATGACCTCTTGGTGGATATTTCCTTTAATGAGTATGTAATGCCCTTCTCTGTCTTTTTTTTATTAACTTCAATTGGAAGTCTATTTTGTTTGATATTAGGGTGGCTACTCTAGCTTGTTTCCTGGGTCCATTTGCTTGGAAAACCTTTTCCCAGCCACAAGTGAATAGATCTTTGTATATTGATACAAAATTAAAGGTAATGCTTCCTAATGGTATCATACCTAGAGATACTTAAAAATAAAATGTGAAGCTCTGGCCTCTTGATACCAACCATCTAAAACTGTTTAGAATAGTTAAGAAAAACAAACTCCTAGTCATGCAAACATGTCACTTTGTTAGCTACTATGAGTCTATCACAGATATTCTCTAGACTACTCTGTAATCAAGTTGTTAAGAGACAAGCAACATTTACTTATCTAAATACAAGAGACGGATAGGGCATCTTCAAAAACCCCAAGAGATCTGCAGAATATGGCATTCAAAGATGTTATCTTAAATTAAGATTTTTTTTGATATCAAGACATATCAGCTCCTGACAGCACCCCCTATTCTACTCCAAGTAGAAGATAAGCATCGAAGAATCTCCAGTGTGAGATGGTTGAATTAGTGGCAAGCCTATCTCTTGGCATGTAAAAACTCCTTGCTTCAACTGCAGACAGACTGCTGTCCAAAAAGGACAAAACTTGGTAGCAGGGAAGTCGACAGCCTAGCTCTGCCAAGACAGGTTAGGTAAGTCCTTCATAATTCCTGCTCTACAATCAATGTCTGTCAGAGAAACAGAACCAAAAGGCTGAAGATTGATGCTGGAATGTATAAAGAGAAAAGGGGAACTGTCCAGGCAGTCACTGGTTTGTCATTTCTTAGTATTGAAAGCTGCAGGCCTTGCACTTCCTATATAATCAGATATATTTATCCCTCTCAGGTCTCTGAGGTGGTTGAAGAATAGACAGCTAGAGTCTCATAGTTAAATTTTGAGTTGTTTAGGAATCAAGAGGGCGTTCTAGATCTAAGAAGATGGTTATAATAGTGATGCAAGTTAAGTATGAAAGCTAAGTCAGAGTTTAGTATTTGCCTGCTTGTCTTTTTTTTTCTTTTCCAGAGCTGAGGGCTGAACCCAGGGCTTTGCGCTTGCTAGGCAAGTGCTCTACCACTGAGCTAAATCCCCAAGCCCTGCCTGCATGTATTCACTTTGCCAGCACAGCCATTGAAGCCTATTTTGGGATTCTACCTTACACAGAAGACCATCTGAAACACCCACGTTCATGGGCCTGAGCAATCACTACATTCTTCAACTTTCCATTCACAGCTGGCCATCAATGGATTAGTTGGACTGCAGCAGCAGAGCAGCACAGAAGACTCCAGGGAAGAAGCGTGTCAGATGTCCAGTCAACCCAGCACATCTTTTGCAAAGACTCCAGCAACTGGGGAAAGACAAAAAAAGTCAGTGAAAGATAATGGTTGTAAACCAAAGAAGAAAGCAGGAGATACTGAGACTCCAGGACCTTCCAGGAAGGTACCAATTCCTCCTTTACCAGAGCATCTGCCCCCAGTGAACCTGATCCACCAAGATGTTTTGCGAGCATGGTGCAAGGAAATGAAGCTGAGCAGCAAAGGCCAGAAATTACAAGCTTATAAACGACTCCTTGCAGGGGCTTTCCCAAAGCAAATGTTCTTATCTGTAATCTTAGCCCGATTTGAAGAATGTTCCTGACTCAGCAAAAGAGGCCAGAATGAAGACACCTCAGAAAAAAATGAAGGTGGAGGACAGGGAAGAGCTGTGTTCTCAGGTGACAGTTGACCTGAACCCTGTACCAGAGGAGCAGGTGCCAGCCCTGACTGACCCTCCAGTTCTGTATGAGGAAGTCAGCACCACTGTTGTGACTACAACGGCCTCCGAGGCAGTGTTGGCATCTTGGGCCAGAATTGCAGCCAATGCGAAGAGGGTTGATGCAGTGCATTCCAGTGCAACATCAGAGACCTATGGAGAAATGTGGTGTGTGGTTCATGGGAAAAGCTTTCCTGGTGACTCACAAGGTTGGGTTCAGCTGCAGTTCCATGCAGGACAAGCCTGGGTGCCTGACAAGAAAGGGAAAGTGATTGCTCTTTTCCTGCTGCCAGCCTGCACCTTTCCACCTCCTTACCTGGAGGACAACATGTTATGTCCCAGCTGTGTTCAGAAGAACAAGGTCTTAACTAAGAGCCTCCAGGGATAAAGGGAGGATATCTTTGGTGGGCTGGCTACTGGCATCACCCACTCTTGTGAAGTGGTCAACAGCTTGCAGCCAACGCTTGAGACTGGAAGTCCACATCTATGCCTTTGAAGAAAATTATGGGACACTGTTGAAGTACAACAGAAAGCTTGGGAAAAGAATCAGTGAGGTCACCAAAATCCAACATGTCCTCCTGCTCATTGTGATGACTGAACATTGGGAGCAGTCTCCTTGTGTGAAGATGAGAAAGCATCCTGCATGTTTTGCTGCAGGCAGGTCCTGGGACAGGAATCTGACATCTCCAGAAACAGCTGCTTCTCTCAGCACCAGGACAAGGACACAGCCAGTTCAGCAGTCAGCTGTAAAGTTTTAGTATGTGCCTGTAGTAGCCCCTGCATTCCCTCTTCCCTGGGTTGTATTATGTTAGTGTTTAGTACTCGGGTTTGTTTTCTGTTGCAAAATATTACACCAAATTTGGTCTGTGAAAAAAAAATAAAGCTAAGTCAGTTATAGAACTTTAAATTCATGGAGATGGTTAGATGGTAGAATGTTAAAGTCAGGGGCCAAATATGTATGAACTGGACATTGGGAAGGTATACTGGGCCATTTAACACTCATAAATGTGGCATATTTATTTCTGTTGTTTTGTATAGTATTTATTGTTATTAGAGAAGGAACCATTTGTTGGACTGAAAGGGGAAGCTGTTGGGGGGAAGAGGGTGGAAGGGTGGGACAGGAAGGGGGAATTGGGGTTTGTGACTGAGATGTAACTTGAAGAAAAAAATAAAGTATTTAATAAAAAAAAAGGACAGCCTCTGACACACCACCACCACCACCAAGGGCCAGGTGCCATGGGGGTACATGGTGTACCCCAGAACACAGGAGGTGGAAGCAGGAGGATCCGAAGTTCAAAGTCAGGTCTGGCTACATAGCAAAGGCCAGTATGGGCTCATGAGACCCTGTGTCTAAAGAATATGTTCCTTAACCATTTCTGGATTTCACACGGGATGTAAAGATTATTTGGAGTTGGAAGAATAAACTTCTTCTCTGGGGGCTTTCTTTAACCCACATCATGGGATAAGACCTTTCTTGTAATGTGGGTCCTATGACTTATGTTCAGGGAAGGTAGGCCAAAGAATTTCTTTATCATCAACACAGGAAAACAGGGGCCTTAGAGTGATGGATAAGTTTTAGTCCTTGGCTTTAGGGACAAGAGTTTTTGTTTCTGGGGCCCACTTTTGGCTTGTCTCAGGAAGAATGAGGGTGAAAATAGGAGGCAAGAGAATGACAGAGGCCCTTCCTTTGGGATAGCCTTTCATGAGCTCCAGGGGATGCCTCCTTGGAGAAAAGAAGCCTTGCAGAGCAGAGAGGTCTGCCTTCCACAGCTTAGAGGAGGGCTGAGGAATCAGCCCTCCCTACCCATCTGCTCCTGGAGGCGTGGACTTCCAGGTATGCCAGGCTGTGTGGCTTCCTGTTCTATGACCCATGCTTAAGTTACAGACGTATCAGTGAGTCATAGTCCACGTTATCTATATTCCAAACTCTGACCACAACAACTTTATTGAATGAGACCTTTATGGGACTTACTCATTTTCTGTTCCTCACTTACTTAGAGCATGCCTAAACATTAAGTTGGGCTGATTGAAAGCGTCTTGTTATAGAATGAGAGTTTTCAACGCCTACCCCTAAAAGCACCATTGAAACAAACTGGGGCGATATTTGAATTATTAATCCCACTCTCCAAGACTGATTTAAAGGTTAAAAAGCCCAAAATCCTTTAAATACTCCAAGTATCATGACTTCCAAGATCCTGCACCTTCTCCTTCTCTCAGATATACTAATCATTAAAGAAAAAAAAAGGTTTAGGCACTTGTTAAAAGAAAAATCTTTTCCTCAACCTTCACAGAGCTCATGCTGCAGTCTCTATATTGGAAAGCCAAATTAACAAGGGGAAAGCAAGACAAAAAAATTTATTTATGCAAATTATTACCTGATATGGACCCTTCTGGAATGAAGAGCAAACACCCAGGGAGACTGTTCTCAGAGGCCCTGATGCCAAAGTATGATTACAGGACACAGACAGAGTGTTACGTATGATGGCGACACACTGGAGGGCTTAGCAGGACCTGCCTTATAAGCACACCACAACACCGAAAGAAATACCACACAGTCCAAATACTGACACTAGCGTCTTGAGCTGGTAGTTAGTGTGACCTCACAGAGGCCAGACAGCAATGTGCTGGACTTAAGATATCCTGTGGTATCTCAGGGTTGGCCATGGCACCCTAGAGGACCTCGGTGCAATGCCTGGGAACCATTGACTTGGTGGGCACATCATTGCTTTTATACAGATTTCTAAAAAAAACAAAAAACAAAAAACAAAAAAAACAAAAACTCATTTTTAAATTTTAATACTTATTTGTTGTCCAGAATCAGAATTTCTTTAAAAGTGGGGAATACTCAGTGAGTGATAAAACTCCAAAAAGAAAGTGGAAATCATGAAAAAATAATTTTAAAAAGAACCAATGAAACCTGAGAAAATGAAAGAAGGATCAATGGTCTTGCTGAACTATCCACATGTGAGAGTATGTCATAAAAGTCATTTTTCTTTTTGAGTTGTGGCCAGTTATTGTTTCGCTTTGAGTGACAGCTCCTGGATATGGTGGAGCAGCAAGGAGTTGATGAAACTCACTCCCAGGGCAAAAACTTAGATGCTCCCCCCTCCTCCTGCTTTTCCTCTCGGAACACAGGAGAATAAGGACAGAGAGAAAAGGGAAGGGATTGTCCTACTGTCACACACACAGCTATTTTTAAATATAATTACACATTTGGCAGATGTCTCTATTCTGTTGCCTAGAGGCAGTCATGTCTGCATCAAACATGCAGGAGGTTAAGGCAGCACAGGGCTGGTCAGTGCGTGGGCTGAAGAGGACTGAAGCATCTTTGAACTTGCACGATGAGCCTTCCTTGCACCTCACCCTCTACCAGCTTTTTGGCGGGGTGATGTTGTGGGTCTTCTCAGCTCTCCTTTCTACATTAAACACCATTGTTTTTCAGTCTCTGCGTCCCATAGGACCAGAGCGGGGTGAAGCCAGCCTGCCACCAGGACCAGTTTGCTCTGAGTATACAGTCTACTAAATCTCTAGCCATTCAGGAAGGGGAGTAGGGAGCAACTGTTGTTCGCCTAGCAGGAGCCTGGGCAGATAGGGCTCTCCTGGGGTTCCCTAAAGCCCCATGAGTCATATAATCAAAGTCAAGGCCAGTTGTGAAATCCGCGGGCAGAATGGTTTCAAAACCAGAGGTGCGTTTTCACCCTTGCTTCCAGATTCCCGAACTCAAGTTTCACTCTACTTGAAATCTGAGCTGGGGGCAAAAGGAGCAAAAGTGGAGGCTTTGGGAGCCCACTGGCTCATAATCATCATTTAGTCTTAGGAGGAGGAACAGCAGGAAGGGTTTGCGCTGGGTTCGAGTAGCAGCTGTGCGGACATTTCAAGCAGCTGGGTTTGACGGCAGCAGTGGGCGCTTAGCGCGGATCCCTTCTGGAGCTAAGTTAAACGCTCCAGGCTTGCTCTTAAGCAGTGGTTATGAGGGAAACAAGCTCAAAGACAGCCAGCTAGTGAAAGAACCAGGCTCCCCACCTGCAAAAGGGAAAGTTGCCCCCTTTAACAAACTACTTAAAACAGGGAAAAGGAAAGCCGCCGTATTTTAAGTTAGGAATTAGTTCTTCAATGCTGTAGGCTAAGCACTTATCTGTTGGCCCAAATTCATCATGGTGATAATGGTTTTGCTTAATGGTGTTTGCAAAGTTCAACTCTGCAGTGGGAAAGATTCAAGTCATTTGCACCATCATGAAGGAATGAGTGAGAGGCATGGCATTTAGGACTGAGAACTCTGCCATGAAGACGCATCCTTTGAGCCATTCCCTGAGGCCCCAGGCAGGACTCCAGCTCTCAGGAACCAGGAAAGACTAAGCCAGTGCAATTGCCAAAGGTATGGAGATAAAACACCTGTGCAAAGCTCTTCCTTTTAACTTTGGAAGCTGAGGATTCCATGCCAAAACTGGTGTATGAACATTTTTTCAAAAGGCAAGGAAGAAAAACCATTCCCTCTTAACCATATCATTAAACAAGTCCAGCAATGAGATATCAGGACAGTTCATAACTACAGGATGAGAAAGAATCTGGAGGCAGATCCATGGAAAGCATTGGGGGAAGTCTACTTTAGATTTGTGCAAAACGGTTGGCAGAATGGGAACACGTAGGTTCCATGGCTTCAATCTCTATCACAGAGGAAAAAATTAAAAAGGGACGCACAGAACACTTACTGTCCACACTGCACAGCACTCTGACAGTCTTTTGAAAATTTGTGGAGACAGAAAACCATCAGCATTTCTTTTGGGGCACGTGGACAGTGACGCAGACACAGGTTGGCAAGCCCCGCGTAAGAATCCTCAGATTAGAGAATCCTCAGGTTATTAGAAGCAATGACAGCAATACACACTCTTTCCTCCCTCAGGCTTTGAACTTCCCCTGATCTCCCCAGGGCTAGCTACTTCTTTTCATTTGTTAGCATGTCCGACCGTGAACTTATTCCAGCCACCAGTCTCTTGCTGCCATATTGTTCTGCTCAAATGTCTTTGCAAGTCTTACGGCTCTACTCAAGGGAAATCAGTGAAATCTTAAGTATGCCAGATGCTTTCTCATCTAAGGAAAGCATATGGGGTGGGGGAAGGGCTAGGATCCCAGAAAGCCAGCAGCCACCGAAGGAACCCCCCGGGCTAGTGGCTTCTGAGTCCTTTGTCTCTCGAACTTGAAGAATGAATTTCATGGATAAGTGAGGGCGGGGCTTTAGAAAGGAGTATATCATGGTTGTGTGCTTGGCAGCTTAACAAGTGGAGAGAGAGCATTGCTCCTGTACAGCAAGAGCAGGTGCTGAGAAAATGGCTGCCACTAGAGTCACTGTCCCTGTTTGGGTTGAAGTAATGGGAGGTGGGCTGGCAGTTTGGTTGTCCACTCACACGGGATCCATGTGCCTCTTGTGTTAGACATGTGGACTGCAGTTTTGGTTACACCTTCCAGGCAGTTGTGTATACGAAGAAAGATAAGAAACAACATTGGGAACCAGAGTGCTTCAACACTTTTGACATCTCTGGACTTTAACCAAGACAGAACCTAAGACACTGCAGGCTTTGGGTCAAAGATAAAGAATTGAGAGCCCTGACCCTTATAGGCTTCTGTCTCCTGTCCTTATCACTACAGCCTGTATGTGTCTTAGTTATGATCTCTGATCTATATCTGTTCATGCTCTGCCTCCCTAGTGCTGACAAATGGTTTTGTTTTTCTTTTTATTACCATATAAAGAACTGAGTGTGCAGTATACACAGCCATGGGTGTATGCATGCGTGTGTGTATATATATGGAGACCAGGGGCCAATGTTGAACGTCTTCTTCTCTCACTGTCCACCTTAGTGGACAGTTTTGTAAAAGGATCTCTCTCCCCCGAGGCTGGAGCTTGTATAGACTGGCTGGTCAGGAAGGTCTACAGATACTTCTCTCTCCATCTCCCCAGCACCAGGAGGGGCACACACTGCCATGCCCAGCTGTTGTGTAGATGGTAGGGATCAAACTGAGGTTCCCAGGTCTGATGATAAGGCATCTACTCAGCACTGCCTCTCAATTTTTTTTTCTTATAATTATTTCTTGGGACTAGAAAAATGGCTCAATGGTTAAGAGCACGGCTGCTCTTCTAGAGGACCTGGGTTCGATTCCCAGCACCTACTTTGTGGCTCACAATCACCTGTGACTCCATTTCTAGGGGACCCAGCACCTTCTTCTGGCCACCATGGGCACACACACATATATATGCAGGCAAAATACCCATACACACGAAATAAAATAAACCTTTTGAAAACCTTAAATTATTTCCTAAACAATTCCATATAGTAAATGACAACTAGTTACATGCCATTTACATTGTCATTCTGTGGTCTAAGTAACCTAGAGATGATTTAAAGTACCTGGGGGAATACTGCTTAGCCATCAGAAACAAGGAAATCATGCAATTTGCAGCCAAATAGATGGAACTAGAAAAGCTCACCCTGAGTGAGCTAACCCAGACTCAGAAAGATGCACATGGCATCTATTCACTTATAACTGGATTTTAGCTATATAGTACAGGATAACCATACTACAACCAACAGACCAAAAGGAACAGAAACATAGACCTTGTTACCTGTTAGTGGGACACTTTGCCCTAATACAGTTGCCATGTAGACCCCCGGTGCAAGAGGAAGTTCTTAGCCCTCATATGACTGTTAAACTGAGAGGGGCTGATATGTAGGGACACTCCACATCGGAGGAGTGGGATGGGTGGGAGAAGGGGAAAAGAGGGGACTGTGATGGAGATGGAACTTCGAATAAACAAAAATAAAAAATAAAGTAAAAACAGGGAAGCAGAGCGTGAGGCTGAAGGCTTGCAGCACTAGCAGGTAGGAGGTGGAACCACGGAGGTCAAAAGGTCAAGGTCACCCTAGCTGACCTGGTAAGTTTGTGGCCAACTGGGGATACAAGGGTACATGAGACACTATAAAATAATAACAATAACAACAATAATGTATATGGGAGGATTGTGTAGGCTGAATGTGACATGCAAATGTGAAAAATCTACACAAAGGACTCAGCATCTGAGAAGCTGCTCTCTTCAGCTCTCTTCTGGGGTCTTGGAGTTAACACCTGAAGATCCTGAGGAAAGACTCTTCGTTGGCAGACGCTGAACTAAGGCGGGACCTTGTAGATGTGAATGAGAAAGATGTAGAAGGGTGGGAAAAGCAAGCCAGAGATGAGCTGGACCTTGTTCATCTGTCATGGGTCCATGCACCAGCGTTGGTCAACAGGGCATGTGCTTCCTGCCGAGGCTCTTCAGAAAGCCCCAGGGAATGTCACCAATCTTGTGACTCCGTGGGAGAGAAAGAGAAGCCTTGGACTCCACCTTAAGCTGCAAGCACCACCCTAAGAGATTCCCCATCAGAACTTTGTTTTTCACCAGCTCTGGGCTGCCACAGAATGTCACTCTCAACCTCTGTCCTCCCAGATCTCCACTCCTCACCACTTACCAGCTCTGTCTTAAATCTTCCAATGCTGTGTAACTATATACGTTATTTCCACTGTTGGGAAAAAAGCAATTAATATTTCCCATACAAAACATGCAGGAAAGGCACCCATACTTGTAAAAACACACAAGAACAAATTTCAGCTGCTTCAGGAAACATTTCCTGGTTTCTGGGCTCCCCTCCTCATGGGGCTGCAGGACATATGTATCAAGCAACTCTTCAAACAGACCAACTAGTTTGCTTCTGGTGCCAGGACTCTACTGTGTGACCTCCTGTAAATTCTTCAGCTCTTCTAACCCCACCTCTTTGTCTATACAATAAACTGCAGTCCCTGAGTAATAAAGAATGTATCTTGGATAGCAAAAATAGCGTCCATCTTATGTACCCAGGAGGGTCCAGTCGGGCATTGTATGGTGAGGACTGTTCCCAGGGCCTGGCACTAAAGGGCTATTATAATCATCATTAAATCATTCCTCATCTCAAACACTGCATGTATTTGAAGGTCTAATAAATTAAATTCCAACTACTCCCTTGAAAAGCAGCTTTTTAATAGCTGCTGTGTGCGTGATACTTCAAAAATAAGGAAAAAGGAAGGAATGTCTTATAAACATCTGAGAGCTTCCTGTGGGCCAGGACCTTGAGGGTCATATTTATTCTGCCAGAGAGCTTACAGAATGTCCCTGCTTCTACAGATGAAAACCTAGAGCTCTGAGAATTTGCATAACTCACTGAAAAGGAACAGATTTGGGGTTACACCCAGATGTATGCCACCCAGGGGCCCTTTCTTTTCTATGAATTGTGGGGTCTCAAAAGTAGGATGTATGCCTCCTATTGATCAAGCCTTAAATTCTAAAGAAAGGGCAAGGATAAGAAGGGTTAGATGAATAGAAAGTGAAGT
>CAJQZJ010033053.1:935126-957051 GCA_907164525.1 Lophiomys imhausi
ATTGGAGCAGGCAGATTACAACTCTCAAGTCCCCATCCCCCTTCCCAGGTGACCTACATCATCACCTGGGCTCCATTTCCCAAAGGTTCCTCCATCTTGCTCATAGACAGTTGGAGACCAAAGGTTCAAACAAATGAGGTATTTTACAATCAAATCATAATGGAAGAGATAAGCATCAGGAAGACACTGGAAGACTTAGCCTTGCCACACCAGGGGCTAGTGGAGGGTCAGAACCCTGGGCTTCTCCCTGCCATCACACCAAGAGGAAATGGACCATTTCTGGGACTACCTGACAAGCCTAGCCCATGACAGCTGATGTCTCCCTGTCCTTTGAAAAGTTCACGCAGGTGTATCAGAACCTTCTATGTAAATCTAACTTGGTCTGGTTCGATGGCTCAATCAGTAAGATGCCTTCCAGGCAGCACAAGCACCTGAGTGTAGATTTCTAGCTCAGATGTAAAAGCCACCACGTACAGCAGCATTGCTAGTGAGCAGAGGCAGTCAGATCCCTGGAGCTTATTAGCCAAGATGGCCTACCCTGGTGAGCTCCAGGCTCAATGAAGAGACCCTATCTCAAAAACTAAGGCAAAGAACGATCAAGGAAGATGGCCAGTGTTGACTTTTGACCTCCAAATGCATGTACACATATGTGTACACATATGCACATACCCCACACACAAACATGTGCACAAAAGCTACCTTCCAGTTCCATTTGCAGTATTAGCAAGGTAGGTAATCCCTGACAGCTGCCTCACATGAGCTAACCTCATTCCCTCAGTCACATCACAAAATATTCACTGTATGCATTTTAGCTTATTCTTCCCTAGGCTGGGGGTCACAGATGAGGACACTATGGAATGTCATGAGATGTTGCTAAGAAGGAACTCAAGTCACTTCAAGCCACTTCCACAAAGCTGGGAGTAGACAGTCACAGGCTGGTTATTGGGAAAGGAATGGTTACTTAAGAGATACTATGACAGCATCTTGCTAGTCCTGCGGGGGTGGGCTGTGTCCCTTGAAGAGAACATCACCTTGTCAGAGACCCTGGGAAGAGGTAACCTTTAGACTATTGATAAGGACTCTACAAGAAGTTAATATGGCCGGGAGGGATACTTTCTTTGCTCTGGACACTTGGTGTGTCTCGGTGTTGTGGAATTGCCTGGACCATATATATCTGTTGGAGGAGGATTTGGTCCTCCTCATCTTCAGGGAGATAATCTGGCAGGGAGGGAAAGGGTGGCCCTCACCTTGCTCTTGACTCATTCTCTGTGCTATGTGTCCTTACATCATCTGTCCTTAGACTGGGTCAGGGAGGGTCCATACCAATATGGGGGTCAAAATAACACAGGGCAATGCTGGGTCCCTTCACTTGGGGTCAGATAGGGCCAGTGGAGGATAACAAGGCTACACAGCAGCTGAAGCACCACCTTGTGTGGCCTTGAGCAAAATGCTTAACAAACTTGCTGCAACTCACCACTGCATTTGTTGTAGGAGATGAAACAATATCACAATATCTACCTCTCTGGTGTCATAAGAATCAGAGAAAACACATACAAAGAGGCTTGAATTTGTGTGTGTGTGTATATGTATATATATATATATATATATATATATACACACCAGGGATTATTCAATTCAGTCCTTGTTGTTGTAATGAACTACTTACCAAGCCACAGGCAAATAGAATATTGCAACCAGAAATGAGAATTGCTGCTCTCCGAAGTTCAGGTTCTATTAGGGATAGGCCATATACAAATAAACATGATGTCATAACTGAGGTAGAGATCCTAGGCATTCACTGAAGATGTTCTCAGGAAAATCCTGCACAGGGTGAGGGAAGCAGGATGGGGAAGATAAGAAGCCAAGCTAGAGTGTCCTGAGAGTAAATCTAGCACTGGCCTGGCCCCCAAGACTCTGGAGCGGACACTGCACTGTGAGGGTTGTGCTAGAAGGTGAGAGGCTGCAGCTGGGATATCCTGTCTCTGTGATGATTGACAGCACAAAGGTGGGGTGCTGCCTTCCAGGTGGAGAGACTCCTCGGTGCAGGGTGAGTGGGCTGGAGGAGGTAGGAGGCGTTCACTGCAGAGTTGCCAAAACCACGCTCAGTTCATACACTGTGGAAGTTGAAGCTTAAAATTTGGCAGATCTTTCCTAAGCTAAAAAAGAATAAAATCATGAACACAGAACTACTAGTATAAACATGAAAATGTTTTCAAAATGAAAAATAACTTCTAAAAATTACTCAAGCGTTATATAATTCAGGAAATAAAACATCATATTAATACTGGTTACTCCCTCAATGCCTTTTTCTATAGCTCTTTGGCAAGAGTTGGCACTGCAGTATGTGGACTGTATATCTGCAAATTTAACCAATGATAGATTAAAATACTGGGGATTGCATCTATACCGAGTGTGTAGGTTTGTTTTCTTATTATAATTACCTGAACAATACATTATGATAATGACCTTACACAACTCTTATGCTGTGTTGTATAGTATATATATATAAAATCTAGAGATAAAGGATATGCAGGGATGTGGGTGTGTTATGTGAAAATACTAGACTGTGCTATTTTATATAAAGGACCAGAATGTCCCAGGGTTTTCTGCGTACAGATATTCCAGATCCACTCCCAACAGAGAACAAAGGACAACTTTCATATCTTGATTGTTTTCTCATGTGGCAATAGCTTGGTAATTCACTTTTTCTTAGGAGACCAGAAAGATATTTTGGTCTCTTTTTTTTTTTTTTTTTTTTAATAACAGACCAAGCCAGGTGATACATCCTTGAACTGCAGCACTTGGGAGGAAAAGGCAGGTGGATTTCTGTGAGTTCAAGGCCAGCCTGGTCTATAAAGTGAATTCAGGACAGCCAGGGTAGTTATACAGAAAAACACTGTATATATAAACAAACAAACAAACAAACAAACAAACAAATAAATAAAACAACAGACCAAAATACCATATTATTTTGGTTACTAGGTTTTTTTTTCTTTCAGCTTCACAACTTATTGGAAAAAAAAATCCACATTTAGGTTTGTTATCAAGTTTCAGAAAAACCTCTGATGAGAGTTAAAAACTTTGAATAAAAGCCCCACAGATTTGTGTGTGACTATACATTTCAAACTCAACCTCTACCCCATACTCTCCTTCCTTTATCCCCTCTCCCCTGTCTCCCCCTTTCTTTCCCTTCTCCCTTCCCTCCCTCTTTTCTGCCATGCTGGGGATTGAACTCTCATACCTTATGCTTTAGGCAGATACTTTTCCACGGAGCTATGGCCCCAGCTCCATTATCCTGTGTTTTGGTGCTGCTGGCTTTCTTGGGACAGTGACAAGTGACTGACTTGGTAGTGATCAGAGAAGTCCAGGGAATCACGGCTGAACCAGGGCATCTGGAAATAACACAGCCACAAGAGGAAGTCAGTGCAAGCCACAGGAATATTCCCTCTCCATTCAAATGGAATGCATCCCTAAATCAGTGTTTTAGTGGGGTTTCTATTGCTGCGATAAACACCAGGACCAACAGCAGCATGGGGAGAAAAGGGTTTGTTTTGCTTTACACGTCCACACCACAGTCCATCATGGAAGGAAGGAAGAAAGGAAGGGCAGGAACTCAAGGCAGGAACCTGGAGGCAAGAAGTGAAGCAGAAGCCGCGGAGGCATGCTGCTCACTGGCTTCCTCTCCATAGCTCCCCGAGATTGCTTTCTCATACCATTCAGGACCACTTGCCCAGAGGAGGCTCCACCCACCGTGAGCTGCGCCCTGCCACATCAATCAAGAAAACATCCTACAGACTTGGCTACAGGCCAATCTGATGGGGGGGGGTATTTTCTCAATTGAGGTTACCTCTTCCAAAATGATTCTAGCTTGTCTCAAGGTGACAGAAACCTAGCAGCTCTCTGTCAGGTCCCTGGAATAGCCACTCAAATACCACTGGAAGAACAAAATGAGGAAAGGAAAATTGCAGTTAAAAAAAAAAAGATGGCTGTGTAAGAGATGAAGATCTATCTGAGTTTGAACACCCAGCACATACATTAAAAAGGCACATGTCTGTAACCCCAGACTTCGAGGAATAGAGACAGAGAGATTTTAGGGTTTAGTTGCAGCCAGAGTAGCTCCAAGCTCAATGAAAGTTGTGTTAAGGAAATAGGACAGATAGTAATGAAGCAGAACCCCAGCATCCTACTGGGGTCTCTGCAGTGTGTGTACCCCCACACACATGCCTGTATACCTCATATACAAACACCCCACACATACACATACATAGTGGAAGTGCCTATATATAGGTTTTAGGTGATTGCAGTTCAAATATTTTTTTTATTACTGCGCTCACAAAAACCATAGGTATGCATATGTTCATTGGCCACTCCTCCAGGACTCAAAAAGGACACATAAAAGTGAGAGGCTCCAAAATGTAATCTTTGATGGCTTCAGTATAAATCCCCCCCTGTCAGTGAGAGGCTCTAGGAGCAGTGATATATAAGCTGAGAGCATGTATATGACACTCAGTTACTGTTAGTTGAAGACTCGTTGCAAATCGACTGCAGTCTTTGAAGGCAGAGACCACTGGCTCCATCCCGAGACTCAGACCAACTGTAAAAGACAGAAGTAGAGCATTTTCCTAGAAGGCCTCTAACTAAGAGCTGCCTGTGTCTGCAACTCTTTCCAAGGCTGGCTACCCATGTGTCCAGGCAACGAACGCAGCATCGGTTGGAATCAACGAGACTGAAAACCTGGCACTTTCCAGTTGTGATTTGTATCTGTTCTCGCTGGACTGCCTTGGGGACTTAGGGTGAGGGAGTCACAGAAAGCCCGCCAGGTGCTTCTGATTACAACCCAAGTCTCCCAGGCTTGTAATGATTTGCTCGCTTGTCTCTCTCATTTACAAAATGAGCTGTGCCAGGGCAGGAGTGATGTTTTACTGATATTTTCAACTCAGAGACCAGCACCTAGTGCAGCACACGAAAGGCTGCAAGATGAATATATAACATATGACAGAAAGAAAAATCCTTTTAGTCATTTTTTTTCCATTTCCCCAATCCCCAAATTCCTAAGGACAGGCAATTTACTGCATAGTTTTGATTGGATAAAGTCCCCATGTTCGAAAGGACCTCAAGGGATGTAGCAAACAAATTGATCATGAGGAAGTGTGTAAACCTTTCCACATGAGCGAGCTGCTCAAGTTTCCCTGAACCTCATCATCGCGAGGAGGCAGAGGGCATGGGGCCCTGGGTGGTTTTATTTAGTTCTGAGTTTGTTTTTCTTTGGCTTTCACAGGTTAACACACATACTTAATTTTATATTAAAGCTAGAAATTTCAAACTGACTTCCAAGGTTCTAATGAAATCTCACTTCAAGCTGAGTTAATATCAAAGAAATAACCCCCCCCCCATATTTAAACTACCAACCATATGAAGGCAACTCAGACCATTCATAGTCTTCAGAATTATCTGGTCTAAAAGCCTCCTTAACTCCAAATATTTGGAAAGAATTAAGGATACAAATATTTTCTTTAAAATGAAAATCGAGATAAAGCCTAACAAATGGTTAACTCCAGATAATATAGAAAGTTCTGGGTTTATCCAGCACCTGTAATGCAGGAAAAATATTGTTTTCATTAATGAAAGAGTAAGGAATATTTACAATATAGCATTATTATGTCAAAGTCAACCTGTGTAGCCCTTTAGCCAAAAGGCCTGTTTTTAAAAGTAATTTGGGCTGATATTGGAAGTTTCTGCCTGATCAGACTAAACCACCTGTCTTAGTTTAGTTTCTGTTGCTGTGAAGAGACACCATGACCAGGCCAACTCTTTTTTTGTTGTTTTTTTGTTTTTTGAGACAAAGTTTTTCTGTGCAACAGCTCTGGCTGTCCTGGACTTGCTTTGTAGACCAGGCTGGCCTTGCACTCATAGTGATCTGCCTGCCTCTGCCTCCCAAGAGCTGGGACTAAAGGTGTGTGCCACCACGCCCGGCTTAGGCCAACTCTTTTAAAGCAAACATTTATTGAGACTGGCTTACAGCTCAGAGGTTTAATCATTGTCGTCATGGTGGGGAAGCATAGTATCATGCAGGTAGAAACAGGTGCTGGACAGGTAGGTGAAGAGTTCTACATCTGAATCTGCACGCAGCAGGAAGTAAATGTCATGCTGGGGGTGGCTTGAGCATCTGAGACCTCAAACGCCTACCCTCAGTGACACACTTCCTCCAAAAAAGGCCACACCTACTCCAACAAGGTCACACATCCTAATAGTGCCACTCCCTATGGGGCTATGGGGGGGGGCATTTTCATTCCAACCACCAGTCTACTACACAAAGGAAAATCCAAGTATCCACTTTCTAAATTGACCTCATTCTTGATGTCTTAGGTTCAGCTCACAGGTTTTGTAAGTCTACAGGAGTTCCCACTAGCCTAACTTCAGGGTCCTTCAGGGTCCTAGTAATTGGTTACAACATCACCTACCACCATTGACAGGTACGCCAAATGAGTGCTGGGGTTAAAAGGCCCCACTCACCTGTCTTGGTCTCTTTTTCTCTGCCCTCACATGTGTGTTTGTGTGTGTGTGTGTGTGTGTGTGTGTGTGTTCCAGCTCCCCCTATTTTCTTTCTGTCCTCTGCCTTCATGACTCTGTCCCCATCTGTCTCTGCATGTGGGATCATAAGCCTCTACCTCTCCCCAATCCTCAACTTCCTTCCCTTCCCCCTTAATAAACCTTCTTTATACCAGATCTGTTGCATGGCATGTTTCCTCACCTTGCAGGCCCGCCATGGTGCACCACCCAGTCTCCCCAAAATACAACAGTTTTACTAGGAAAGACGTGAGTGACAGAGTGGGCGTGAGGCTCAGGATGAACACTTAAAATAAGCAATCTGTCGTCCCCCTGGGACTGGGTGGTTCATTCAATTTATGGCGATCAACTTTCACACGTCAAGTCACCCTGGAATGCTTCTCAAAGGATGACGAGGCTTGTGCTCTGCATGTGGCATAATGGTGCCCAAACCTTGGCACTTTTTTTTTTGTTTTTACATGCTGCCTAGTTAAAAAACAATTTGTAGACTATGTTGCGATCCCATCACCCCCGGCGACCCAGGCACTCCATGCTGTGCAGCTGTGGCCCCCCCGTGCTTGTTTTCGGCTGCTTGAACAGAGCAGGGCATGCTCCGGCTTGTGAAATCTGCTGTGGAGGACCCAGAGGCGGGGACAGCGGCTCTCTCTCTCCTAGGGACTGAAGAGCATCTCTGGCCATTTACATCGCCAGCTACAGCAGCAGAGGCTTCGTGATCAAGCGTGTGTTTGGATAGTATGTGCTACGCCCACAGACAGTGGTCTGGTGGAACTATGGGATCCCACCAGGATATAACGGAAAGAGCGTCTCCCTTTTCTAGATGCTGGAACCTAGGATAGAGAGACTGTTGTAACCAGCACTGGAAACAAGACTGAGCTACTGCATTCCCAAGTACTACAGGCCATGAGGCTGCGAGAATCCGTGTGGAAGTGCAGGACACGCCCAATGTTTGTGCTTTCAACTTCCTGCGTCATGAAAGTCGAGTGACAGGAGTTGCCCTCATTCTCCCTCCTGCAGAGACTATATTCACCACTTTGGGTCAAGCTGCAAAATAAAACGCCAGAACTGTCAAGGAGGGCACTGGCGCTTGGTGGAGTACAGGAACTCCCAGGGAACTACGCCCTGCCTTTTGGCACCTTCAACACTTCCTTTGCTTATCCAGTATAATTAGTTCTCCTTTAAAAAATAATTGCAGCGCACGCCTTTAATCCCAGCACTTGGGAGGCAGAGGCAGGCGGATCTTTGTGAGTTTGAGGCCAGCCTGGTCTACAAAGTGAGTCCAGGGCAGCCAAGGATACACAGAGAAACCCTGTCTCGAAAAACCAAAAAAAAAAATAATAATAATAATAATTGCAGGCGCTGGGCATGGTGGTGCACCCCTTTAATCCCAGCACTCGGGAGGCAGAGGTAACCTGATCTCTGTGAGTTCAAAGCCAGCCTGGTCTTTGAGGTGAGTCCAAGAGCCAGGGCTCTATTACACAGAGAAACCCTGTCTCAGAAAACAAACAAACAAAAAAATTGCACGAGGACAGGGACTTTTAGTTCATGATCATTTAAAAAAAAAAAAAAAAAAAGCTATGTGCTTGGTAGGTGCGTGATACATACCAGATCAGTGATTATCAACAGATGTGTCATTACCCCCTTAGGGAGTCACCTAAGACCATCAGATAACACAGATATTTGCATTATGATTAAAAACAGTAGCAAAATTGCAGTTATGAGGTAGGAATGAAAATAACTTTATGGTTGGGAGTCACCACAACATGAGGAAGTATATTAAAAGGGTCATAACATTAGAAAGGCTGTTGTAAGGGACTTTATTTTATTATACACTCTGATTAATTTTACAGTACTTAATAACTCTACCTCCCTTCCAACCCCCTAACCCTAGGTGGGAGAGAAAGAAAGTTAGAGAGGAAAGGGACTGAGGTAGGTCTCTTAGAGCTACTTACTGCTAATAAGGGTTGTCGGGTTCTTTTTGGGGCAATACCAAACTCGGTAGTCAGGATATCTAGTAGTCCAGAAAACCAGCAGGCAGTGTGTGGGAGCACTAGCAGGAAGAGCAACAACATCTTCCTCCCTTGAAATGCCCCCCCTTCCTCTTGGGGCTCTGGCTTTTTATACTTCTTTTGAGTACTCAGAGTTAAACTTCCTCCAGCTGGCTAAGCCACGCCCCTGCCAGAACATGAGGCACATATAGATTACACCTGTGGACTAACTGAAGCGGCTCCACTCCTGAAAACATTCTCATAACTTTTTTTTTTAAAGATTTATTTTATTTTATGCATATATGTGCTCTATCTGCATGTACACCTGCATTCCAGAAGAGGGCACCAGATCACATTGTGGATGGTTGTGAGCCACCATGTGGTTGCTGGGAATTGAACTCAGGACCTTTGGAAGAGCACTAGGCAGTGCTCTTAACCGCTGAGCCATCTCTCCAGCCCCCAACTTTTTTTTTTGTTTTTTTTAAATAAAGAAAACCCTTACCACAAACCACTGTACAAGATGGAAATAATGAATGAATTAATTAATTAATGATGAGTGAAAGAGTATATGAAGTGTTTAATCTCTGTCCTCATTTTTTTTCATCTGTAAAATGAAAATACTAGATGTACTCAACACGGCATCTTTACAGAGAGCAGCTAGCATCAGTGCACAGTAGCAGGGCTGACCTAGCCAGCCTTTATGTTCTTCCTGGTCCTGGAGAGTATGGTTTAGGGATGTGCAGCTGCCAACAAGGCAGAGGGACGAGGCCACCACAGGTGGGTCCTGTTGTGTTCAGCTCAGTCCTATTTCTCAGAAACTCACCCAGCTCATCATGGAGGTGATGGGTCATGAAGATGTCTGAAGGCCTCACAGGCATTCTGCTTTCATGAAATGGCTGTTCATACTTAGTGAAATGCAATTGACTCTAATAATGTAAGACTAAGGAAGCAGACGGATGGAAGCTAAACTTTCCAGCTACACCACATAGCTCTCCTTCACAGGTGACCAACACAACTTGGATGGGAAACTATTTTTAGAAGCCAGTATACTTAATTACAAAAGAAGCATAGAAACATGGTGTCTTTCCTACAGAGGGCTGTGTTTCATTGGGGGAGGAAAAAAAAACCAATGATAGTATTTATACAATAATGTAACTAAATGTTAAGTGCTGATGGATAAAGTTCAAGAGGGAATGTATAGGCTTGGATGAGGAGTCCTCTGAAACTCGTCTTGAAGACATAAAAGAAAACAACTGGATGAAAAGAAACTCTTTACATCTGGTTGAAAAGAAAGGATTAATGTAAAGGTATCAATTCCCAAATCACTGTATAAATTGAATATAAAAATCCTCATACCGTTTTTTGGACCTATTCAGAAATTATAAGCACCATCCAAATGGCTGAACTTACAAAAAGCAAATGATACCACTTTTTAAAGTCAGACAAAAGTTAAAGGAAAACTTGCCATCAACTATTTAACAAGGCAAATTACAAAGCTGTGACATTTAAAGTGTAATAAATAATATAACTAGCCATAACACACCAGTTTATTTTACACTCTGAAGTTTGCAAATCTTGGTTTATAAATATCCCAAACAGACTATGTTGAAGGTAAATATGTGCAGCTCTTACAAAAGCAATGCTGTAGAGCTTTGTTCTACATGGAGAGATGTTAACAATATGTTAGTGTGGTGGTTTGAGTGACAGTGGCCCCCAAAGGCTCATATATTTGAATACTTGGTCTGTAGTCGGTGGAACTGTTTGGGAAGGAAGAGGAGGTATGGCCTTGTGGAAGGAGGTGTGTCACTAGGTAGGCTTTGAGGTTTCAAAAGCACACAGCATTCCCAGTTAGTTCAGTCTGGGTGCTTGTGGATCAAAATGTAAGCTCTCAACTACTGCTTCAGGGTCGTATGTGCCTGTCTGCCTGCCTGCCTGCTCCCCACCATGATGGTCATGGACTCAAACCCTCTGATAAGCCTCAAATAAACTCTTTTTTTCTATAAGTTGCCTTGGTCATGGTGTCTTATCACAGCAATGGAAAAGTACTGAAGAAAGTAACTCTAATATTTGCTAGAATTACCCCATTTGGGAAGAATAAGAAGTTTATATATATATATACATATATATATGTACATATGCAGAGAAAAAAAAGGAAGATTTTTGTGCCAATATGTTAACAATAACTACAGTCTAAGTCTATTTGGCTGCAGGTGCAGAGTTTATGGGTAAGTGAATTCATCTATAATGAATATCCATTAGTAATTAAAATACAAATTTCAAACAGTTTAGAGTATTCATAACATGTAGATTCCATTTATTCTTATTTTCAGCCTAATTTGAGGGGGAAATGCAGATCTGGCCTTTAATGCATACTTAATATTTATTATGATCCTCTATCAAAGATATGCTTTCATCAAAAAGTAATTAAATCAATAATTCCTGATTCTCTTTAACATTAAGTTTGCAGCATTAGACAATCCACAAACCAAAATAATCATATTTTTGTCATAAAACTGGAAACACTTTTTCCAATTCCTGTCTCATGGCTTCTCTAAGAATAATACAGCTGCTTAGCTATTTATTGGGGGAAGTACCATCTTTAAACTGATGCTTTGTGTGGACATTGGAGTCCACTTGCTCCAGTTGCTAGGACACACACAGCACTGTGCTTCTTGTGGTACAACCTTCTGGGCCCGACTGCTCCAGGCTTAGGTCTGGCCCTGACCCAGCTGGGAGAATTCAAGATTTATTTATGCTGGGCAGCAAAATAAGGCAGTTAGTCATGACAGCTTTTTTACACAGGACAAGTACACCCAGGCAATCTCAAAGAACAAAGGCCACAAGCAGACAACTGAAAATGTTCATGTTGGGAGAGGAAGGCTGGGGGAAAGGCCAAACTTACAGAGTTCAACTCACATCTTTTGTTGTTGCCCTGAGTTTCATCTGTTTGTCTGTGTTCCAGACAAAAGCCTGTCAGCCATCCCTAGTGAGTCAGACTTAACACAGTTTAGACAAGGGTGAAAACATGATTCTTGGCCAGGCATGGCAGTGCACTCCTTTAATCCCAGCACTCAGGAGGCAGAGGCAGGTGGATCTCTGTGAGCTCAAGGCCAGCCTGGTCTACAAAGTGAGTCCAGGACAGTCAGGGCTACACAGAAAAATCCTGCTCAAAAAAAAAAAAAAGATTCTTGAATAAGTTTCATAGATTATATCTCTTGTTCAAGGCCCTTATGACAAGAAGTGTTATAATTTAAGCATATCCAGAATTCAGCTAGAAAACAAATTTTGTGTGTGTATGAGTTGAAAGACCTAGTGAGATTATTTTAAATAGAATGAGAGAATTTGTGAGCACAGTGTCTAGAATGTGGCAGTTCTTACAGAGAGTTTGTGTCATGTTTTTTCACTTACCATGGTAACATTATACATGATAAACCTCATCTTAACAGTAGCATAATATTCTACGCTGTGTTTTATGTAATTATTATATAAATTTATTTCCAAATTTTTGCTACTGTTAGTAATATGATCACTACATGTGGAAAAATAATCCCACATTTTAGATGATCCCCCTAAAACAACTCCCAGAGTAGAATTATCCTCATAAACATTTTAAGGCCACACTGAAAAATTATTTTCTAAAGTGTTGCAGTAATTTTTGTCTCTACTAGCAATGTATAAATCACCACGTCCTTCTGAATTAATTCATTTTAAGACTCATTTGTTCTCTCCTCTCTCTCTCTCTTCTCTCTCTCCTAGATTTAATTCACTTTGTATTTTTTTTTTGCATAAAAACCCTTATATGGTAGCCACAGCTGGAGCCTGGGTCTCTGAACAGAGACTGTGCTGAGGATTTTCACAAGATGGTCAGTGAACTCCTGACAAGGAGACTTGGTAAACACAGTCTCTCTCCAGAGGTCTGGGTCAGGTAGCTGTAGTCAGGCAGCTGTAGTTCTTGGCGTTCCCAGAGTGGCAGTACGACCCTGGCTGATGTGTAGCAGTCATCAGTATTGGCCACCAGCAGCAGCGTCTTGTGGACAGGTCAGTGCCTCTGGGGGCAGGGATGAGATTCACCAGCTCAGTCACAGGGACCTGTCACCTTGCGCAGAACAGTGTGGACTTGCCAATCTTGTTCCCTTTGTTGCTTCTCTGCACAGAGACAATGGAAAGCTTGGCCAAGATGATGGCCCTTTGGATGGCAGTGGCTCACTCCTGGAGCACCTGACACCAAGCCCAACGCGATCACTGTAGTCTTGAATAGCGACAAAGACTTGACTTGGTTCGGCTTCTGCAGTGGCAGGATCTTTAGAACCTCATCCTTTAGGGATGCACCCAGGAAAAAGTCAGTGATCTCGGATTCCTAATGGGCAGGGAGAACAGGTAGAGCTCCTCCCGGAACTTGATTTTCATGTCCTAGGCCAGGTGGCCCAAGGATCCACTCCTTGTCTTCGGCTAAACCTCCATAAGCCTGCAGTCTTGATCACGAATGTGGCCCCAAGACCCACTAAACCAGAATTTGGTGTTTTCCAGAAGGAGAAGGAAAAGGAGGAGGGTTGATTTGTTTTTTTTTTTTTTTTAATGAATAGATACAAAGTTTCAAATGATATTTGTGATTTTGTAGCCACAAAGATGATGTCTCAATGGTTAAAGATTGCAGCCAAGCCTGATCACCTGAGTTCAATTCCCAGAACCCACATATAGAAGGAAAAAACCAATTCCTTCAGCTTCTGATCTAACCTCCACAGACATACCATGGCACACTCAACATCCCACACACCCACATGCGTGAGCACAGACACACACACACAAAATAAAACTGCAATTTAAATTTTCTAAAAAATAATGTGCTATTTTGATTAAGTTCAAGGTTTTGTTCACTATTGTTTTAAATTTTTCATCTCTTTTATGTATGCTGAAATTGCATGTTTTTGCATGTTACTTATTTGTATGTAGTTTCTATTCTGCCTGTTGCTGTAGACACTTTTTGCCTGGATGATTTCCCTTCCAGTAAAAGTGAAGATCAAGGACAATGGTGATTTCTATGGTTCAATTCTTTTCACTCTTAGAGAATATTTTATTATGTAACCTCATAGCAGAGCCCAAGATTTAAAATACTTCTCCATCTAAAGTCCTGCCTATTCACAAAATGGAGAACAGTTGATGCTCTACAAATTTACTATAATAACACACTTCCAAAGATATGTTTACGCTGCTGTTTCAAATTACCCTTTATTTCTTTTTCAACTTCAAGCAATTTTAATTGCATTTATTTACTTATTTTGTGTGTGAGAGGGTATGCACGTATGGAGGTCAGAGGACAGCTTGCAGGAATGGGCTCTCACCTTCTTCCATGTGGATCTCAGGGAGAGCCTTTCTTTACCAGCGGGGCCATCTCACTGGCCCAACTTTTGTCCCTAAAGGTGCCCTAAAATGATTTTAATGGAAATATTGGGTCCTTATTTTAAAAGTTGTATTTAAACGGCATAAAGTTTCTTTATGAATAACACTAAATAGATTTTTTTTAAATCTTTTAGAGGAAGAAGTGATTGAATTGGATGCTGTAAACCTAAAAACATAAACTGGCTCTTTTCTGCTTCCGGTGTACTATAGCCATGGCCGACGCTGTTGCTGCCGCCAGTGCTGGGGAGCCTCTGTCCCCTGACGAAGGCCGAGGAGGAGCTGGAAGAGGAGACGATGACGAGCTGAATGAGACTTTCTGTCAGAGAGACTCTGGGGTCTGAAGGAGATGTTTCCAGAGAGGGTCTGGTCGGCCATCGGAGCCACCTTTGATCTCTCACTCTTCGTGGCTCAGAAGATGTACAGATTTTCCAGGGCAGCTTTGTGGATTGGGACCACTTCCTTCATGATCCTGGCTCTTCCTGTTGTTTCTGAGACAGAGAAGTTGCAATTGGAGCAGCAGCAGCAGCTGCAGCAAGGGCAGGTACTTTTAGGGCCTAACACGGGGCTGTCAGGAGGAATGCCAGGGCTCTACCCCCACTTCCTGGAAAGATCTAAATTGTTACTGCGGTATTTGTCCTAGTGGGAGAACTTTGAAATTCAGTTGTGTTTGAACTGCTGATTGTTTGAACATTTTATCCCCCCCCCCTTTTTTTGGCACATCGATCTATTTAAAGCTGGTGGGAACTTTCTCCGTTTCTCATGGAGAGACCCCACTTGCACCTGTGCCCCCTCACAATGCCGTCACCGATTCACTGTCCCCACTGATACTGGAGTACAGCCACGTGGAAAGTTATCCCACTCTGTTCCTTTAGTAAACTGCTTCTAAGAAAGCTCTCACATGCCCATTGTGGGAAAGAAGTAAGCACCCCTGACCATTAAGGGCTTTTTTTTTCTTTAAGAATAGAAATGTCTAGGACATGTAAACAATGTGGAACTGACAAAATCCATTACAGCTCTAATACAAAACGGTCACCAGGAATCCCTGTGTGTGCTGGAGAGAGGGGAGGCTGGTAGCTACAGCTTTAGCCAGATGGAGCCCGTGGACAGCCCAGGCGCTCACTTCCTTTGCACAGTTTGGCTCTTAGACCTGTGTGTGTAAAAAAGAAGTCAGTGCTCACTTTTTGTATTTAAATATTAAAAGAACTCCAACTGGAAAAAAAACATAAACTGGATCCTAGTCCTTATTTATGTGCACGCATCCACAGATCTTGAAACTTCCAGGCCATTCACCTAGTGCCATGGTGACAATGTCAATATTATGTCTTTGAGAGTTGGCTATTCTAAGTAAAACACAGAACAAAACAAACAAACAAACAAAAAACCCACTTTAAATTGGTATTTTAAAACCGATCATGCTGACCTATTAGTGTGCCAATACCACAAATCCAGAAAAGAGCTTTTGCACGTAAGTAAAGGTAATATTTTACACAGATGTGCGGGCTGCATCCATTTTGTGGGCTATGGCCAGACAGGTTTAAAGAGCACTTTAGCACTGGACAAGCTAGCTGGTGATCTCATTTAGAAAGCAAAGCAAAACAACATCAAAACGTGCTAAATTGGAGCAGAACACATGACTCAAGCCAGAACTCACATAAAAAGCTGGATTGGTGGCACACCTCTGCAATCCCAGTACTCTTACAGGGCGATAGTGGGTGGAGAAAGAACAGCAGGGAAGTTCACAAGCCAGCTAACCTAGAGTAGACAAAGCAACCAAAGAGCTCCTGCCTCAACAAGGCAAAGACAAGAACCAACTCCCACAAGCTGTCCTCCAACCTCCACAGGAGTGCACAAATACACACACCAAGTAAATGGAATGATACACAAATAGATAAAGCTAAATTAATTGTATTCTCTCCTCCTAACAATTATTCTCAGATGCCATCAGCCTTTAATAACTTAAAGAGGGTCATTCATATGCCCCTCTGTGAAATGCTAAGGACATGGGGTAACAAACCTGGACCCCTTTTCCCATGGAGCTTGCATGCTAGAGGGGATCAAAGACTCCATAGCCAGAGGGAAAAGAAGGGAGATGGGAGGACAAGGGACTCTTGGTGCCATTTCACATACAATGGTTCAAGAAAACCTTACTGAGAAAATGACATGTGACATGTGAACAGAGACCAACCTCAAAGTTTTCAATCTAGCACTACAATTAGGTGAACATTTCAATCAATGCATAGTAGCAGCTGCTGAGGCTTGAAAGTGATATCGTATTATGAGGTTTAACTTTGGTTCATTTGCTTGCTTACTCTTCAAACATTTATTTCCTATTTACCAGGGGCTGGTAACTCTACTAGCTCTACTAGTCCTTGAAGATTGAGCTAAGAAAAAGAAACATTCCCTGCTCTTAGACATGTCCAATCTTCTCTGATGCACACAGGGGAAGTATGTGGTTCCAATGTCACCAGAGAGTTCAGCACAGGCAACAACCCCTTTTTTTTGTGTGTGGGGGGGGGGCGATCAGGGAAGGCTTCCTAGAGAAGTGATGACTCAGCTGAGATAAAGACAGTGAAGCCAAACTATGTCCTATGTATATATATCATGTACACTTTTCTTTTTTCCTCCTGTTTGTTTGTTTTGTTTTCGTTGTTTGGGACAGAGTTTCTCTTCGTAGCTCTGGTTGCCCTGGAAGTTACTCTCTAGACCTGGCTGGCTTTGAACTCAGAGATCTGCCTGCCTCTGTTCTCAACTGCTAGGATTAAAGGTGTACACCACCACACCTGATTATAATTTTCTCTTTTTAAGACAAAGTCTCATTAGGCAGCAGCCCTGGCTGGTCTCAAATTCACAGAGACCCACTTGTTTCTCCTTCTCAAATGCTGGAATTAAAAGTATATACCACTATGTCCGTCCTGATTTTTTCACATCCTGATTTTAAACTGCAGTTGAGACTAAAGGCATTTCAATGACTTTTAACAAGAAAAAACCTTAGGTTGGGACAGAAATGCTTCTAACCTCATTGCATTAGTCATTTTCTGATTTTTAAAAAGTACAGTAGCTAGATAATATTTACTCACCTTCATTAAATTTAATTTACTTCTGCCATCATTCTTAAAATCATGAAATTAGATTTCTCTATGCTTAGCAATAAGGGCAGGATTGTTTCTATAACATTGAGAATCTGTTTCTGTGGTTGGAAGGGCTTTGTAACCTGGAGACTTGGCATGGCCAAGAGGCTTAATGGCATCTGTGTGGTGGAATGCTGTGGAGAATGAAGTTTGTTCCCTTGAGGTTGCAAGCTGGATTTGTCATGCAAGGTTAAAGCTTGCTCACCAACCCTGCAATCATTAACCAGCACGAGCTCTTTGAGGCTGTGCTTATGAGCTCAACAGCACAAAGAACTGGCTTTTCTTGACACCAGGAAAGCATCTGAAGTTTTTCCTCCCTGCATGGCATATGTAAGTAACAATACATGAGGCTAACGCTATGAGTTTCAAATGCTGCCCGGCCAGGTGCAGGGCAGACTAGCGTTACAGGTCAGGGAGTGCATACAGCAAAGGCAGAAGGACAAAACTGTCAGGTAAGTTTGGGAAACAGAAAGCAGTTCAGATGAGATGCTTCCGGATGAAGAGATTTCGTGGGAGTGGTTGGTGTTATCACCCACCCTATTTGATCTTAATCCACTGATGCAATACTCTCCGGAAATGGCTTTTCATAGCCCCAACCCAATTTTTGTGAAAAGCATTTGTAATTCTTTAACACACTGTATACTGTATGCATTTTTATTTTGTGACTTTGGTTGAACTGTAAGCTCACAGAGGTTAATAAGTCTATTCTCCTTACTAGTGTTCCCTATTAAGGGCGGATGAAGACTGATAGGTAAGTCAAAGATAGGCATTGCTATCGCTGTGATGAAACACCCAGACCAAGGCACTGAGGAGGAAAGGGTTTATTCAGCTTACATTTCCACAGCACAGTCCACCATTGTCTCAGTCCAGAGGTTCTCAACCCGTGGGTCGTGACTTCCTGGGAAGTCTAATGACTTTTTCACAGGGGTCACATATTAGATATTCTGACTATCAGATATTTACAATATGATTCAAAACAGTACCAAAATTACAGTTATGAAGTAGACACAAAAATAATTTTATGATGGGGGGGGTCACCACAACATGAGGAACTGTTTTAAAAGGTTTCAGCATTAGGAAGGTCTCAAACTGCTCTATTGCTGTGAAGAGATACCATAACCAAGGAAATCTTTCTTTTTTTTTTTTTTTTTTTTTCCTGGACTCACTTTGTAGACCAGGCTGGCCTTGAATTCACAGAGATCCACCTGCCTCTGCCTCTCAAATGCTGGGATCAAAGGCGTGCGCCACCATGTCCTGCTGAAATCTTTCTTTCATAAGTGTAAAAGAAAGCATTTAATTGGGGGCTTGATTGAAGTTTTAGAGATTTAGTTCACTACCACCATGGCAGGAAGCATGGCAGGCATAGTGCTGGAAAAGTAACTGAGAGCTACATCTTGATCTGAGGCAGAAAGAAAAAGAGAGAGAGCCTGAGCCTAGCATGCGCTTTTGAGAGCTCAAAGCCTACTCCTAATGACACACTTCCTCCAAGGCCACACCTCCTAATCCTTCTAATTTTCTCAAAGAGTTCTACTCCCTGGTGACTCAGCATTCAAATATATGAGTCTGTGGGGGCCATTCTCATTCAAGCCACCACAGGCAAAGAAATTTTTTGTTTTGTTTGTGTGGTTTTTTTTTTGAGACAGGGTTTCTCTGTATAGCCCTGGGTGTCCTGGAATTCACTGTGTTGACCAGTCTGGCCACAAACTCAGAGATCCACCTGCCTTTGCCTCTCTATTTGCTGGAATTAAAGGTATGTGCCTCCATGCCCAAGTTGGCATATAAATTTTAATCTCCGCTCAGTCCAGAGTGGACTCTGCTGACTCTCCTCCTCTCAATCCAGAACTCCATATTAGAATCTTAGAATGTTTCCCCTTTGGCTGAACAAAGGGAGGGGTCTTCTAACCTCTTGCCTGGAGGGTGGGGTCCCACAAACTGTCAGACAGTGGAGGGCAAATGGTGACATGAAGCTAGGGCAGTGTGCAAGCAGCTCCTGTACCTCAGGGTGCCTTTCCTTCAGTCTCCCAGCTCTTTAAGCCTGCTTTATCTTCTGACTGAAGAAACTTTCAGTCTTCAGGAGTCTGTAGCCTCAGACATCCAGTGTCCAGGTGTGGAACAAAAGACAGAGTTCAGAATTCAAGAACTCAAAAGTCTCACTCCAACACCCAGGAGGATGAAAGGAAAAAAATTGTTGCCTTCCTCCCCCAAGCCCATTAATGAATCTGACCCAACAGGAAACGAGTTTCATATGTATTTCTATTTTAAATTATTAATACATGCCCTGACACATAAACTTAGCCTATGAAACCATGGAAGTCCATTGCTTTACCACCCATTAAGGAATCCCTTCATAAATATTTGTCTTTTTTTTTAAATACTTTTAGTGCATGCCAAATAGGAAACCTGTAACAAGACAGTAAATGCTAAGCCGGGCATGTCACCTAAACATAAGCCCACATTCACAATGGGAGGGGAAGGACTTCCATTTAAATGTTTGACATGTCACGTTTGTACAACATTCCACAGCACTTTGATAATTACAGTAATTATACATCTGATGGCACTTGGAAAATTTTATCTGTGTTTAGGAAAATATTTGTGAACTTCAGGGGAGCATGTCATCATTCCTGTCAACCTGGGCTTCCAGTTCTCTTGGGAACATGAAGGACTAAAAAGATGCCCATCTAAACTTTCCAAGAGATGGTCCTACACAGGCTCAGTCTTCTTTGAGTCCTGGTCCAAATATCTCCTTTTGGTTTTTAAGATTTTTATTGAGTGTGTATGTCTGTCGGTCCATGGGTCTGTGTGTGGGTAGATACACATGTGTGGGAGTGCCCAAGGAGATGAGAGGATTCCCATACCGTAGGAGTTGGAGTTACAGGAGGCTGTGAGCCACCTGACTGAGTGAGGTTCTGGGAATTGAAGTTGGTCCTCTGAGAGGGCAGTGTTAACTGCTGAGCCGTCTCCCAGCTCTGCAGACACGTGTTCTGTGCGAAGGAGGCAGGTCCAATTGAACTAAAAAGTCTACTAGGTTATTCAGCCAGCGTGTCTCTCTAAAGTCCAGGATGTTGCCTAGCTAAGCACGTTTGTCATGAAAGTATTCATAGCTTCAGCTGTAGAAAAAGATCCTGATGTCTTTTGGAACTGTTCCTAGACACCAGTAGATCTTAACATGGCTGCGCCTCCCATCACGGTGACAGTACAGAGAATGCCACCTCACTGTCCCTTCTGAACAGCTCTGATACTAGCCGTTAGCATTGCGTGCGTCTATCAGGGACGTTTCTGCATCGCTTTACGGTCATGAGCACAAACTAACATCCAAATTAACTCTGTTTAACTCTGCTTCCAGCTCCCGCCACTTCCTTTCAACAGTCTACTGCTCTCTGCTGGGTTCCTCCCACCAATAAACCACCAACACTTCATGCGTTTGTTCACTCGCCTTCTATCTATAAAGTGTTCCACTTCAATCTCTAATGAGTCTTTCCCAATGTCATTTTACCCCGAATGAATTCCACCTTCTCTTCTTTATTAGGACAGGAAGTGTTCTACACAGGACAGGTTTTATTTATTCCCTTACACAAATGGAGGCTTCACTTAATAACGAAGTCTCACACATTTCTAACCGAAGTGGATGAGGTCAAGGGAAAAGGAAGCCAAGGCTGACTGAGAGGCCAGGAGTTCCTTGGCACAAGAAGCTTCCAAATCTTGTTGCTTCTATCACCTGGACATGAAGACTCTTTCTGAACTTTGTCAAACTCTGTGAATTCCAACAATCAAAGTGAATTAACAAGAAGACTGGGGTTGGGGGGCCATAAATGAAAATTTTATTTAAAACACCTATCTTTATTAATACTTACTAAACACCTATAAAACACCTATATCCTAATCCCTATAAGCTAGTACCTATAAACACTTAATACCTAAGAGCACCTAACCAATCCCATTTTAACCCTCTTGAAAGGATATTAAAATTCTCTAGTGCAGGTCCTAGCGGGCACCTTGGTCAGCAGTCTGGCTCTGGTAGTCATGGCAAAATTATCTTGAGCTTGGCTCAGCTTCCTCCAGGCCTAGCGTTGTCACTGTCTACCAGTTCATGTGGCCAATTGGCCTCACCGCTCAGCCCAGGGTCAGCTTCCTCAGCTGAGACTGTCACTCTCACAGTCTCCTCAGCCCATGCATGCTTTGCAGCATAGTCTGTTACTTTAAAGCTATGTACAGCGTCAAGTGACAGGGGCCACCATTTGGCCTATTTTCTAGGTCCTCACTGAAGCCTCCAAACTCCACCCACATCCTGGAACTTCGCTCACTTGCCAGGCACTCTCCGGCTTCTATACAGATGTCTTCAGTGTCTGGTTTTCATGATTTTCCCTCAGAAGGTTCTATGCCATGCCTTTTCTGCCACCCTTCTTGGGTTGGCCTGCGGCAACCAAAGATCTTGACTTTGTCTCCCTCTGTGACTCGTCAATGTGAATAAATTAATTATGATTTATTATAATCATAAATAAGAATAAATTAATACACTAATTTGAAACCATGAAAACATTTAAAGACATTTAGTTAATAATTTCTCTGATGACCTGGGTCTGCAGTGAGCCCCGGAACCTGTTCTTGTTATATTGTAAGTAGTCCCCAGGTATTTGTGGGGATCTCCAGGGATAGGCTGGAAGAACAGCACTGATATACTTTTATGGCCTAGTGTAGATCTACAACTATTTGGGACTGGTAGTGATTCTGAAGTCCCTGCCCAAAGGAGTCTAAATTTAGGCTAGAAGGCATTGTCAGGGGAAATCCTTACACTAGGACACTGTCTTCACATTTCCTTACACTAGGACGCTGTCTTCACATTTCCTT
>CAJQZJ010033053.1:965595-978320 GCA_907164525.1 Lophiomys imhausi
TCTCTCTCTCTCTCTCTCTCTCTCTCTCTCTCTCTCTCTCTCTCTCTCTCTCCATCAGGACTTTAACCCGAGAGGCAAACCACCAGGGATGATTCAAAGTGATTTGAACCTTATAGACCTTAAGCCACAGTAGAAACCTCCTTAAGTGCTCAACACAAGGCTTTTGCTTCTCTGTGTGCTACCAGAGCCTACAGTCAGCCCACCAAGTAATTCTCAAGGAATTACTTGGATAATTAATTCCAAACACACCCTGGCCCCATGTCTCAGATGCTGAAGGATGTCTGGTAGGATCCACAGGGACACCCCACACCAACCAGGTGAGGCAACAAAGAAATGTCAGTGGCCCAGCCGCCAAAGCCCCAGTGGCCTGCATGAGCCTTCAGGACATAAGAGTTGAGTTGACACTGTACTCCCACCTCCCAAATCATGAGCACAGAGTACATAACTCTGTAGGGAAGGAAATTATGGAACCCCTAGTTCCTGTTAGCTAAAGAAACAATGTAAATCTATTTCATTCTCTTTTCTAGGTTGTTTTGTGGTGTGTGTGTGTGTGTGTGTGTGTGTGTGTGTATGTTGTTGTTGTGATATGGTCTCACTATGTGGCCCTAGTGGCCTCCTGAGTGCTGGGATTAAAAGTATGTGTCTCCATGCCCAGTATCCCTTTTTAAATTTCTTTACTACTACAAATTAAAAGATTTCCACCAGGTGGTGGTGGTGCACACCTTTAATCCCAGCACTCAGGAGGCAGAGGCAGGTGGATCTCTGTGAGTTCAAGGCCAGCCTAGTTCAGAGTAAGTTCCAGGGATACACAGAGAAAGCCTCTCTTCAAACAAAACAACAAAAACAAAAGAAACAAACAAGCTGAGTGTGGTGACACAGGCCTTTAATTCTCTGTGAGTTTGAGGCCAGCCTGGTCTACAAAGAGAGTCCAGGACAGCCAGGGGTACACAGAGAAACCCTGTCTTGAAAAACCAAACCAAACCAACAGACAAGAACCCCAGGATTTCCTCTACACCTGATGCTTATACCATCGAGAGAATGGTATACGCTGCATTGATCTCCTTCACTAAGTCTATGACCAGCTGCTTCTCACAATTCTGAAGGGGGCAGGATTTGACCTAGGCCAATTTTTCTTGTTTAGTTTTTCTGCCCCCACCTTCCTCCCCCCAACCCCCCGAAACCGTAGTTGCTGCTTGATTCAGCCGAATAGCTTGAATCAAAGAAGTCCCTGGCATCCTCCAGAACTGGAACTTCATCAAAGAGCACTGAACTAAGAGTCTGGAATGTTGACAATTTGGAAGGATGTAAGAGAATGTCATAGGCATTGATTTTTTTTCCCCCTACATACAAGACATTCACCTTCTGGAGAACATGCCTCTGTTTCTTTCTGAGGCACCAGCTCTTCCTCTAGTTTTGGTCCATTCGGTTTGAAAGCAGCTATCTCCTTTCTGTTCTAGAAGTTAATAAGTCCAGAGCCAGTGAGTCCACATCACCCACCGCCACAAGTGTGGGTGAGCACCAGTTCCGGGTCCTCCAAAGCCACATCGGAGCCATTGAGGCTCATTCTGAGGCTCATTCGATTTGAGGAAAGTGGGCTGCTTCTGGGACTTGAGCCTTGGAAGGGCATCCTGGATGAGAAAAGAGCTGACAGGAGCTGAGCTCCACCCCCACCCCAAGGGGTCTTCCCCTGAAGCCAGTTTCCCATTAGAATTCAAAAGAGTGGTGCGCATCCGTGTTCTCCTACCTGAGCACAGACAGCTCTTGAACAGTCCAACAATGTAACGCACTTCTCCAAGCACCTGCTGCACAACACACTGATAACGTTTCCTAACAGCGGACCACATTGTTGAGTGCTTTACATCAAATGCCCTTAACCCCCACAGAACCTATGATAGAGATGCTGCCAATCACTCCCACTTTTGAAAGGGTGAACTGACACCAGACTAAAAGCAAGACACCGCAAGTTCAGATATATGCTAAGTGGTAAATACGTAAATACAGCTCTGCACACCAACCTTGGGTCATGTCCAGCTCTTGTGTTTTGAGTTCTTATGTATTTAACTCTGCAACCTGTTCTCACAACCAGAGTGGCTTCCATTATGTGCAAAATAATGTGTTGGCCTGATGCAGGATAAGGCAATTAACAGTCTGTTTCCCACCTTTGGTGGCTTACCAGTTGCTAGAGGGATCTGTGTGCCCACAAACAATTGCTACCTCAGTCTGTTTTCGTTATGATAACGTGGCGGGTGGTACACCATGGCGGACTCATTGCAAGGTGTGCTCCCTTAGGAAATCATGCCAGGCCACAAAACAGGTCTGGTACGAGGTTTATTAGGTAGGAACTTAAGGACAGAGCCATGGAGAGACAGAGAGAGGAAGAAACAGAGGGTGAGGGGAAAGAGAGACAGAAAGAGACACGAGGAAAAGGAAAGAGACCAAAACAGAGCCCGAAAGAGGCGAAAGGAGGTTTTATCCAGCCAGGTACCTCCAGGCGCCGGCACCTGTCGGCAGGTGATGATGTAACAATTAAGGACCCTTAAGGGCTCCTGAGGGCAGGCTACTGCAAACGCCTGTAGACTTACAGTTTTATCATAACTGAGCCCAATACCTGGCAGAGATAACTTAAGGGAGGAAGAGTTTCTTTTGCTCACAATTTCACCCTATCATGGTGGTGAGAGGGTGATAGAACAGCCCATATCATGGTGGACAGGAGGCAGAGCTGAGGACTACAGGAAGGGGCCAAGGTATTGTCAAGACCTCTACAGACTTACATCCCCCAACTCAGTCCCTCCCAGTTTTCACCATCTCTCAACCATATCATCATATTTGTGGTGGTTAGTGTTGTCAACTTGACAGAATCCAGAATCGCCTGAGAGATGGGCTTCTGGGTGTGCCTGTGGTGGATTACCTCTACGTTGTATGAGGGGTTCACCAGAGATGACCACCCAGACACAGTTTATAACTAACTGAAAGTCTTTATTCCAGCTGACTGGGTCTATACTCAGGTATTTGGGACCCAAGTGCAGCAATGAACATTTAGTGTAAGGAGTTTTTGAAGGCAAAAACTTCATCCTGGTATCTCTCTTGGCAGCTTGCAGGTGGAGTTTCTGTGCAAGCAAGCAGTTTAACAGAGGTAAGATGAGCAGTTAGCTGGAGGGGGTTTTGCACAAGCAGACAGTTTAACAGAAGCTAAGATAAGTTGTCTGGGACACTTTGACCTCCCATTCCTAGAATAGAGTTGAATAATTTTTCATGGGGCTTACAATCAAGATCAAATTGTAGTTAGACCTAACTTCAGCAAGGTTACAAGATGGAGGAATCTCTATGCCATTTTTCCCGTCACAATGTTAATTAATATGCGAAGGCCCATCTTATTGTGAGTAAAGCTGTTTCCTGTTCATGGGATCCTGGACTGTATAAATATAGAGAAAATAAGCTGAGTAGCAGCAGGCATATAGGGCTCTCTGCTCCTTAACTGTGGATACAATGTAGCCAGCTTCCTCAAGCTCCTGTTCCTTCCTTACCATGTTGGACTGTAACCCAAAACCATGGGCCAGAATGAACCTTTTGTCCTGTAAGTTGTCTTTGTCAGGCACTTTATCACAGCAACGGGAAAAGAAGTGAAGACAATATTGTAAGTCCATTCCATGATTAGTGCATAGATGAAGTCAAAGCCCACACAGCCCAGTCACTTCCAAACGGCGCATTAGCTGGCCACGAAGCCCCCAGCACATGTGTTTCCAGGGGAAAATTTGTATTCTAACAGATGTGGAGCACCAGGACCAAGGTCTTTCACATCCACCTCTGATTTGCCTCTGCTGCTAAGCAGTGACTCCAAGGTAAGAGCATCGCATGTGCTCAGTTATAAATGGTCCCTAACACAACTGGCAAAGGCCATCTTCTTCAGCCACAATAGGCTTCCAGTCCTTATGGAGTTAATCACAGGGTAACTCATTCCTCTTAGGGAAGTGCTAAGAGTCGGCTCACAACAGCTTTATTCAGATCGGGGATGTGTTCTAGTTTGCTTTCTTTATCCCTGATAAACACTATGGGCCAAAAGCAACCTGGGGAGGAAAGGATTTAATTTGGCTTACACATCTCAATCACAGTCCGTCAGTGAGTGAAGTCAAGGCAGGAACTCATACAGGGAAGGGGCCTGAAGGCAGGAACCAAAGCGGAGGCCATGGAGGAATTCTGCTTACTGGTTTGCTCTCCTATACAACCCACTACCACCTGCCCAAGGGTGTACTGCTCACAGGAGACTGGGCCCACCCACACCAATCATTAATTTAAAAAATGTCCTCACAGGTCAATCTGAGGGAGACATTTTCTCAAATGAGGTTCCTTCTTCCCCCAGTGACCTTAGTTTGTGTCAGGTTGACAACAGACTGGCAACAATGGCACGGCCTCGTGTTTCAAAACCCAAGTTTGGAGTTCCAGAGAAGGAGTGAACTAGGTAGAGGAACCATTCTGAACCCATCTCTACAAAACCCAAAGCTTTTCCAATTTTTTTTTTTTGAGACAGTGTTTCCCTGTGTATCCTTGGCTGTCCTGGACTCACTTTGTAGACCAGGCTGGCCTCGAACTCACAAAGATCCGCCTGCCTCTGCCTCCCAAGTGATGGGATTAAAGGCGTGCGCCACCACCACCCGGCTGCTTTTCCAGTTCTAAATAATATGGTAACATGATCAGTAACTTTAAAGTTTTAGGGTAGAAGATTTAGGGTAAAAATATGTATTTATATTTTTTAAAATATTTATTTTGGGCTGGAGAGATGGCTCAGCAGTTAAGAGCACTGACTGTTCTTCCAAAGGACAGGGGTTCAAATCCCAGCACCCATATGGCAGTTCACAGCTGTCTGTAATTGCTAGGTGTGATGGTGCACACCTTTAATCCCAGCACTTGGGAGGCAGAGGCAGGTGGATCTCTGTGAGTTCAAGGGTAGCCTGGTCTACAGAGTCCAGGACAGCTAGGACTACACAGAGAAACCATGTCTCAAAAAACAAACAAATAAATTTATTCTTTGTTTATTGCAGTAGTTGAGGATTGAGCCCAGAGCCTTACACATGCTTGACAAGACTCTACCACTGAGCTGTGTACTCAGCACTAAATCACTATATTGTAACAAATTTTCAGTTTCTTTTAAAAATTATATTTAAAATTTTATTATTTGTGCACATGTATATGTATGTGTGGTGTGGTGTGTGTGTGTGATGAGTGTGTGTGCCCCCAGCCTGGAGCTTTAGTTATGAGCACTTATGAGCTTCCTGATGTAAGTGCTGAGAACCTAAGCTGTGTCTTCAGGAGAGGCAGCAAGTGCTCTTCAGCCTTGAGTGTCTTCAGGTCCTTCTTTGTATTAGCTGTTCACTTCAAAACTCCTCCTCTCCCCAAGGTGTGCTAAACGGTCCATCAGTCACTTTTGATCTCCACACTCCTTCTCTTTGCCTCTTCTTTGGTTCATCTACCCAAATGAAGGATTGATTTAAGTCAGATGAAAATGTTTCACACTTTCAAAATAAACTCTAGAACACAAATCATTGGCAGTATTTGACTCCTATATTCCAGCTGTCATAGAAAGATAGAAAACAAGTCGGCATGCTTCGAAGCACAGATCAATGGCTCACTCACAAGACTTAAGTTTCAAAGTTTCTGTTGATCCTAAGATATCGAAGCTGAAATCCAGTGGCTGAGTCTAAAGGTTGAACCCAGGAGCAGCTGATAAAGTCCTGCCTACCTCAAGGAACCTCAGCATCCATGGAGGCTTGGCCATGCTTGTCTGTTAGAAACTCCTTGGGGCCTTCTAAGATGCTTTGGGACAAGGAACAGGCATGAGAGTTGCTAGAGGAAAGGAAATGCTAGGCATAGATTAAATTTACAATGGTCGCATAAATCTATCATAATACGAAATGAGTCATCATCTCAATATTGTTTCTAATGTGAGTGAAGAAATACAAAAAAGCTCCATCGTTTAAGTTTCAGCTCAAACAGAAGCATCTTCAGGAAGCCCTCTGAAACCCACATTCGGCCACTCACCTGCTGAGCATCCTGTAGGGTTGCCCCATTGGATCCAGAAACTCCCATTCTGTTGAAAGGGTAACTGAATACTTATCTTCATGGCTCCTTCAGTGGAGTTTGAACTCTGTTAAAATTGGGGCTACACTTTTTCACCGTGGCATCCATAGGGCATCCACATTCAATCATGTGGTGATTTGAATGAGAAGGTTCCTATAGATGCATAAGTTTGAGTGCTTGGTCCCCAGTTAGTGGAGGTTTCTGGGCAGGATTAGGAGAAATGACAACAGACTGGCTTCTGAAAATGTAAGCAAGCCTCCAATTAAATGCTTTCTTTTTATAAGAGTTGCCTTGAACATTGTGTTTCTTCATAGCAATAGACCAATAACTAAGAGATCATACTACCTTATGTTCAATGAATAATAATCAACAGCTTGAATGGATTAATTAATTAATCATTAGGAGACAACAAAATTTGAGTTGAGGTTCCCTCTTACCAAATAGTTCATTTTCACTATGTGCCAATATAGTAACAGTTTGGGATCTGTGAGATAGTATGTCAGACTGGGCCTTCTAAACGCTTTGCATAAATGAACTCATTTAATACCTGAAATCTTATATGATTTCTAAGTACTATAAAATCGATATCACAATTCACCCCATGCTGTAGATGCTGAAAGAACACAGAAATTAAATGACTTATTCAAAACTAGGCAGTCAGAGACAGAACTGGGGTTTAACCCATGGCAATGTGTTTTCATAGGCTTTGCTTTTAACAGGGAACTATTTCGGTTACTGTGTATAATTTATCAATGTGTCCAAAGCAGCAGCAAAGGTTTTTAACAATGAACCATTTGGTTACCATGCATAATGGCTGACCTCTGACAGAGAGGCTATGGGAGAAACAAAGCTACTCAGCCGCCCGTGTTTTCTTTACTCAGGCTTCCTCCAGAATTAAATGAGAATTTTTCAGCTGATGGGCAGATCAAACAGTGATTAAACTTGAGCATTGCTACGCTGCCAGAAGATAAAAGTATTGCATCTAGGTAAGTCTATGCAGCACCAATGCAGTGCAAAGCAGGGAGGGTAGATGTAAAAAGCAGAAAGCAATCTTAGGCCAACGCGCTCACCCAAGAAAGACCATGGGTTTCTTAACGTGTGCAGAGTTACCTAAAGGAGATCTTGGCTCTTGTAGACGGCAAGCTGCACAAGGGCAAGGGTTCAGCCTGCTGGGCTCCCCAGGAGCTAGTAAAGGGCCTGGCACAGAGGAAGTAATAAACTGGTGGGTGAACGAGTGTAAGGGAGTGTGGCAGAGCAGAAATAGATGTTCTCCTCCAGTGGCATAATGCTGGAGGGCAATGATGGACAGAGAGAACAACAGTGAATGCTTTCACACTCAGTGCTGAGTATCATTGTAATCACCATCATCATCATCACTACCACTATTACCATTTCCCTTCACAACTAAGCATGATATATATATATGTAAGAATATATATATATTCTTACTCAGGCAACTCTTTTAATCCATTTCTTCCTGTGCAACATCAAAAATTTCAGGATTCGGAAGTTCATCAAAACGGAAGTTGTTTGTATTTTGATAGACAAGTTGCACAGCAAGCAGAAAACACAGTACCAAAACAATAAAAAAAATGAAGAAACAACTTAAAAAAACCAATCATATAAAAATAAGCAACTGTAAGTTCTTGTCTCAAATAGAGAGGGTTTGAGTAAAATTGTGTTCTTCAAGCCTCTGCTTCACAGCGTTTAGAGACAATGCTGTGGAAGTTAGGGGAAAAGACAGCATGTCTGTCTTGATGAAAATCTGCTAGTTTTCACTAACAGCTTTCACCTCTCTGGCTGAAAATAGCCAACTTTACATTCTACATAAATCATAAAGATGCATTTCTCTTTTCTTTCCATTGAGAACTAACAGATCTGGTTTTGATGGAGGTGAAGAACTGATTTGGGGTCCTCGTTTGGAAAAAAAAAAAGACAGTAATGAGAGTGAGACCAGGGGAAGAAGGCTGAAGATGAAAGCCCAAAGCCCTGAAAGACCTGGCAAGCAGCAAGTATTAGAATCATGGAGGAGCCAAAGAGATGGCTGAGGGGCTCAGAGGTTGAGGCCTGCTCTTTTAGAGGACCAGGGTTCAGTTCCCAGCACCGAAGTGATACAACTCACAGCCAAGTGTGACTCCAGCTTCAGCGGGATCTGATACCCTCTTCTTGCTTCTGGGGGCACCAGCACCCATGAGACATACACTCACACAGATACACACATACACATAAATAAAAGTGAATAGATTTTTAAAAAGAATCATTGAGCAACAGTGTTCTAAGGCTCTGCTCTAAGCTTGAAGGCTACTTATATGTATAAAACATCAATAAAACTGGTCTTAATATATATAAACATATTATATAATTATATTAAAATTTAATTTACATAACAGATATTTTATAAATTGAAGTTATATATATATATTTCAATTATATATATTAAAAATATATAAATTAAAATTTCCTTGTTATTCTGGCTGAATTATTCATGAACAAGGGATTTTAGATTTTTGTCAACAGAATTCAGTCCTGACTGCACCATTTGCTGGCCAAGTGACTATAGGTGCATTATTTTAAGTGCTAAGAGCTTCACACTCACATTTGAAAAATGAAAATAGCTGGGCATGGTGGCGCACACCTTTAATCCCAGCACTCAGGAGGCAGAGGCAGAGGCAGATGAATCTCTGGGAGTTTAGGGCCAGCCTGCCTGGTTTACAAAGTGAGTTCCAGGACAGCCAGGGTTCTGTTAAGCAGAGAAACCCTGTCTCGAAAATCCAAAAAATACAAATAATAAATAAATAAAAATAATGTCCTCTATTATGTATGTAAATTATACATATGTATAATTTTTGTATTTATATATGTAAATTACGGCCTGGCAGTGGTGGCACACATCTTTAATCCCAGCACTCCCATGGCAGAAGCATGTAGATTCTTTATGTCCCTTGCGTTCAATAAATTACGTCACTAATCATCAAAACATTCATCCAACAAGGACTTGGTAAGGGTCGCTGCGCGTCAGGAGCTCTCCAACCCATAAAAATGAAGACAGGCGAGTTTCACCCTCAAAGGGTTCCAAGCTCATAGAAATACTGACATGTGACCAGGCTACTTTGTTGTCTCGGTTTGAGACTTTGCTGGAATTTAGTAAGTTAAGCAGCCTCTTACTGCTTCACCGGAGTGACAGATGGTGTGAGATTCCTGGAGGACAGACAGAGAATGTTGTTACTTATTTCCTGCAGGCACCCTGAACTGTTTGCTTTGCCTACTGGGTCCTTCAGGGAGAGGACCCAAGTTCGGGTGCAGGGGGACTATATAGCACCAACTCCCCAGAGCACCGAGCTTGGGAACTCCGCGTTTGCTTGTTAGCCTTCCAAACACCATGGAACCCCTGTGGAAGCCAGAGGGCAACCTGTGGCAGTCAGTCATCTCCCTCCACCATGTGGGTCCTAGGGATTGAACTCAGGTCGTCAGGCTTGGGAGCAAGCTCCTTTACCAGCTGAGCCAGCTCCTCAGCCCCCTGATTACTTTTCTCTGCTGTTTTAAAAAAAAAAGCAGAAAACACATAGGTTTTTGTTCTAGAAGAAGCCATTATTTCACATCAAGGTTGCAGGTGACAAACACAACAACTCCAAGGAATGGCTTTTAGGGCTCACTTCTTGGCACACTCAGCCAGGACGTGCAAGAGCACTAAAGGATTATGGGGGACTGCCTGTAGTAACATTCTTCATTCATGAAGCAGGGAGAATTAGCGCACATGACTCATATGTGAGGATTGAATGGGGTAATACATACTAGATCCTGGAAACGAGAACACTTCAGATAAGTTAGCAACACCAGGGACAAAATCGAGTAAGAAAAGGAACACTGTGTTACTGCTAGTCAGAACCGCGCTCGGGATCCGAGATCGGGAGTAGGTGCCATTTCATGTTGGTGAGTTGCTGCGGGGCGCAATACTAGCATACTTCTAATAGGGGGTAATTACTGACATTTTACTCTGTAAGACACTGCTTCAATGCCCTTGCACGGACTCTCTCGCTGAGTAGCCCTGAGCAGAGTCTGTGGTGCTCTCAGTGAATGCCCTGGATTCTGTCCCCAGCAGGGAAGAAAAACCAAACCCAAACAACAATTCTCCCTATTTCACAGATTAAAACAAACAAAAAGCATTCAAGAGTTATGTTCCCCAAGGTTGAACAATAAAGAAATCAGGATTTAACATTTATCTCTACAAAGACTTTAGACTTTAGGTATTTGTTGCTATAACTGGTTGTAAAAGATAAATCTTTAACAAAAAGGTTATCAGTTTAGGGGGGTACTCTCTTTCCTTACTTTAGTGTGCCTTGAGGATCTAGTTTGGCCACTGGGCAGCTTTAAGTGAATTTTGCTTCCTTCTATAGTCTAGGCCAGTATGTCCCTGACATTGGAGTATAGTAGTCATATAGAATTTCCACCTCACCTACTCAGATCATCAAATAGGAAAGAGACATAGACGTTGCTACCATGTTTTTTTTTTTTTTTGCTTGTTTGTGTGTTTGTTGTTTTTTTTGAGACAGGGTTTCTCTGTGTAGCCCTGGCTGTCCTGGACTCACTGTACACCAGGCTAGCCTCAAACTCACAGAGATCCGCCTGCCTCTGCCTCTGCCTCCCAAGTGCTGGGATTAAAGACGTGTGCCACCATGCCCAGTGGGTTGCAACCATTTTATTAAATATGGGACTCGTTAACTAGCTTTATGTCAACTTGACACAAACTAGAGTCATTTGGGAAAGGGGACTCTTATTTGACAAAATACTTCTGTACTATTGGCCTCTAGGTAGGTAAGTCTGTACGGCATCTGCCTGATTAATGATTGATGTGGGAGGGCCCAGACAACTGTGGGCCATGCCACCCATGGGCGTGTGGGCCTGGGTTGTGTAAGAAACCAGGCTCAACAAGCAATGGGGAGCAAGCCAGAAAGCAGTATTCCTCCAGAATGTCTGCTTCAGTTCCTGCCTCTAGGTTTCTGCCTTGAGTTCCTGTCTTAACTTCCCCTCATGATGGACTGGGATCAGGACACGTAAGCGGAAGTAAAACCTTTCCTCCCCACGTTGCTTTAGATCATAGTGCTTATCCCAGCAATAGAAGAAGGCAAACCAAGACAAGCTTACAAAGGACAGCCATCAAGTACTATAGTAGTCACTAAAAGTCTCTTTCATATCACACTAGCCAAAGCCATCTGCCTAGTCAATGAAATCTCTAGTAAGATCCTAATTAATAAACTGTAAAACAAAAACAACAGACAAGCAAAAATGAACTTGAAAAGCAAAAACAAAGCTGTAGACTTACTGGCTTCAAAATATATTACAAAGCCACAGTAATCAAAACAGCATGGTACAGCCATAAACACAAGACATGAAGAGCAGTGGAACACAACGGGGAGTTCAAAAAGAAACCCTCATCGGTGCAGTTAAAGTATCTGGGACAAGAGAACAAGGGTGACACAGTGTTGACAGCCCCTTCCACAGTGGTGCTGGGGAAACCATAGCTCCACATCTAAAGGAATGAATTTAGACCCATATATTGAAAAAAAATTAAATTATGTTGGGTGTCATTTGTAGAAATAATTAATTAAATTGTTTAACCAGTATTTAGATTATTGTTAATTGGTTTGGCAGCTGTTAATCTTTAAGCAGCCATTATAAATGAGTACACACAGAGACCACGTGGATTTTAACAAGCCTTGGCCTGAATTGAGCAATCTTGGCCCATCTAAGCTAGCTCTTAAGTCTATTACTCAAATATGACCCCATATATACATACATCCCCTTGGACCGCCATTCTCCACACTAGCTGATGTTCCAGGCCATGTGGAATGAGGTTCTTTTTTCTAACCCACGGTGTGCATCCTCTTCTTCCTGCTCCTGGCTGGAATGAATTCTTCTCTGTCTGAAGCGCAGGCTTCCTGCTCTAATCTTAGGAAGTCCCACCTTTCTGTGTCTTTGCCCAATCTCAGGCCTTGACATTTTATTTAACCAATAAGAGTCAAGGTAAGTAACAGACAGCAACCAGGACCAATTAATTAACATTTAGAATGCTTAACACTACCCCAACACCCATACTATACACAATGTGCAAAATTTTACTCTAAAATATTGGCAACTAAACTTAGGACCTAAAACCATAAAAGTAGAAGAAAGCAGGGAACCATGGGATTTGGCAAAGTCATTTTGGAAAGGACACTAAAAACACGGGTAGCAAAAAAAAAAAGGATTGCAATTAAGCATTGAATTGGTCAGGGGGGGGCAGGTGAGGTGGCTCAGTGTTTGATGCCAGCTTGAGGATCTGAGTTTGAACCCCCTAAATCACATGGTGTAAGGAGAGAACTGAGTCCCACAAGTTGACCTCTACACATGCACTGCATAGTGAGCACATCCAAATGTCAATCTGTTTGAACAAAACCAAAGCAGAGGTTGGGGGGCAGCACACTCACCCTTCCCTGAGAACCCCCTTATGTGGCGGACGCCTGGTATGGGCCCCATGACACCTCCCAAGTGCTGGGATTAAAGGTGTGCAACACCGTGCCTCGATGCAAAATTTCTTTTTAAAAATTTTTATACATGTGTGTGCTCTACACACACACACACACACACACACACACACACACACACACACACACACA
>CAJQZJ010033053.1:978330-991533 GCA_907164525.1 Lophiomys imhausi
ACACACACACACACACACACACACACACACACACACACACACACACATGTGCAGGTGCCACAGTGCATATGGGAAGGCCAGAAGATAACTCATGTTAGGCAGTTTCCTTTCACCATGTGAGGCCCAGGTTGTCAAGCTGGAGACAAGAGCTTTAAGTGCAAAACCATCTATTTCACCAGCTTTGGATAAACTTTTTTTTTTTTTTGATAGAGTCTCACCATCTAGCACTGGCTGATCTTGAACTAACAGAGCTATGCCTGCCTTTGCCTTGATGGTGCCGAGATTAAAGTTTGCCCCCTGAATAAACTATTTTTTTTAAAAGATTTATTTATTATGTATACAGTGTTCTGTCTGCAGGTATATCTGCAGGCCAGAAGAGGGCACCAGATTTCATTATGGATGGTTGTGAGCCACCATGTAGTTGCTGGGAATTGAACTCATGACCTCTGGAAAAGCAGCCAGTGCTCTTAACCGCTGAGCCATCTCTCCAGCCCTGAATAAACTATTTTTAAGAGGGACAACAGATGATCAATAAGAGAATTATTCAGTTTAAAATGATGAGCTTCCATTTTCACCTATGAACTTGGCAAACATTAACAAGCACTCCCAGATATCAAGACTAAAAACAAAAAAAAAAAACCTGCCACAAATTTAGAAGGCCAAATATTATTGCTTACTTTGTGCTTTCACGCTACAGTGTGTGTGTGTGTGTGTGTGTGTGTGTGTGTGTGTGTGTGTGTGTGTGTGTGTGTGGCAGCTGAGCCAAGAAAACTGAATTTTGATTTGTTAGTCAATATCCATTTGTATGTTTTACAAGTGTAAAAATGCTAATATATTTGTCCAGTAGAGATATAATTAAGGTGTTTTCTGCATCAACGAGGTTGGTTTCTGTTCGGTAAAAGAGGACAGCACCAAGGGCTGAGGTTATTTGTCTTAAAGACATTATTCAGGTACATACCTAATTTATCAAAAATTTTTTTTTGGTTTTTTGAGACAGGGTTTCTCTGTGTAACAGCCCTGGCTGTCCTGAACTTGCTTTGTAGACCAGGCTGGCCTCGAACTCACAGAGATCCGCCTGCCTCTGCCTCCCAAGTACTGGGATTAAAGGCGTGCGCCACCACGCCCAGCTCTAATTTATCAATTATTAAGAATGATTTTAATATCATCTTTTTGTTATAATTCTTTTTTAAATTAAAAATAGTTAATGCTGGGAGAGTGTGCCTCTGTGTGTTCAGAGGGCACGCACACATATCGTGGTGTGTATGCTGAGGTCGGAGGACACCTTTTCAGGTGTCAGCTCTCCACCACCACCATGTTTGAGGCACAGTCTCTCTTGTTGTTGCTGTGTGCTCCAGGCCAAGCTGGCCGTACAAGCTTAACAGTAGTTCTCCTTGCCTTGTCATTCTGTAGGAGCAGGGGCTGCAGATGTAAACCACTTCATCGGGTTTTTTACTTGGGTTCTGGAGACCACACTTGGGTCATCAGGCTCATGCAGTCAGTGCTTTCCCCGTGAGCCATCTCTCTGGCTCCTTTATGCCCTCTGGTATCTTTAAGTCTTACATCCACACCTGGCTATCCTTGAAGTGTCTTCACTAACCAATCAAAATAGTTTGGTCTGTGCTTATTCTGTGCCTGCATAAGAAGTATTAACAGTTGTATTTTTAAAGATGTACTTTACTCATGTGTGTTTGTTTTGTGTCTGTGTCTGATCAGGTGTATACAGAGGCCAGAAATAGGCATTGGACCCCTCAGAGCTGGAGCCACAGGCATTTTTTTTTGTGCTCCCTCTGAATACACAGAGGCACACTCTCCCAGCGTTAACTATTATTTAATTTAAAAAAGAATTATAACAAAACCCATGACAGGGTTTCTCTGTGTAGTCCTGGCTGTCCTGGACTCACTTTGTAGACCAGGCTGGTCTTGAACTCACAGAGATCCACCTGCCTCTGCCTCCCGAGTGCTGGGACTAAAGGCATGCATGACCATGCCCAGGAAGTGAAAACTTCTTAAACATTCCTATTTATGTCTAGTCATTTTTTGTGTGTGAGACTTTCAAAAAGCTGAAAAGACCACCAGTGAGATGGCTCAGCAGGTAAAGGAGCCTGTCACCAAACCTAATGACCTGAGTGAGCTAAATCCCCAGGACCCACATGATGAAAGGGAAGAATGGACTCCTGCAACTTGTCATCTGAACTCCACATTACACACCCTCACACACCCACATACACACATACACACACACCTACACCTACACACACATACACACATGCCTACACACACACACCTACACCTACACACACACATACACACATGCCTACACACGTGCACACACACACATACACACACACCTACACATATACACATACACACATGACTACACACTTACACCTACACACACATACACACCTATACACATACACACATACACACCCACACCCACACATACACACACACCTGCACATACACACCTACACATACACACATGCCTACACACTTACACCTACACACACGTACACACCTACACACACACAGAGGAAGGGAAGTCACAAAGTCTATTCACACTGTTCGTTTCATTCTTGTCAGCATCTGCTGGGGTGTTGAACCCATAACTGCCATTTTTCTCTCTGTTCCAATTCCTGCTTCTATTTCAGAGGCCTCAATGTCCTTAGCATGAACTCTCCAAAACCTTACTTAGCTTTTCAGTTCCTTTTTATCCCACTTTTCAGTAGCCCTTTATTTCCTCTCCAGTCCTGTGACTCACTCCAGTGACATTTAGATGTCATCTTCATTCGGAAATGTTCACCTCTAAATGCCCTTGTGCTTTCTGCTCAGCTTTCATTTTATATAAAGATTCCCCTCTTTTTAATTAAAAGAAGTAACATTTTGTTGAGAAAAAAAGCTTTTCAGAACATACATCATTAAAAAAAAAGGTCAATGAGGTGATTCAGTGGATAGAGGCGCTTGCACCTAAGCCCAATGATGGTGACCCCAGCTCAATCCCTAGGCTCCGCAAGATGGAAGGATAGCAAGAACTCCCTGCCAGTTGTCCTTTGACCTCCACAAACATCATGTGCATATACACAAATAAATAAATGGATGTTGTTTTCTTTTTAAAGAAAAGAAAGTTAAGATGGGCGGTGGTGGCACACGCCTTTAATCCCAGCACTTGGGAGGCAGAGGCAGGCGGATCTCTGTGAGTTCGAGGCCAGCCTGGTCTACAAAGCGAGTCCAGGACAGTCAGAGCTGTTAAACAGAGAAACCCTGTCTCGAAAAACCAAAAAAAAAAAAAAAATGGCTCCAGGTATTACCAAAGGTCTCTTTGAGAAATATTATCCCAGAGAGAATCAGGGACGGAGAGGGCCTGCTTGTGTCAGACATTTAGGTTTTATTCACTCTGTCATGATTTGAAAACAAACTGATTTTGAAACTCTAACCTTCACAGGAAATACATTTTTAAAGGACCTTAAAGGAGAAATGGCACACTTGAAACTTTATTGTCAGGGAGCCCTCCCGACAAGTGCAACTGTTTATAGCACAACTGAATGAACTGAAAGGACATAAATACCATTTCTCCGGATACAATACATTTCCTGACATTGTCAATCTTTTTAAAAATCATGCCTACTGATTAGCAAATCAAAACATTACCTATCCATTTTTGTATGTATGTAACTCTTTGCTAGCCAGGTTGGTAATATTTGCTATGTTTACTGGCTATTTATATTGCTGCTTCATGGCCTGTCTATTAATGTCTGTTGTCCATTCTTGATTTTGTAAGAGCTGTTGATTGTGTCTTCTGGTGTGTCAATCAGCCTTTATTGCTATGAGAAAACACCTGAGAAAAACAACTCATGGGAAGAAAGATTTATTTGCATTCAAAGGTTTCAGTCCATTGACTCTTGGCTGTGGTGAGGCAGATCACCATGGGAACATGACAGAACAAAGCTACTCACCTCTTTGGAGGCAGGAAGCAGAAAGTGAGCAGAAAAGGCTAGAAACAAGACACATCCTCAAAAGTCATGTCTCTAGTAACCTACTTCTTCCTCCTCTAATTTTTCATCATTTTGAAATAGTGTCATCAATTATGCACACACCAATGGATTGAAACGTTGATGAAGTCAGTCCTCATGATCCAATCAGCTTCCAAAACCCAACCTTTACTGCTGCACGTAGGACCCATCCTTCAACACAGGAGCCTGTGCAGACATTCATATACAAACCATAACATCTTTATTTTTCTTGTAAGTTTATACCAGGTTTACCCATGCAGAAACCATATGCTATTTTATTGCCAGAATGGTTTACATTAATCATTTCATCATAAGAAAGATTGTAAGAGTATCTTTTATTCACCAAATGTAACTGCTGTCAGATGTAAAAGTAACTTTTATTGACTAGATGTAATTGTCATCTCTGAGGCTTACTGCTTCTGTCTGCTAGCCTAGGCCTAGTCCTGGAAGCCTCTAACCTCCATACAATGTAATCTAGGCCTAGAATGTTTTCAGCCTCTGAGATTTACTGCTGAATAAGTTCACCCTTTCTAGCTCTTTCTGAACTCTTGACTGGCTGGTTCAAATCAGCTGTTTTGGCTCAAACTCCTCTCCAAGCTGATTGGTTCAACCTGGCTCCTCTCGCCACCTCTGACTGAATTGCTCTGCTTGGCCTTAAACTAACTCTAACAATCTGTTTTAGTCTTCTGGCTCCTTCTCATTCTCTGGCTCATTCTGTCTTCACCAGTAAGTATCTAGCTTGTTCTCACTTCAACTTGTGTCTGTAAAATTGTCCTGGTAAAACTGCTTCCTCTCCCCCTCTTTCTCTCTACCTGCTCTCTCTCTCTATTGGTTTTTTTTTTTTTTTGTTTTTCGAGACAAGGTTTCTCTGTGTAGCCCTGGCTGTCCTGGACTCACTTTGTAGACCAGGCTGGCCTTGAACTCACAAATATCCGCCTGCCTCTGCCTCCCAAGTGCTGGGATTAAAGGCATGCGCCACCACTGCCCGGCCTTCTCTATTGTTTTTTTTTTTTTTTTTTTGGTTTTTCAAGACAGGGTTTCTCAGTGTAGCCCTGGCTGTCCTGGACTCAATTTGTAGACCAGGCTGGCCTCGAACTCGCAAAGATCTGCCTGCCTCTGCCTCCCAAGTGCTGGGATTAAAGGCGTGCGCCACCACTACCCGGCTCTATTGGTTTTTTAAGACAAGGTTTCTCTGTGTTGCAGCTCTGGCAGTCCTGGACTCCCTCTGTAAATCAGGCTGGCCTTGAACTCAGAGATCTGCCTATCTCTGCCTCCCGAGTGCTGGGATTAAAGGCGAGCGCCACCACACCCAGCTCAAAGACATCATTTTCAAACTTGGATGCTTCTCCCACAAACTAAATTTACCTTCATTGTTAGGGATTAAAGGTGTGTACTAAGGGTGTGTCTGCATTCCAGCCAGATCACACAGACCTAGGAGGCCTTTGGATGTGATAAGAGTAGCCATGTTGCTGGCTTAAAATTCTTCTACAAAAGTTTGTCTCTGAAACCATAAACTTGAATTTTTTTCTCTACTAGCTTTCATACTCTCACATTGAACTTTTTCTTTTTCTCTTCTCTTCCTCTAGAGCAGTGTATCTCCAACCTGAATGCAGGATGTATCTCTGGAACTGTTAAGGCTTGCAATGGGATGAGAGATCCAGAATTTTTGGCACGCTCCAAGTGACAACAATGTCCTTAGATCACACAAGGTCACTAAGTGCTAAACCTTCAGGACTCCAGTCCTCTGATTCCCTACCTGATCCTTCTTACCTGGTGTGACCCTCCAGGGCAGCAGTTGCAACTTTCCCCTACCCCTTCAGTTTCCCTGGAATATAATAAGCAGTCCATCTCAGTACTGACAAAGCCACCATCTCCCAGTCTCCAGCCACAGAGACACTACAACAGTGGTCCTCAACCTTCCTAAAGCTGCGACCCTTTAATACAGTTCCTCATGCTGTGGTGACCCCCCCAACCATAAAATTAATTTCATTGCTACTTCATAACTGTAATTTTGTTACTGTTATGGATTGTAGTGTAAATATCTGAGATGCAGGATATCTGACATGTGACTCCTATGAAAAGGTAGTTCAACCCCCAAAGGGGTTGAGACCCACAGGTTGAGGAATGCTGCACTGCAGGAAGTCATCTGCTTCCATGTGTCTACTTCAGTCTGTGATCTCCAGCGAGGCAATTGTCCACTTTGCTCATCTCCTTGCTGTTCTTCATACTAATCGCATGAAGTTGGTGGCTGTCCTCAAGCCGCCTCCCTCCTTTCCTTTCAGTTCTGTTCATCCATGGCAAAGGAGAACCTCTTCCAAGCCCCTGATGGCAGTTAGATTTAGCTTAGTACTTACTATGTTCAAAAACACAAGTGCTGTCATTAAAGTTTTCCAATTCCCAGAAAATTTTCCTTAAAGGTGTGCTAGTCAAGCTGGGATTATTCAATAAACACCTCTTGGTTCTAACAACGTGCCTGCCAACCTTATAGAAGGAGTTAAAATGACTTCCATATTACAGAGCTCTTAGCACACTTAGCACAGTGAATTCACATGGTACTACAGTCAGAGCAAGGACTTCTGGCCTGGAATCACAGGAGGCCTCGAAGATCCCCCAAACTCATCACTAAAAACCATCTGTATCTGAAGAGGGACAGGCAGTCGTCACCCTAACTTCTCCATTCTGGCTCATTTTATTTTATTTTTTTAAACCTTTCAAACAGTGGTTGCCAACCTTCCTAAAGATGTGACCCTTTAATACAGTTCTTCTTGTTGTGGTGACCCCCAACCATACAATTATTTTGTTGTTCCTTCATTGTAATTTTGCTACTGTTATGAATCGTAATGTAAATATTTGATATGCAGGATATCTGATATGGGACCCGGTGAAAGGGTCGTTTGATCCTCTCAAGGGTCGCAGCCCACAGATTGAGAACTGTTGCTTTAAAACATTCCTTTGTTATTCTAATGTATATGCGTGGCGGGGAGCAGCAAGGGTCACATTGCACCTGCCGAGATCAGAGGACAACTTTGTGGAGTCTGGTCTCTCCTACCTTTACTTGGGTTCTGAGACTGGAATTCCGGTGACCAGATTCGCAGCCCAAGCATTTTACCCTCCTAGTCATGTCTCCCACACTTTTAAGAATAGCCCCCTCCTTTTGTGCCCTGAGAAGGTCCCATCCCATCAATTTGGGATGGTCCCTGTCATCACTCTTAACAGTCTGTTCAAGAGTGTTGTAACAAACCGGTAGCTTTCGAAGTTTGTTTTTTAGACCCTTGCAGGAGTCGGTATTTCTTTAACGATGTAGGCAAATCCATGGGACAGTGGGACAGTGTGTTGGGGGTCCTTTGGAGCGTGGTGGCTCGCTCTTGTCACGCTCGAACCACTTTCCATCAGTCGCCGTCTGTGTTCAGAGGGATAGCCCCGTGTCACAAACCACTTCTCTTCAGTCACAGTCTGTGTTCCATTTAACGCCCACCCCTTTCCCCACATTTTAGGGAGAACACCAGCACTGGCCTGAGGAATACGGAGAAGAGTCAGCGAGCGGTTCTGCTTTTGTTCTGTTGGTCACAAACTTAACTCTGATCCAGTCAAATCCCATCTACTATATACTTTTGTTGCACGCACACATGTGCATCCAAACATGAACACACACACACACACACGTTCTTTCTCAAAGTTCTCCCCAGCGCCCCCAATTGCAGTACAGGGCTGGAAGCCTGGCCCAACTTGGGCTCCAGGTGGCCCGCATCGCCCACGTCCCACCGTGGGCACAGTCTGGGCAGCGTCCCTGGGCCGCGGTGGCCGAGGTCAGGCCGCATGTCAACGCCAGCGCCGCCGACTGGTCGCTTTCCACCGCCCACTACCCCGGGCGGGGTTTCTCAAAACCCCGCAGGGCTTGGGATCCCTGGAGCGAGGATGGAGACCCCGCCCCCGGGGCGGGCGTGGGGCGATGTGGGCGTGTCGGTGGGCGGGGCTTCCCGGGGCCGCCCTCTGTCCGGGCTATAACTTCCCGGAGTTCCCCGTGGCTGCCGGCGGGCGGAGACGCGCGCCGAGCAGTGGTGGGACGGGCTGTGTGGGGAAGGGTGCTGCTGCCCGGACTCGGGCGAGCTGCCGGGCTCCAGTTTGGCCACCTTCATCTTGCTCCTCCGAAGAGGTAGCGTGGAGCTCAGGTGTCCCCGAAGGCGGAGAGGAGTCCGGGAGGTCGGTGCCCGCGCTTCCCGGGGCGGTCCTCAACTGTTCTTTTCCTTCTCCTCCATCTCTAGGACATGGACCTCGCGCGCCTATGGCTGGGGCTTCTGCTGCCCGTGGTGGCCGCCCTGGATTTCCGATACCACCACCAGGAAGGGATGGAGGGGTTCCTAAAGAGCGTTGCTCGGAACTACAGTTCGATCACATACCTGCACAGCATCGGGAAATCTGTGAGAGGTAGGTCGCCTCCGGCGCACATCCCCCCAAAAAAAAAGTTCGTTGAATGGCAGCGTCGTGTCCCCGATCGGTGAGGCTCCCCCGACGCGCTCCATGCAAGTGAACCATACCTTGCCCATTTGGTGGTTTTCTGCTTCTGGTTGTTGTTTTGTTCACCTTGTTAAATCAGGAGAGCTGGAAGAGGAACTAGATTTTGCAGTTTCTCTACCGAGACTCAGTATCACTTAGTCCTGTATGTTGGTGGTCTCCCTTTTGGGATCAGAAAGACATTATGTATCTGAGAGATGTATTTTCGTTCCTTTTCAGGGTAAACTTCTTCCTAAGAAGTCAGCTTAATCCAATTCAGTTTCCATTTTTGTTTGCTTGCTTTCTTGCAGACTGATTGAGAGTGTTAGCTACAATTTCCTCGGGTTGCTTTTATTTATTTATTTTTAATTTATTTACTCATGTACTTTATGTATATGAGAACTCTGCCTTCACGCACATCAGAAGAGGAAATCAGATCCCATTACAGATGGTTATGGACCACTCAGGTTGCTTTGAAACTAGACAGTGCCGTAGTTTTGTGGAGTGGACGAATGTGTAATTAACCCTATGGCTTAAAGTTATGAGAAAAAGCGGTTCTATGAGTAAAGGCTGCTTTTTGGAATATATCCACTTGAAGGATCACCTGCCGGGTAATAAGTAGCAACAAACGATAGTCTTAGCATTTCCATGTTTATTACTTATTTTGCTTTAATTTTGAAAGTATATATTCTCGGTGGAGGAAGCAGGTGTGAATCAGAGAAATTCAGTATTTTGGTCAAGTCACCTAGGTGGTGATTTTATTTATTTCACTTATGGAGATCAAACCCAAGCCCTCATTTGTGGTAGGCAAGCACTGTACTGTTTACCTAACTCCCTAGCTACAGATGGTGAATTTTTAACCAGGATTGGCACCCATCATTTTGGTTGGGGCAAATACACTTAGCAACTATCAATATTCCTTCATCTTTTGTTACTGTATTGATCCCCTCCCCCCCAAAAAAAGTGGTTTCCAGAAAACTTAATGCTTGCCATAAAAGTTCATGCAGTTTGGGTCTCAGCTTTGGAAGTTGTGTTCAAAGTCTCACCTGAAGCTTTAGCACTGATCTTCTGGCTCAGAAGTCTCATAACCATATTGCTAAGTAATCACTTCTCATAATGGCTAATAATATCATGGTTCTTATAGAAAAATATTAAAGTACTATTAAAAAATCATGGATTGTGTAATAGAAGCTTTATTTTTCTACAGCATGCTAAAGAGTAATATCTGAAATAATCCAGAAGTAATGTGAAATAATTTGAACTCCACAAGCCCAAACTATAGAGGTTATGTGAAAAATTATATCATGAATCAGCGTATAGATTGAACCTCTTAATTTATGCCAAGGGCTGGCGAGCGTAGAACAATTTTAAAAGATTGACATAAGCTAAATATATTAATGAAAGAAACGTACAACTAACCTGCTGTTATTGTTCAATCATTTTGAAACTAGAAGGTGATGGGATGCGGTTAGTGCCAGCATTAAATGACTTGTGTCATTTAAACTCAAGGTACTTGTGAAAGAAGGCTGGGACTCTGACTGTGAGCCTGAGATCAAACCCCGGGGATAGTGAAAGCCAGTAGGCTTGACTTTGCTTTTTAACCTTGCATGCACTTGTGTGGTTAAAGGAGAGAGGGGTTATCATGTAAAAATAAATCCTGGCACTAGCAGTCAGATGTTTATGTTGAGTATGCAACTCTAAGTAATTACCTGGACTGGGGGGAAAAATACAAAATCTGCCATTAGGTTCCAGAGTAGGTTAAACTGTACACCTGTGCAGTCACCAAGGTATCCGTGCATTTTAGTGTCACAACCAATGAGATAAGCATGGTGCTTCTTGATGGTGCTCCTTTCCACTGAATAAGACAATGTCCCCTCTGGTGTGGGACACGCGTACTCGGCACACAGGAGTTACTCTAGTTGTTTGTATTTACTTCCTTCTGCTGTCAATATGGACAGCCTCATCCAGAAGAGAAAATAGTGCCTACTTGGCCAAATGGATCTTGGGTTTTGTGAATACCTGTCGCATTTCTATTGCTGCAGTTATGAATTCTGCTTTCTTCCCCACTTCACACTATTTATTTATTATTAGTTATTATTTTTTTAGGAAATATGATTTGGGCTGGTGATATGAATTCTCTTGATTTTATACTCTGGCTATGTCACCTTTTTGGGACATTGGAATACTTTCTGATTTTTTTTTTTTTTTTTTGGTTTTTTCGAGACAGGGTTTCTCTGTGTAGCCCTGGCTGTCCTGGACTCACTTTGTAGACCAGGCTGGCCTCGAACTCACAAAGATCCGCCTGCCTCTGCCTCCCAAGTGCTGGGATTAAAGGCGTGCGCCACCACCGCCCGGCAATTTTTTTTTAAATAATTTATTTTCTTATTATGTATACAGTGTTATGCCTGCAGGCCAGAAGGGGGCACCAGATCTCAATACAGATATCTATAAGCCACCAAGTGGTTGCTGAGAATTGAACTTAACACCTCTGGAAAAATTGCTAGTGTTCTTAACCTCTAAGCCATCTCTCCAGCCCTCTGATTCTTTCTGTTATAAATAATGATATAAATCCATTTATACATATATTACATCTATTATAATTGAGGATTTTTATTTATTTATTTATTTATGTTTTCAAGACAGGGTTTCTCTGTGTAGCTCTGGCTGTCCTGAGCTCACTTTACCAGGCTGGCCTTGAACTCACAGAGATCTGCCTTCCTCTGCTCCCCCCCCCCCCCCCCCGTGTGCAGAATTTAAGGTGTGCACCACCACCACCACCACCCAGTGAAACAGGGTTTTAAATGTAGCTCACATTGGTCTTGAATTGACTGTTGAGTACAGACTTGCCTAATCTCATGGTCCGACCTCAGTTATCTAGTTCTGGAATTATAAGCATATGCTATCATGCTCAGCAAAGACTGTCTTTCCATAGATTACACCGAGAGAGCTGTTCATTACATATAAAACCCCAAAGGACTATTTGATATCTGAGTTGAGATTCTTCTCCTGCCTATTATCTAAATCTAAGCTTTATATGAATAGCCTTACAAGGCAAAGGGATAGATAGAAACCTGTTACCAACTACCTTCCTCATACTGAGCATTTGAACATATCATTTCCGTATCACTAACTCAGTTGGCATTGTCCTGCAGAATATGTTGAATATGGAGAAGTTGAAGATCACATAGGTAACATACATTAGAAGATTCAAACTCAGGGCTACAGAGATGGCTTATTCCATGAAATCCTTGCTACACAAGCGTGAGGACCCAGCACACATATAAAAAGCTGTGTGTGGGGCCTTGTGCATCCAATCCCATCTGGGTAGGCAGAGATAAGAGGATCTCTATGGCTCATTATCAGCTAGGCTTGCCAAACAGGCGGGATCAAACTTTAGTTAAAGACCCTGTCTCAAAACATAACGTGGAAAGGAATAAGGGAAGACACTCAGGGATCACCTCTGGTCTCTGTATGCACACCCACATGCATGCATGTACATACACAACAGTTCCAACTCAAGTTTGCTATCATCTTCCAAACACATGTCCTCTTTAGAGAAACTCCTTGCCACAGATGGGAATGGGTAGAGGGTATTGAGTTTATTTCCAAACCTTTTCCTGTTATGTGCAGTTCTGTGGTGAATATCCTCATAGCTAAGACTACAATGTTTGAGCACAGGTTTTGGAACCATGGTGCCCAAGTTCAACTTCTAGATCCTCAACTTTGTAGCTGTGAACCCTGGGCCCAACACAAGGTGCTACTTAAGAGCTGATACTGGTCAATAAATAATGTTGTGGATATGTCTCTGAGTCTAAAGCAGTTTTAAGAATTCGATCTATATTGGGCTGGGCTGGCTGAGGTGACTCAGTGGGTAAGGGTGCTTTTTTCTAAGCCTGACCTCCTGATTTTGATCCCTGGAGCCCACCTGGTGGAGGGAGATAACTGACCCCAACAATGTGTTCTCTTACAACGCTCCATATCTCAATGTGGCATACAGGTGTTCACATTCACACATCATACAGGAAGTAAGAAGAACTTCATACATATTTACTATGCATGACCAAATAACTTTGTTCAGATAACAAAAATACCTATTTAAAGTACTGGGCCAGTGAGAAGGCGCTTGCTGTCTGACATGATCTGAAGTTAATTCCCAGGATCCACATGGTGGGAGGAGAGAACCACCTTCCACAGGGTGTCCCTTGATTGTCACCTACATGCTGTGGCATATATGCACTACACATGCACACACATTTTAAAAGTAATAACAATTTTAAACTATTATATTGATTTATATTTTCTCAAGAAATGTATGTTAAGGGGGAAATCTTCTAAAACACTGTTTATAATATCTACTTCTGTGATCAGTTGGAAAATTACTGCAGTGGCTTTTTGATGTTGAAGCATGAGGAGGGATTTCTTTTTCTTGTTTTCTTTGTCCAGCATCTCACTTCCACATGTTTGCTGGAGCCTGTATGCCTTTTCAGTTGTTCAGAAATCTCCCCATTGGCGTAGACTCTTGGTCCCAGAGGGTGGAGACTGAGTTTACATATGCCCTCTCTCATATGCTCCTGCCCTGTGGTTTTTCCGGGGGGTAGGAGTGGGGAATGTATATATATAATTTGAGCACAACAGTTGGTTTTCATCACATTCTGCTCATTTTCCAAACATGCTCCCAAAAACCAATTTGCTTGAGATCCTG
>CAJQZJ010033053.1:991543-1051029 GCA_907164525.1 Lophiomys imhausi
TGGGCTCTCTCTGCCTGTGTGTGATTTAACATTAGCAGGCATCTCTCTTTTACATATCTAACAAATAAAGCCTTGTTTCCTAATTATTCAGGAGTCTTAAAAATATACTGTATTTTTCAAATGTAAGAAAATGTGTTATGCTGGGTTGGGGGTGTGTATGCCTTTAATCCCAGCACTCAGAAGGCAGAGGCAGGTGGACCTCTGTGAGTTTGAGGCCAACCTGGTCTACAAAGTGAGTTCCAGGACAGCCAGGGCTACAGAGAAAACCTGTCTCTAAAAACCAAAAAGAAAAAAGAAAAAAGAAAAGGAAATGTTATATACCCCCTGCATTTTCAGTAGAAATTGAGACAGAGAACATTAAATAGTAAGCCAGCATTTTGCTTAGCTTCATTTGTACTTAGTGCCAACTTGTATCCCAAATCTCAAACACATCTAAACAGAAATACTTTAGGGAACTTTAAAAGTTATAATGATAGCCTACATTAAGTAACTTTTATGTTTGCCTGTGTGTGTGTGTGTGTGTGTGTGTGTGTGTGTGTGTGTGTGTGTAGGAAGGAGAGAGGGAGGGAAAGGGAGAGAGAGAGATCTAATCATTCTAGCAATGACATGCACCACTATTATCTCCACCTTGATTCGTGTGTAAAGAATTGGAGCTGGAGAAATGGCTCAGCCATTAAGAGCACTTGTTGCTCTGCTAGAGGATCAGGGATCCCAGCAACCCAACCACATCCTGTGACTCACAGCTGCCTGTAACCCCACCTCTAGAAGATATGATGCCCTCTTCTGGCTTCTGAGGATACCTATACACACAGACATTCACACACACACACACACACACACACACACACACACACTCACTCACTCACACACACTCATGTATACATACACATACACAAACAAAATAAAATGAATCTTTTACAAATAAGAATTGGTATTAAATAAGTTATCCTTTGTTCATAACAGAGATTTTGACTAAATAAATCAGTCTTGGACCAAGGTCTGAATCATCAGCCTTTTTGCTAAAAGGTTTCCCCAGCTACCCTTTTCTCTGTTCCTTGTTCTCTCCCCTGCTCTTCCACCTGTCCCCACATGCCCCTGAACCCTATGATTCGGAAAGAGTTGACAAGGGTATTAAACATTCTTTATGTGCAGAGTGATCCCCAGTGGAATTCTTTGATCCACTTCTGCTATTCGTAGTTTCATCCAAGTAACTTGAGTTGCATCTTTGGTGCAGCTATCCTACTCTCCTAGCTCAAGTGCCCACATTCTTGGGTTATGAAGCAAAAGGAGAAGGCTGATTGTGACCAGCACACTTGTCTAGGGACTGCCATCCTGAACTTGAGATCTTGCACTGAGCAGGGATTCTCATTGAAGACAGCACCGCCCCCTGGGGGGAGTTTTGAGAAAGCGTAGGGAAGATGTAGATCCCAACTTGGGACCATGGAAGGCAAGGAAGAATAAAACAGTCATACACGTTGAAAGATTGGTCTCTTCAACTTTCTAATGTCCTCCATGGATGAATGGCCTATCCAGTATCTAAACCTAAAGCAAGGTTGACATACAAAACAAAATACTTTCCTTCACAGTTTTAATGCATGCTAAACTTTCCAGAAATTCAGCTGTAGATAGCTTGACAGAAATTTATATTGTTTTGCTCTCAAGTTACTGGTGAGATAATTTTTACATCCTCCAAGTCCTGTCTCCAGTGTGTACAGAGATGAGCCTTTGCCTTTTGTAACCTGTATACATATCCGACTTTCTGCTTGTCTTTTGGAGGAGTCTTCTCAAGAGGTTTTACAATTTGGCATCCTATTTTATATAATTTCTCTTTTATGTCTCTGTACATATAGTTTGAACATTAGATTGATCCTCTTGAAACTATACATATAAATGTGTTACGAACCATACAAGGGTATGGAAAAGGGGACATTGTGAACTACTGGGAACAAATACAGGGGATCATCTACCCATGTGAAGAACTTTGAGGCCCGGGTTGGGGGCATGAACTCTCTTTCCTAGTGACAAGCTCCTCCTCTGGCTGGCACCATGCTTCAGCCTTTTTTTCCCCTTCCATCATGAGGTTTCTACAGAAATTCCAATTCCTTGGGGTCCATTGTTTCAATAGTCTGATAGCCAGTGGGTGGGGCCCAAGTGTTTTAGAATATCACTGCTTCTGCAGGACAGTTACAGTAATATAATTTTTTGGAACTGAGTATCATAGTTATATCTCAGCTCAGAAGGCCCTGGATATAGGAGGATTCAAAGGACACTTAGTATCTTTCAGGCAGTAAAGGATATAATTGAATTATTCACCAAGGAGACTGGAGTGGTTTGTCCCTTCTTACCCTCTCCTAACACTGACCAGAGAGGTGTTAGAAGAAGACAGGATAACTATTTAAGAAGTGCTTTTCAGTGGGAGATACTCGTTTTTGTGAGAATGTAGGTGTAAAGGCCCAAGAATCACTGAAGGAAAGACCCAGACTCAAATAATATGCAAAAGTAAAGAGGGCTTATTCTGCTGAAACCAGCACGCTGGGGTCCACCATTCATACAAAATGGTGATGACCCCCAGAGAAGCTTGAAGGCTCCTTTTAGGGCACTTATGGGAATTCTAGTTGGGACACTTGTTGGGATTGGTTGGTGTTCATGGTGTGAGATACCTGTATAATTCTCGTTGGTCCCGATCCTAGGATTACCTTATAAGCCCCCCCCCCTCTTTGTCCAATTTTAGCCTCTGACCAGACTCAAGATGGAAGCTTTATCTAAAATGGAGTAAGTCAGTTCCTCTCAGTAGGCAACTGTCACTCACGTTAGAGGTACAGATGAATGTGTGGCAATTTCACGGAGCTTTCTTCTGTTTTAAAGGAAGATTAATTTACACCTTACTGATAACACCAAAGACACAGAGGTAAATTTCATATAGGGCCTGCTCAGTTGAGGACAATTATTTTGTTTTTCCTTTTGCTCTTTTGGAGTCCCTGATAATACAGATAACCTATAGGGCAGCACAGTTGCCTCCTACTTGTGAGAAACAGAAAGGAAAATTAGGAAATGTCACACTCCTACCTCATAGCAAGTCTAACTTGTAATTGTTTTCAGGTGGTGCTAAGCCATCCTAGCACACAACACCAGTCATGGAGACTTCGAGGCATCTCACTCAGAAAGCTCTCTGGCCAATTGAGTCTTGATTGAAAGCAAAGGCCAATCCTCTCTGGACAGGCCGTAACAGGCTAAGAATAGCAGTACAGAGTCTGTCTCCCCATGGCTATTTCTTACACTAGCTAATAGGCGGAAGCTAACAAAAAGGAAAGCAAGTATCAATCTTGATAATTGAGAGGACATAAAGGGTTTAAAGTCAGGGCTGGGAAGCTCTCTCTGTTTGGTAAAATGATTGCTTTGAAAGTGGGTGGTAATCCCAGCACTTGGGAGGCAGAGGCAGGCGGATCTCTGTGAGTTCGAGGCCAGCCTGGTCTGCAAAGCAAGTCCAGGACAGCCAGGGTTGTTACACAGAGAAACCCTGTCTCGAAAAACCAAAAAAAAAATGGAAGTGGGTGGATTTCCTAAAACCCAGAAAAAGCTGGGGGTGCTTCTGTAATCTCAGCACACCTACAGTAAGATGGGAAATGGAGATGACACGATCTGGAGAAGTTTATGGGTCAGCTAGCTTGCCATATGCAGTGGGAGGCCTCTCTCAGACAAGGTAGAAGGCAAGGACAACATGGTTATCCTCTGTAGTGTGCACATGTCTGAACACAGACACACACACACACACACACACACACACACACACACACACACACGATAAATGGAGAGAAACAGAAACAGAAGCACTGGAGATTTGTTCTCAAAATAGAACCAGCAGCACGTGCTACCAGACAGATTGGATGTGGAAGCAAATGTGAGGAAGAGAGAAAAGTCAGAGATAACCCTGGCACTCAGTGTGTTAGCGGTGTTCACCAAGTTAGAGAAAACTAGAAGAGACCAGATCTGGGGTGGAATCAAGAACTCAGATACAAACACCAGGCATGGTGACACACACCTTTAATCCCAGCACTTGGTAGGCATAACCAGGAGGATTGTTGTGAGTTCCAGGCCATCCAGGGGGCTGCACAGTGAAACCCTCCCTCAAAACAAAACAAAGCATGCGTCTGATTTAAACAGTTTTCTTAACCTTCAAATCCTCGGTAGATCTACAGCCTGGACTTCAGTGGATATTTAGGTAAATGAAACTCAGGAGAAGTTTGGCCATGAAAATGAACTTGGCGACCCATTCTACTACTGATGCTTTCGACAGTCCTGAAAATAACAACCGTACAAGAATAGAGATAACTAAAAGGCTGGAACATGCCGGGCAGTGGTGGCGCACGCCTTTAATCCCAGCACTTGGGAGGCAGAGGCAGGCGGATCTTTGTGAGTTCGAGGCCAGCCTGGTCTACAAAGTGAGTCCAGGACAGCCAGGGCTACACAGAGAAACCCTGTCTCGAAAAAAGGCTGGAACAGAGCTGAAGGCTAGTCCAACATTTATAGTCTGGTAAGGTAAGGAGTCAACAAAAGAAGCAGAAATAAAAATCATTATTGAGACAGGGGTTGGGGGAGGCGGGAGAGAAAGTCAGCACAGGTTGTGTTCCCCCTCAGTATCCAGTTTACATGTTCCATGTTTCTTACCAGCTGTAAACTGCATAGACATCTGCAAAATCCCCCCGTCCAGGGAAGCCCACTCAGGCCTTGGAGTTCAGAGTTCTTCATAGCTGTGTGACCAATCAGCGGGAGCACAGACCTCTGAGCACCAGCTGCGCATCACATCATTTTCAACAATGCTTTTACCCCAACCTCCTCGCTACCTCTGGGTGGGTACAGGGTACAAAAACAGTGAACTGTTCAGGACTTCAGAGTTTGGTTTGGCTCAGGTCATTGCCAAGACTGCAGGTGTTCCCAGAGATAAGCGAGAACGGAGAAGGTACATTGGCTGTGTTAGCCATTTCCTCTCAAAGTCAAGGTTAATAATATTCATGTTGCTGGAAGTCAAAACTGAGAACAATAAACTTAAGTAATATGACCCAAACTATAGTTAATGAAAGTCCATTTTTCTATAGACAGATTTATTTTCTTTAGCAATTGTTCAGTGCCTAGTTAGGGGGGTGTGCTAGACTAGGAATATGGAGGTAAACATAAGGAGTTAGACATGACCCCTGCCCTGAAAGAGTTGAGGGGAACAGGAGAAAAGTGAGGTGATTAGTAAACACAGATATGATTAGTTCTTGGGGAGGCCCAAGGCAAGACAAGATCGCAGGATAGTCAGCCAGGTGGAATGGGAAAGGCAGGACAGACAGTGGGCCTGGGGCTGAAGGGGCCATCAGCATGGAGGTTCAAAATAAGCTCCTTGTGGCCTGGAGGTGGGGGTGGGGAGGAGGAAGACATGTGGACTGAGGCTCTTTAACACCCTTTCAAAACCTTTGGCTTCATCCAAGGGGACATAACCATCTGGGGCTTTATGCCTGACAGGAAGGGGACAGCTTCATTTTCTTGATTGGGAAATTTCTAGCAGTTTTATAATTTAATACATTTTTTAAAAATTGTACTTATCTTCTCATTCTTTGTGTGTGTGTGTGTGTGTGTGTGTGTGTGTGTGTGTGTGCCGCACAGTGTTAGTGTGGAGGTCAGAGGTCAACTTCTGAGGGTTGGTTCTTTCATTCCACCAAGCAGGTCCTTGGGATCAAATTCAGTTTTGTTGGCCTTTTATAAGAATATATATATTCTACCAGTGTGAGCAGACATGAAGAAACAAATCAGCAACTCCAGATTAGATCCTAGTTACTGACAGATTTGGTTCATTAACCCAATCTGCCTTTTAGTAATTCATTTATGAATCCACTTAATCGATATTTGTTCATTGAGTCCTACCAGAACCCTTCCAGGAGGATATAAACAGCAAAACTTGGGCTCTTTCCTTTCAGAACTACAGCTGAGGGAGCTAAAACCCTGTTGCTGAGGTGGGAAAAGCATCGTTGAAGGACTATGATCCCAGGTCTGGGCCTCGATGCTAGGTAAAGGGGAGAAAAGCTTATCAAGGAAGCTGTTGTCTGAACATCAGCCCCTAGGCAGACTTGCAAGGGGGGGGGGGTGTCATTCCAGGTGACATGGACAGCAGACCTCCCTTGTTTACATAGCTGGTCAGTGCAGAGACTGGAACCTGGCAGGCAATGCAAAAGGCAGCTCCTACCTTGTGTGCTGAAGAGATGGGACAGCCATCTGAATGGTCCAGGATGAGGGTTTGTTCCAGTTATCTTAGCATCCACAGCATCTTCATCCACACTCACTGGAAAACAGAGTTTGAGATGTTTTTGTCACTGTGGGCCTTTATTTTTGAAAATAAAATATCCAGAGAACAGTGGTTAAGTACGGAAAGTATTTTTGCCTGGAACTTCTCATTAAAATTGGCGGTATCTGTGGTCCCAGGGGAACTGTTTCCATTGGACATTCTGTTCTTTGTCGTTGGGAAACTGTGTCCCCAGGAATAGAAGGGATATGTGATGGTTAGCAATGCAGCTGGTGTGTCTGCTCAGTGTGTACTAGCCCTTAAATCCTCTCTCTTGCGAATTACATACTGCCATGCTCATTTTGCGGATGAGAAACTGAGGCTCAGGAGAAGTGGCTTAGTTAGTAAGGAACAGAGTTTTGTCAGGATTCAGAGTCACAGAGGCCATTTTCAAGTAGGTGTGTAGGACCTGCAGGTTTCAGTACAGGTGAGTACAGGTGAGCTGGGCTCCTTCCTAGTTGAGGAGGTAGGAATCCCTAGGGTTCCTCTCCCCAGCTAGAACAGCTCCACTTGGACTTCTACATTGGGTTCCCACATGAGACCTTATTGGGACATCAGCTTCAAGGTGAGTATCGTGAAAAGCCCTGCATTGAATTGTTATCATTCCAGGAACAAACTGAGCGTACGCTATCAGGAACGAACTGAGCATGTGCTATCATCAGGAATGATCTGAGCATGCGCTATCCATCAGGAATGATCTGAGCATGCGCTATCCATCAGGAGCAAATCAAGCACGTGCTGCCTTATCAGTAAATTAAAGAGAGACACACTCTGGAGGGGGCAGAAGTGATAATGAGCCCCTGTGCTTTGAAATCTAGTATTCTAATTGAGACATGCACATGGGAAACTTTAGAAAGGCCTGGAGCCCTCCGAACTCGATCAAAATAAGATGGTTAAAAAATATTGAATGTAGCCCTCTATTAAGCCAAATAAGGTGACTTGACAGAACACCTGTGCGATAGGTCAGGGCAAAGATTCTGCTCTTGACCACTCCCACATTCTTAGATGTTTAACCCCTTCTCTCAAGTTGCCTGCGCCCAGGAGCGTCACTGCTTATAACTGAGCTTCAGATTTAGACAGTGTCGAGGGACAAGGTGGAATAAGAAAGAGCTACCAGGTACCAGTGGCATCCGAGACACCGTAGATACTGAGAACGCTGGTCCACTGGGGCAAGGCAGTGCTGAAGTGAGAAAGCTGTCCGATGGGCAGGACCAAAGCCACTCAACACCTCTCCAGTCTGGGACAAGAAGCCAGTGCAGTGCTGGGGTACAGGTACTGGAGCACCGCTTGAGCTGCTGGGTCCTCTGCATCCTGGGACAGGGGTTTCCATTCACATAAGTAGCTATGTTCTCGCCACTGTGGGGGTGGCGTTAGCCGGCGGGAGAAAGCTCCTCCCTGCGCCTCCCACCCCCCGTCGCCGCTCCCCGTGTACTACAGGTGGAGAAATGAGCAAGTTGAGAAAAGAACGCAGAATAATTTCTTGCCAACAAGACACTGGGCCTGGCCCAGGCAGCAGCCCAAACCATTTCCTCTGAGGACACATTACAAGCCACTGTAAAAGTGCATGTGATCTAGTGAGAAACTGGTGTGACGGTGGAAACCAGGGAAATGGCAAGCTCAATGGGGCGGAAGCCATCCAAGCATTTGAGTCCAAACTACATTAGGATCATAGGTCACAGCGGTGATTGATCTCAGAGGTTGTAAATGACCATTGAGAATTGTATCATGGCTTTCCTTGTACTTCTTATTTTGACATCATCCTAATAACAAGTAATCAGTTGGTAATTGTTGGAAATACAAAACAAATCAGGTTTCTAGGAACTGGGCATGATGGTCCTTGACATTCTGAGTCCTTGGGAAACTAAAGCAGGGGAGTCTCTTGAGGCCAAAATTTAGGCCAGCATGGGGTTTGCAGACAGGGGAACAAGTCTCCATTTCCTCAGAAAGAAAGAAAGATAGGTTCCTGAGCTAGGCAGGAGTATGAAAACAAACTGCAAAGTCCTCTCGGTACTATTTCCCTGTGTAACTGGGGGGTCAGACCTAGGGCTTTGTGCTTGCTAGGCCAGCCCTGCGCTACTGAGCTTTGCCCCCAGACTGTCGTCTTGAGTTTTGAAAACCTAGAAAGAGGTCTTCATATCAGTTATTGGAATTGGGGAGCTATCAGAATAAGAGAAAATGCCTATTCATGTGTTTAACCCCAACACACAGATATGTGTAGACAATAACAGACCTTACAAATAGTCTGGGTTCAAATCCTGCTTCTACAGATGGGTGGCTATGATCTTGCCCTGGGTGTCTTTCCCTCTCTGTGTCTATTGCCTATTTTAGAAAGTGCATTTAATGGTCCCTGCTTCAATAACGATTGGGAGGGCTAAACATGTCAATGCCAACTGCATGGAATAGTCAACACGTAATCACTGTGGAAGGATGCACAATTGTTGCCCTCCCATGAGCTGTGGTCCATGGCAGCTCGGGAACATGTTTAAACCCTTAGGATTCACCAAGGGTGTGGTGTGTGTCTGTCTGTCTGTCTGTGTGACACAAGGCCAGGCAGTGGCCTGTTTCATCCCATTGACCCTGCACAGCAGCCTTAGGGGTTGTACAGCTTCCCGGATTGACCTATGGTGTTAGGGAACTGCCCTGAGCCCCAAGTGACTTCCTAGCAGTTCGGGGCCTGGGACACCACATCTGCAATAGCTTGGCTTTCACTATAGCTGCCAGTCTAGGCTGACCTTTCTCCTACTCTCAAATGCCAGCACACACGGGGACCTAGGTCACACGTGTTACAACATCCTGACCAAGTGCCTCTGCTGTACAAGAGGAATCTGAGGGCACAGAGTGACGGCCACTGCCAGTGAAGCTGTGATGTCTGGATTAGGAAACTAGATCTAATATCAAAGCTGCATCTTTCGGTAGGGCACCCAACTGCTTGCAGATGCATGGGGCAGAAAAGGAAACCAAACAAACAAACAAACTCAGGGAGGCTGGAGAGGTGGCTTAGTAGTTAAGAACACTTGCTGCTCTTGCAGAGACCAAAACCTACATGGCAGCTCATAAGTATTCCAGTTCCAGGGGATCCAGATCCCTCTTCTGGCCTCCATGCAACCAGGCACCCATACACATAAAGTAAAAATAGGTCCAGGAGCTGAAGAGATGGCTCAGTGGTTAAGAGCAATGACTGTTCTTACAAACGACCCGGGTTCAAATCCCAGCACCCACATGGCAGTTCACAGCTGTCTGTAATTGCCGGGCGTGATGATGCACACCTTTAATCCCAGCACTCAGGAGGCAGAGGCAGGTGGATCTCTGTGAGTTTGGGGTTAGCCTGGTCTACAAAGTGAGTCCAGGAGAGCCAGGGCTACACAGAGAAACCCTGCCTCAGAAAACAACAATAAGAACAACAGAAAATCCAAATGGCATCTTTCACATGTACTCTTCCAGGTAACAAACCATCCTTTACTTTCACTAGCTGTATGACTATGCACTTGATACTAAGATTAAACACAAGAAAATCAACTTTTGTTTAGGTTTTAGTTTTTCCCCCACTTTTACATTTGCTTTGGAAAAATCCACTCTCTCTTTCAAAAGCTCAAAATCACATTCAGGAGTAACAAAATGTGGTCATCTTAGGGAAGAACAAACCCATTTTTCTTGTCCACCCATTGTCTTCTCCAACCGTCCCTCATCATTGGGGTCGGCTTTCTACCCCACGGAAACCTTTGTGCGGACTACAAAGATGGATGGGGACTTGGTGCCTCGATTACAACAGCAAAAGGCAGAAATGCAGCCATCTGGTTAAAACCACCACTTAAAATGGCTAGCATGACAAATTTTGTTATATGGTTTGGTACAATTATCATTTCCTTGGTTTTGGTTTTTGTTAGTAATCATTCTAAGGACCTATTTTGATGGGAACTTAGCAATCTGAAAAATGGGGCATCATGTTTGTTTTCAAATGTTCTTCTAGGAAAGTCTGTTTCGGTTTATCATAAATCCCTCTAAAGAGTTACTTATGCACACTTTAGATTAAACTAGTCCTTGTTTACAGCAGGCATATGAGGAAGGCTGGTGAACACAATCTAACCCTCACCAGCAAAGACCACAGCGGGCTTCCACGTGCTGGGGCTGTCTTTTTAAAAACATTTTTCTTCACACACACACACACACACACACACACACACACACACACACAAAACACTCTATTTTATGTATAACAATGTAGGTTACATATTAAGTAGCAAGATAATAGAATAATTTTATATAGTTTTAAACAGAAGAAAAAAGGTAAATGTTAAGGCTTCCAAATCCTCTCCCCCAAACTTTTTTTTTAACTTTTGAGACAAGATCTCAGAGCATAGCTCTGATTGGCCTAGAACTTGCTTTGTAGACCAGGCTAGCCTGACACTCACAGAACTACACTTGTCTCTGCCTCCCAACTGAAAACATTTAATTAAAAAAAATCACTTTTTCTCAATAGGTTAGTGTGACACACATATTCAGTGACTAGTCATATCTAATTTCTCACATTGATTTTTTAAATTAATAATGTAATACACCATACACCGCTGAATTGTACACTTTAAGTTGGTAAATTGTGTGGTATGTGAATTGTATCTTAATAAAGACATTTAAAAATACAGCAGGAAATTGCTAAGTTTATGGAAAGACCCATGGAATAGTATACATCTTCTATGAAAAGGATTGGGTAGACTTATCATTTAGACCTAGAACACATTGTGAGGCAAGGGCTCAGGTACAAACATGTTTCTGCTCGTCTACAGCCCTGGCCTGTGGGCATCACCCTTGCAGGAACCACTGTGCGGTTTGCCTTTCTCACCTGGTTCAGGTCGGCAGAGACCCACCTCATCATTTTAAACTGCTTTGGAATTACTCTGCGTTATGATTCTTATCACGATCTATTTAATTATCCCACGTTGGTGAGCGTTTGGGTTGACTGCAGCTTTTAGATATTTCAGATGGATGCTGTGCTGGGGACATTGAACAAACACAGGTGCTCAATACTGTCCTGGGATGGACATTGCTAAACCAGAAACTCTGCACACACACACATGAGTGCACTCTCTTGGTAGGTCCTGACTGTTCCATTCCATGTGGAGGTAGATGCGTGGCTTGGGCTCCGAGATCCACACGAGCATGTATGTTTGACCCACGTCCTAGCCAACACTTGAACCATTTCCCATCATAAGAATAAAAACCCCTCCACTTTGAATGCCTTTTTATGACTGAAACTGAGAATGAATGAGCTTTCTCATTGTCCAGCAATAGGACGTGCACACTTGCCGCCCTTGGGGACCTAACCTTCAGTCTGTGGCCCATGTACATTTTCTCGTGGTTTTTTCCTTTTTGTCTACTAACCTGTAGGCTTTCTTAGACTTTCTGTTACAAATGCAGCAGATATTTCCAGCTTTTCTATGGCTTGTCTACTGGATTTTGTTTTCAATGTGTTTTGCCCTGTGGAGGTTTTCTCATTTTTACAAGGTTCTACTCACCAGGCTTTCTCTTTAAGCTATTACATTCTGTGCATCATTTTAACAAGTCACCTTCACCCCCCAGGCCATAAACAAAGTTCATCTTTTTTTTTATATAGTTTTGTTTTACTACTTAAGTTTACCTGGCTTGTCACCAGATTCCGCATCCCATAGTATACATTTATGAGGTCCACATCCTCAAGTATCTGTCACTTTCATAAACAGAAAGAACCATGAGAAGTTTGACAAGAAATGCAAGGAATGATGTCAAGGAGAGAGAAGGGAAGAGGATGAGGAATAAGGGCGTGGCCTAAGGAGTAGATGGAGGTCGAATCCTGCTTGATCCAGATAGGGACAAGAGGCCAGAAGAACAACCCTGGCTTACTTTGTGTCCCAGGGACTAAGGTACCTCAGGAAATATATGAAGCATAAAGAAATGTCACAGCTTTACAGGAATCAGATGACAAGTCAGAAGGAATAAGACTGTGTTGTAAGAGAACTTTCAATCCATCATCTGGGACAATTGAGATAATGCCCCATTCAAAAAAAAAAAAATCCCAGCCCCGGGTTAGCTGTTGTATACTTCCATTCATTCTGCCTGGAAAAGGCAGTTAGCTGTGCAAATGTTTGAACATGTTAACATTTTCTTTAGATTCTAGAAAGATAGTATTCTGTAGCAGAAGTATGCAAACAAATGGACAGGATTTGAGTGGATAATTCTTTAAAGGTGGCTGAGTTGGACTTTAGGTTCACCTGCCCAAACCACAGTTCCTTTCTTCTTTAGCATTGGACCCTTGTGACTCTTAGTGTCTGTGACACTAAGTTTAGAGGTACCAGCCAACCTATCCAACACGTTTGGTCACTGCTGTGTGTGTCAGGTCCTTCTCTAAGAGATTTTGGAGTTTTAGCTCCTTCACTTCTTTTTGCTAACATGTAAGTTGGTTTTTTTGTTTGGTTTGGTTTGGTTTTGGTTTTTGGAGACAGGGTTTCTCTGTGTATCCTTGACTGTCCTGGACTCACTTTGTAGACCAGGCTGGCCTCAAACTCACAGAGATCCGCCTGCCTCTGCCTCCTGAGTGCTGAGATTAAAGGTGTGCACCACCACGACCAGCAATTAGAGACAGCTGTGAACTGCCATGTGGGTGGTGGGATTTGAACCTGGGTCTTTTGGAAGAGCAGTCAGTGCTCTTAACTGCTGAGCCATCTCTCCAGCCCAAGTTATTTTCTTAAAACTGATGCTTGTATACATTAAATAAACAAGATGTTATTTTTCAGATTTTGACATGTTATACTGTTTCTTCCTCTCGAAGGTAAATTAAAATTTTCATTTCTCCATAATATTTTTTTTTGAATTTTCAGTTTTTAAAGTTTATTCTTAGAGATTTTTGTTTTGTTTTGGTTCAGTTTTGGTTTTGGTTTTCGAGACAGGGCTCTCTGTGTAACAGCCCAGGATGTCCTGGACTCTTTGTAGACCAGATCAGGCTGGCCTCAAACTCACAGAGATCTGCCTGCTCCTGCTTCCTGAGGGCTGGGATTAAAGGCCTGCGCCACCACACCTGGGTACTCTTAGAGAATTTCAAAGTGGAAGTATGATCATTCCCTCTCCCCTCAAGTACCTTCAACGTGTCCACCCTGCCACCAACAACTTAATAAAATAAAATAACCCACACTGGGCTGCTGCTGACTAAAGCCACCACTGATCTGCTTGCCCTGGCCATACACAGGACTGTGTAAGCCAAGAATTATCTGAGGGCAGAGTAAACTCATGTTACAGGACATCTGTTCATGTCTCATTTCACTCAGAATTTGAAAGAAAGTTGCACAACAGTGCAGAAGCCCTACATAAAAATGCCTGCAAGCAGATTCCTTGGGATCTCCTTCATGCCAGCCCAGGAGATGTTTTAAGACCTTCCCATCTTTTAAATGCAAGAAAGATAAACGCAGCCCTGCCTCTACTCTGTCAGATTGTATCTCCATTAGAGGGAATCAACTGTATATGGCTATTACATTATCTTTCCTGCACTTCATCTCCCTCACGTTCCACTTAAATGCAAAAGCTGTGGTTAAGCTGTTTCCCATCCTTCCCTCTGGGTCTCTTCCTGCCTTTTCCTGCCCATTTACAAGCATGTTTGATGGATGGTGGCTTGAACAATACGTTATCCCTGGTTTGTAAGAGCCAGTCTCTTTCTGTGTGGTGGTTGTGCACATCTCCAGGCATTGCCTCATTAGTAATTCCTGCCACTGACCACTGCTAACTTGAAGAGCGATGAGAAAACCCTAACAAACCCTCTTGTCTGCCCCTCCCCAAGAATCTGCCTCGTCCTTTCAGGCCTGTAGTGGTGTGGAGGCAAAGACAATGACAACTTGATTGTGGCCCAGGTCCATAGATTCCTTCCACTTCACTGAGGCAAGATACGCTATGAGAGGATAAAGGTTGGCCACCAAGTGCTTCAAGGGATGGTACAAAGTTATGGCTATGAGCCAGGCATGGTGGCACACACACCCCTGTCGATCTCAGGAGGCGGATTTAGAAGAATCATGAATTCAAGACCAGCCTGGTCTACACCATGAGTCTGCACCCAGCCTAGGCTTCATAGTGAGACATTGTCTCAAAATAATAAAAGTTCTGATAATGCCAGTGAATTTGACATAAACCAGGATTCCCTTAGCCCACTGTGAAAAAAAATCTACTATGGTTAAGAGTGTCTGTGGGATGGTTCCTTATGATTTGGGGGACTTTCTACTAAGGTTTCTTTGTCATTCCAGAGGCCTAACTTATACTATGTGCATTAAGTAGGCCTCTAGATATGGCTTGTGGCCCACTCTTTCTTGACAATAGCTTGCTGGTGAGCAGTGTGCTGTATGGCCAAGCTGCCTCCTGTCCTTTGTGAAATTGGTGGGTGTGAATTGTTAATTAAATGAGTACAAGCTAAGATGAAGATACGATTGAGTGGGCGGGAAAGCTAGCTGACTAGCAACCGCCAGCATCACACTCCTGAGACAGCATTTCTCAACACATTGAAAGGCAGAAGTTGATCCAAGATACAACTAATTATATGATGAAGCTTCCAAGTTGGGTTTGACAGATTTTCTGTCCTTAAAACCTCAGTGAAGGTGGCCCATGTTGCTGTGGGTCTTCTGGTCAATGGTTCAAGGCCTTAGTGTGCAGCATTGCTCCATCAGGCATAGTGAGCAAAAGTCAAAATTGCAGGTAGATTCAGGTGTCACTGAAGTTGTGGTCATCAGCTTGGGGAAGACTTGAGATCATTCATTACCATAGTAAGTCTGAGTTTTGTCTAGTATGCTTAGGCTGACGTTACAGATTACAGATGGTGTTGACTTTCAGCTGTAAGCAAATATCCAAGCTCTTACAGACAAAGAAGAAAATACACTCACGACTCTCCAGAAAGCTGTGGCTTGGTGATGAGTCTGACATCACCGGAATATCAGTCTTTGCTTCCATGGGATGGGAAGAGTGATGAGGCGTGTACTTTGTTTCTAGAGCCTCAAGTTCTTTGTCCTAAGGAAGATGAATATCACATCCATCCAGGGTGGTAAGAGAGGAAGCGCTGGCACACATGAAAGTGAAACCATCAACCACAGAGTGGACACCACTTAAGTCTCCCCACACCTGAAGCCGAATTTGGAGAGAGATGCGGGAGGCTATGATGAAGTTGCCCAGAGCTTATAATTTACTGCTTCCGTGTTTCTGTTCTTGTTATTTGCTTTGTGTTGTATGTACTTTGCTTTTGGAATAGGGATCTTGCCATGCTGCCCAGACTAACCTCAAACTCCTGGGGCCACGTGATCCTCACACTTTAGTCTCCCAAGTGGCTGGGATTGCAGACATCTTCCACTGCACAGGGCCTCTTCATTCTTATCTTGATCACTTGGCCTTTGATAAATTAATGGCTGAATGATCACCATACCAAGTGATCATATAAATCACAAAATTTTTTAAATATTTTTGTTCCCTTTCTGGTTGTAATAAAAAAATTTAATTCTCATCTTTTAGTTATCATTTGTATTGGTGTCTATGATATGATTTTCTTTCCAAGAATATGTGAAGGGTCAGGCACAGAGAGAGACAGAGAGAGACTTGATAAAGCAATGCTTCAGGTGGATGACATAGTTATGTTTCTTTTTTTGGTTTTTCGAGACAGGGTTTCTCTGTGTAACAGCCTGACTGTCCTGGACTCACTTTGTAGACCAGGCTGGCCTCGAACTCACAGAGATCCGCCTGCCTCTGCCTCCCGAGTGCTGGGACTAAAGGCGTGCGCCACCAACGCCCAGCATAGTTATGTTTCTTTATCTGTTTTCCTGTATTTGTTTTGTTTTGTTTTGTTTTTTTTAACCAAGAGAAACAGTCTGAATTCCTTACCTCAGGGTAGACATTCTGTCTCCCCACGGCTTGAACAACCCTGACGTCTCTTGACTCACTTTCTCAAGAAGTCAGTGGGCAAGGGCCTGGTTTCCTCTATTTCTCTTAAAACTTTTGTGTCTCCAACAGCTTTTTGGTCAAGACTTAATGTTTTTAGAGCAGTGTTAAGTTCACAGCAGATCTGAGAGGAAGGTACAGAGAGTTCTCATAAGATCTCTGTCTCCTTCTCCTGCACAGCCTCCCCACTTTCAGCATCCCTTCCCAGGCTGTATGCCCTGTACACCTGATGAGCATCCATAGATAGACACACTGTGACCAAGCAAGTCCAAGGGTCCCACTAAACAACATTCTGGATGCTGTCAGTTCTGCAGATTTACTGGGTTTTGGATAAATGCATGATGGCATGAATCCACTATCACCACACCACCACACAGAGAGTGCTGTTTCTGCCCTAAAATCCTGTGTGACACTTTTTCATCCCCCTTTCCTCCCTACCAAAAGTCAGCACCGATCTCTTTACTGTCTTCCTAATCTTTCCTTTCTCAGAGCAGTCTGTACTTGGAATCACACAGTAGGTCATCTTTTCCAGCTGTCTTCTTTCACTTAGCCACATGTGTTAGATTTCTACCGTATCTTTCCATGGCTGGATAATTCCTTCCTTTTTAGCACTAGTATTCTGTTACCTGGCCGTACCTACCACAATTTATCTGTTCATCTACTGACATCTCAGTTGCTTCCAACCTGTCAATAAAATTATGACATTTGTGTCTATTTTTTGTGCATTTATTTGAGTGTGTGTGTGTAGTCAGCAGATGATTTGTAGGAGTCAGTTCTCTCCTACCAGGAGGTAGAAGGGAATCAAACTCGGCACATCGGGCTTGGCAGCAACAACCTTCACCTGCTAAGCCAATTCGCCAGCCCTGTGTCTATGTTTTTATATGGGTGTAATTCTTATTTTGTTTGGGTAAATAACAAGGAGTTTAATCACTGGATCATATGGTAAGAGGAGATCTAGTTGTGTAAGAAACTTCTTCCAAGCTGGGCATGGTGGTGCATGTCTTTGATCCCAGCACTCGGGAGGCAGCGGCAGGTAGATCTCTGTGAGTTCAAGTCCAGCTTGGTCTACAGAGTGAGTCCAGGACAGTCAAGGATACACAGAGAAACCCTGTCTCGAAAGACCTTTGGAGAGAGAGAGAAAGAAACTTTTCCAGAGTAGCCATGTTTTGCATGCTCACCAGCAATGAGTGACTGTTTTACCATACCTCACCAGTGTTTGATGTTGTCAGTGTTCCAGATTTTGGCAATTCTAATAGATGCATAGTTGTGTTAATCAGACTTTTCTTTAACATGGAAAACACATGAAAGAACATTTAACCAAAGAAAATATTTGTCTTGACTCGGTTTCAGAGAGGTTTCAGTCCGTAGTAGCTTGTTCCATTGCTCTGGGACTGAGGCAAAATATTATGGCAAGATATCTCCCAAAGGACACAGCCTCAGTGTCCTGTGTCCTCTAACTAGGCCTCCCCTCTAGTTTCCTGAAACTCCCAAAATAGCACCACAGGCCAGAGATGGAGCCTCCAGAACATGAGTCTGTGGGTACGTTTCATATTGAGGCCATTGGAGTAGTGAGACCTCATTTTGTTCTGTATCTCTCCACTGATGTATGATATGGAACATCTCTTCATGCACTTAATTACCATTTGCATGATTTCTTTGGTGAAGTGTCTATAAAATCTGTGACCTACTTGTTAGCCAAGTGGTTTATTTTGAGATGTGGTCTTATGTAGTCCAGGCATTAAAGTGTGCCTTGTAGCTGAGGAATGGTCTTGAGCTCCTGCTCCTCTTGGCCTCTAACCCCAAGGCCTGAAATTGGTAGGTGTGTGTGCTGCCATGCCTGCGGAGTGACTGGCTTTCTTCATGTCGAGTTTCAAGAGTTCTTTCTGTGTCTTGGATAATCAGATGTGGCTTATGTACATATTTCCTCCCAGCTTGTGGTTTTATCTTTTCACTGTCTTGATTACTCACGCTTTTTGTTCTGAAATCTTTCAACCCTATAGAAAAACAGGCAAAAATACCCATCGTTACATGGATCCAGCTGATGTTAAAATTTTTGTCACATTTACTTTGCCTTTTATGAGTTCTATTGTTTTTGTTGTTGTTTGAGGTGGGGTTTCTCTGTGTAGCCCTAGCTGTCCTGGAACTTGCTCTGTAGACCAGGCTGGCCTGAAATTCAGAGATCCACCTGCCTCTGCCTTCCGAGTGCTGGGATTAAAGGTGTGTGAGACCACCACTTGGCTGAGTTCTATTGGTTTTGCCGAACTGTTAGAAGAAGTAAATAGTGTGTGACATTCCCCCTAAATACTTCAGCATATGTCTCCTGAATATAACTTCTACCTAGTCACGATATATCATCTTTAAACTAAGAAATATAATAACTCAATAGCAAACAACATACTGCATTAAGGTTTTCTATGGCTCCAACGATGTCTTTTGTAACTTTTCTCCCTCAGGATTATTGTTTTAATTTTGTGTTTGGGCACCGTGTGCATGTCTGGTGCCTATGGAGACCAGAAGAGGGTGTTGGGTTCCCTGGAATTGGGATTGGAGTTACAGTCATGAGTAGCCATGTGGATCCTGAGAATGGAAGTCCTATGAAAGAGCAGCCAGTGTTCTTACCCCACGAGCCTTCTCTCCAGCCTCATAGTCTGGGACAATCCCTTTGCCCTGTGTTCACATTGACCAATTCATATTGACCCAACTTTCTGTCATTGATTGATTCCTAGTGAGCCAACTCCCGACTACAAGCCCTCATCCTACCCTATTCAATGATTCCTGTAGTCTCTCTGCAGGAGCCAGACTAGGGAGATGCTTAACATGGCTTCCAGTCTCATTAGCACTGAGACAGTTAAATCTTCATGGTCACCTCAATCACTGCAGAAGCAGGCTGTGTGAGAAAGTGTTGTGTAAGATGTTTGTGGTTAGTGGTCCAACACAGCCAGTAAAGGTAACTTATCTTCTGGGGCCCTGTCAGAAGTATATGTGAGGTGTGTGTGTGTGCCACTTCCACACGTCCTCTAGCATCATGCCTTGGGAATTATGAATGAGTTTAAAATGTAAATTCAGTTGATGCCTGGTGGTGTAAACTTTTGCAACACTTGTTTTGTTAAGGCCTTCCTTCCTTTGGGAGATCGTGTTTTTAGAAAATAGCCCTTTCTGCTCTCTGAAGCCACACTCCATTTTCCTTTTAGTGTTGGTCTGTTCAAACTGAATGGCAGATTTCCTGGAGCACACATCTCCATCACATGTGTCAGACACTGTTTAAATTTGAAATGTCGCTTTCATTGCCCTGATGAGGCACAATCCCAGAGGACCTGAGGTTTGTCCTTTAGCAAACACGTGTTTACTGTGGTTTTGCTGCCTTTGTTGTAGTTGTTTCTTTCTCTCTTTCTTTTTTTTTTTTTTTTTTTGTGGTGCTGGGGCTTGAGCTCACAGCCTCAAGCATGCTAGGGAAGCTCTGTACCCCTGAGCCACCTCCTCCGCATACTGACAGTGTTCTAAGGGAATAATAGCACAACCTCATGAATTACCAGTTCTCTTAATCCCACAACGTACACGAAAAAAGTGATCAAAGAGATAAGACATCTTGCCCCATGTCCCATGGCTAGCAAGTGACAGAGCAGGTTCTAGAAGGTGTCGGTTCGTTTTTGAAGCAGTGTGTTTCATTCAGTGACGTACCATGCATAGCTGCCTAGTCTCCAAGAGATTGAAGACGCTGTTTGGAGGCAGGGAGCATGCCACTCAAATGCAGGTTTGGTGTCCTTACCAAACAAGTGGCGAATTTGTAGATTAAAATAACTAGGCATGATGGTGGATGCCCATAATCTCAGCACTTCGAGGGACAGGCACAAAGATTCCAAGATCCAGGCCAGTCTGGCCTGCACAATGAGACCATGTCTCATGAACAAACAAATAAGGATGGGGATGTATCTCAGTTATAGAATACTTGCCTAACATACACAAGACCCTGGCTCCACCCCCCAACCCTGCAAACAAAATCTAGGAAAATAATAAGATTTTTAGAAAGCCCATCTTTGTTAATCCATCGAACGTCCTAGGCTGGTCCTTGAAGGAGTCTCATTTTGGCAGCTTTGGACTCTGCTGGTTCTGGGAGAGCACCATCCTTCAGTCAAGACTCTGGTGTACTTGGTGTTAGAGTGAAGGGCTTTCTGGGCCAAACTCAGGGAATCCGAGAGTAGTCTTTCTTCTCCAGAATAGCTTCCAGGGAAATTCACAAGTTAATGACTAAGGGATATGTTCTTCTAATAGAAATAAATAGCAATAAGGATTGGCAGACCCCAAATACATACTTTTTCGGGGGCAGCTTAAGTAATAATAAGTTACAGCAGTATGCACCTATAGACACAGCTGTGAAGTAAGAACACCACCGTGCGCAGCTGGGGAGATGGCTGAACCGTTTCAGGGACCTGCCATGCAAGCCTAGAAACCAGAGCTCGATGTCTGGAACCCATGTAAAGGTGGAAGGAGAGAACCAACATCACAAGGTTGTCCTCTGACTTCTACACATACACTGAGGTGTGCATGCAAGTCTTTATCCCTCACTGTTAATGAAAGAGTGAGGGAGAGAGGGAGGGGGAAGGAGAAGAGAGGAATACCAGTTAAGCTAGAAGGACCACTGTCCTTCACTATCATGGGGAGGTCTCCAGTTTCTTCTGGTCTCTTGTGATCCCAAGAGAGAAGAATTCAACAAAACACTATCAGTATTCAAATCAAATAGCCAAGAGTTTAATCAGAGCAAGAAAGGAAGGAATACACCATCAAAGAAACTCCTCTTTGCAACATGGAGACCATTACAGAAAACCACAACCATCAAAATACAGAGAGCAAGTGACTGTGTGGAGCCCAGCCCCAACCAATACATCTACAGTGCCACTCCTGCCCCCAAGACTCAAGGATTGTTGAGGAAGAGAGCACAAGGTGGAAAGATTGTAAGAATTGCTGAGAGATGGTATCTCCTAGAAATGTCAGGGAAACAACACCCATGAAATCTCAACAACATAGCTGCCTAAACAAGACCTGGACAAGGAGGACACCAATAGACACACTACCTTGGAAGGGAGGAACCTCACTGAGCACCACTCCTAGATGAAGAACTACAGGCAACATAGGAATGCTGAGAACGGGAGAAATAGTTTTCCCTAGGGAGGAGGCCCCTGTTGGTTATCCATTACCAAGTGGTCAGCCCCGAAATGAATATATACAAGCATTATAGGATAATAATAGCAGTCAAAGAAAAAGAGGCCGTGAATTTGAGAGAAAATCGAGTGGGGGGAACACATGGAGGGCTTAGAGTAGGAGAGGAGAAAGAGGAAAATGATGTAATTTATTTTAACTTTTAAAAAGTTGTTTTTGGGGCCTGGAGAGATGGCTCAGAGGTTAAGAGCACTGGCTGCTCTTCCAGAGGTTCTGAGTTCAATTCCCAGCAACCACATGGTGGTTCATAACCATCTATAAGTAGATCTGATGCCCTCTTCTGGCCTGTAGGCATACATGCAGATAGAACACTGTATACATTATAAATAAATAAATCTTTTTTTAAAAAAAGTTTTTGTTTTTAAGAATATACTCTTGAGGCTGGAGAGATGAGATGGCTCAGTGGTTAAGAGCACTGGCTGCTCTTCCAAAGGACCTGGGTTCAAATCCCAGCACCCACAGGGCAGTTCACAGTTGTCTGTAATTGCCAGGTGTGATGGTGTACAGCTTTAATCCCAGCACTCGGGAGGCAGAGGCAGGTGGATCTCTGTGAGTTTGAGGCCACCCTGGTCTACAAAGCAAGTTCCAGGACACCCCATACTGCTACACAGAGAAACCTTATCTCAAAAAAACAAAACAAAAAAAGGAATATACTCTTTAAAAAATAAGAGGTTTACCAGGCGTGGTGACACACGTCTTTAATCCCAGCACTCGGGAACTCTGAGTTCAAGGCCAGCCTGGTCTACAAAGTGAGTCCAGGACAGCCTGTACTGTTACACAGAGAAATCTTGTCTCAAAAAATAAACAAAAAAAAGAGGTTTGAGTGAAACAGTAGCAACCCTGGTCCTGTCAGTCAGTCAGAACGTACCTGGTCTTTTGGATCCCTGAGCTGTTATAATGACCACCATTTCTAGTTTATATCTTGATCGCCAGTCAGTTACCACCATTGTCTTATGTGCTGTTTCAGGGCCTTGAGTTGGTCCACCCATTGTTCTTTGTGCCATTTCTTTGGAGACCTATTGGTTAGTACATCCTGGGTCTAACCTGACTAAGATCACTACTGAACAGGAACATTTCCTCCGTATAAAAGAGAACTCCCAACGGACAATACGTTGTAGTTCTCCCTGTGGAGATTGCATCCTTTAAAACCCAAGAGACTGGGGGTGCAGAATATATGTGGCAGAGCATGTACTTAGCATGTGTGAGGCCCCTGGTTCAGCCCCAACACCAAAATGGACATTTAAGAAATCTTTTTACATAGTTGCTTGCACTTCAAGAGAATGCTCAGCTCCTTATTATTACTGATCTGCCCTTCAAAAGAGACAGGCAGATTGTGTTGCTGTCTCTCCCCCAAGGGACCAATAAGGGAAGCTGGGGTTTTGGGGTTTTTTTTATAGTACTAGACCTCTAGAGATTTGTTCAGCTTTGGGGATTTAAAAACAAGTTTCCTGTCTCACACAGAAATTATAGTGGTTGGGATGCGATGATTTTATGTCTAGTTTTTGAAAACTTGTTCCACATGTATAATTTTCAGTTTGCTGTGCATAGGAGGAGAATAAATAAAGAAGGAACAATAAATAAAGGGAATGGAGGGGAGCAAGATGGAGAAGGCAGGGGAATCCTGCTTGGTTGATGGCTGCTCACTGTTAACACACACTCCTGTGTTCTCTAGGAGACTTAACCATGTTGAAATCAAACAAAAAGAATCTGTACTCCAACGTGATTCATCCCGAGATATTTTTTTTTCTTTTTTCTTTTTCTCGTTTTTTGTTTTGTTTAAAGACAGGGTTTCTTTGTGTATCCCTGGCTGTTCTGGAACTAGCTCTGTAGACCGGGGAGACCTCCAACCCATGGAGATCCAACTGCCTCTGCCTTCCGAGTGCTGACATTAAAGAAGTGTGCCTTTCTCAATTAAACTGTAACGGGGAGAGATGGCTCAGTGGTTAAGAGCACTATCTGCTCTCAAGGGTCCTAGGTTCAAGTCTCAGCACCCACATGGAAGCTTAAAGTGTCCATAACTCCATTTCCAAGGGATCTGATACCCTCACACCAATGCACATAAAATTAAAAAAAAGTTTTTAATGTACTGTCAGGGTGGATGTATAGCTCAGTGGTGGATCACTTATGTTCCTGGTAGAGCACACACAAAGCCCGGGGTCTGAGGCCTAGAAAGCATTTTTTTTAAGATAAATAAAAATGGAAAGGACTTTAATTTAGGAATTAAGACTCCCAAACCACCCTATCACCTGTTCAGCAAGAAATAAAATGAAGCCTAGCATCAGCATATCTCTGGCCTGATACAAAAACATTCCACCCATGGGGACAGATATGTGACCAGATGAAACCCTATCCTTCACTATGTGTTGGCAGAGTCCAACCTGAAACCAGAAGTTTGCTTTGGACCTCAGCACTCTCTTATATGGAAGTACTCTAAGAAGATCCGTCTACTCTGGAATTGATCTAGAAAACTGACTTCTTTCCAGAGCCCACCCAGTAGGCACTTTGTTGGAGGGTCACAGGTGTTTCCATCATACTGGGAAAAACCAAAAACCTCCATCTAATCTCTGGGCCAGAGGTGACTTCAGCTTCAATTGACTTCCCCTGATTTGTTTGTTTATTCAACAAATACTTATTAATCCTCTACTGCAGTGTATTGTGCCAGGGCTGTACTAAATTCTGCAAGCACGAAAAACCATGGTCCAGTGCCTGCATATACCCTGTGGTCACAGTAAATACGGAGTGTTACACGAGCAGCATCCAACCCAGGCTGGGGAGAGGTGGGGCTATGTAGGAGTAGTTGGAGGCCAGTTGGCATTAGCCTCTCATCTCAGCACTCAGGGTAAAGCACAGGCAGAATGACTGCTGAAAAATCAACATCAGCTTGGTCTACACAGCAAGTTGTAGGCCAGCCAGAGCTACACATAGAAAGCTTGTTTCAAAAATTTAAAAGCCAGGAGAGGAGAAGATGGGAAAGAAGGGAAAGGAAAAAGCAGGGGAGAATAGGAGGAGGTTAGATGGAAAAGGTGTTTTTCTTGAGCAAGTGGAGGATGACCACGGTGGTCACACTATCCATGCATGTGGCTTCTCTGGTGGGCAACACATAATGAAGACAGGCTAGAACCTGTTGTGTGGCACTGAGTCCAGTACTGGAGCCAGGAGGGAGCAGAACCTTTGTAGATCCAGTGTCCTGCTGAAGGACACGGGCTCTCTCTTGATGTCACAGAAACCATAGCAGATAAAGTGGCACGTGACTATTCTCCCAAGTCACAGTGACACGGAAGCATCATGCTTTCTTTGAATCATGTTTTTTTTTTTTTTTTTTTTCGAGACAGGGTTTCTCTGTGTAGCTCTGGCTGTCCTGGACTCACTTTGTAGACCAGGCTGGCCTCGAACTCACAAAGATCCACCTGCCTCTGCCTCCCAAGTGCTGGGATTAAAGGCGTGCACCACCACCGCCCGGCTTGAATCATGTTATTAAATGATGGAAGTTATGTCCAAAGTAGAATTGAGTGTGTTGCCAAACAACAGGGTCGGTTCGTGACTTGCACTTCTCCAGCTGGCCAGATGCCAGGCTCACAAGCAACATCTACAAACGTTTGGTGTGTGAATAAAAGATGAAAGTGTAGCTGTGCACAGGACAATTATTTATTTGCACAATGACTATGAATCCGATTTTATTTGGAAGTTCATGTCAGGATTTATAAGTGAGTTGGTTCCCCTGGCAGCTTCAGTGACTGGCAAGGCAGCTGCTTCCAGCTTGGTCTCATATCTATAATTTAGCCAACATCTTTGCTGTCCAGTTCCTCTGCATGAGTGTGTGTCTGTGTGTATTTTGTGTGTCTGTGACTGTGTATGTGCACATGTGTGTAAACTTTGAGGTGTAATATCTGTGAGCTAATTTTTTGGAGGAAACTTCTTAGAATTCTTTTTTGTGGAATTCACAGTATTTGAACAGAGGCAATCAGTGGTTGCCCTATTATGCTGAGAACAACACAAGTGGAAATAGGGTCAGCCAGACCCTGCGAGCAGAGCCATCCTGGATTCCACAGCTCTGGAGCTCACAGTAAGCTTACCTGCAGGCCCAAAGTGAGAGGGAACACTGGGACAGAGCAGCAAATGGAACAGTACCCAGGAAAAATAGAAAGTAAAAACCAAGAAAGATCTTGATTCCAGGTTTTATTTGCTTGGTGGTAAAGAGAAAGAGTTGGTTCTTCCCTTCCACCATGAGTTGCAGGGATTGAATTTGGGTCAGGCTTAAACAGCAAGTGTAATTTACTCAGTGAACTGTCTTGCCCACCTAGCTTCAGATCTCTTGAGCACACCCATTATTAGCTAGAACTCTGGGAAATAAAGTGTTTCCAACTTTACAGGGAAAAGAAAAACCTTGCTTAAATTAGTTCTTGTCTTGGCAACTATATGGTTAAAAGCAAGTGGCTTGTTTTTTGTTTGTTTACTTGGGTCTAAGCTAGAGGGTTGGTAGAGAAGGTGCTAAAGCCCTGTAAGACGGTGCTCATTCCAAAAGGAGTATGCAGTCCTCAGGTGACTGGTTGGTTTTCATTCTCAGACCTGATGCCATTGAAGTCGCTCAAGGTCAGTTTCTTATCTTGGGGTTCACTCAGAGGCCACTCTCACTAAAAGTGGGATTGAGTTTCCCAAAGAAGTATTTTTCCACTTATGTCTGATTGGTTTGACTTCCTTCCTCCCTTAAACTAAGTGATATCAGGTGGTGTCCATTTCAAGTAGAGTTTTGTTGTCACTCACTCTGGTGTATGTAACAAGCCAGCGACTGTAGACTTGGAATTAGGAACAAATAAACAACAGCTGACAAATAGGCTGTTGCGATGACACTGAATTTTCCCCATGACCATGAGAAACAAGGCTAAACGCAATACAAATCTGTGATTATGTAGCTTTGACAGCATTAATAGTTACAAAAACAAAAACAAAAAAAAAAGTATTTCCCAAAACAAACTCAAAGAACCACGATTAACAGCTCATGGGAAAAAACAAAATAAAACTTTGTTTCACATAAAAATATTTTAACTTTGTAGGATTGAACTTCCAGAACGACCAAGAATTAGTACCAGTGGGAAATGGAGGGACCTAGTTAACTAATTTCAGGTAGGGGAAATGACAAGCTGGAGTGTGTCCCTCTGCACATGGCAAACCTAGAATCATTCTCTAGAACCCTGTTCAGGAGCTTAGTGTGTGAAGCCCCTCTTCCCCATGTAGACTGTGTTGCAGTTTCCTGCTGGGAGGAGGTTAAACATTTCTTCTTTCCTTTAACAGTACCCTACAGGCATCTCTATTGTCATATATGCCACACTGGTGTAATTATGTTTGCATATTGCTTTTCTTCACTACATCAACAATTTAGGGGCTGCAGGTATAACCCAGAGGGAGAATACAGGCTTAGCATGTTGGACTTAGCTCCTGGTTACCCTCTTTAAAAAAATTGATGTAGACCATGACTTACTTGTTCACTCTGAAGTAGGGTACATAACTGGATATAATGGTCTTCAACTGTAGAGGAATTTTAATCCAGCAACATGGTTACTCTGGCCTTTAATCTCAGGAATCAAGAGGCAAGCATATCTCTGAGTTCAAGGCCAGACTGTTATATAGAGCAAATTTCAAGAAAAGAAAATCTTAGGTCCAAGGGTGGTCCCCTTTAATCCCAGCACTCAGGAGACAGAGGCATGCACATCTCTGAGTTCTAGTCAGTTCTGTTCAGTCAGTTGGGTTGAGTCAGTGAGTTGAGAGGCTGTGCAGTAGAGTTGAATTTGTGGAATTCAGAGGCAGTTTTACCAGGACAGTTTTACAGAGAGAGAGGTTGAAGAGAGAACAAGCTAGACACATAAAGACAGAATGAGTCAGAGAATGAGAAGGAGCCAGAAGATTAGAACAGATTGCAGAGTTAGTTTGAGGCCAAGCGGAGCAATTCAGAGGTCAAGAGAGAAGCCTGGTTGAGTCAATCAACTTGGAGAGAAGTTTGAACCAGAACAGCTGATTTGAACCAGCCAGTCAAGAGTTAGGAAAGAGCTAGAAAGGGTGAACTTATTCAGCAGTAAGTCTCAGAGGCTGAAAACATTCTAGGCCTAGATTACACTGTATGGAGGCTAGAGGCTTCTAAGACTAGGCCTAGGTCAGCAGACGAGGCAGTAAGCATCTGAGATGACATTTAAAACAGGCAAATGAAAGTTACTTTTAGATTTAACAAGTTGATGAAATGAATCAATGAATGAGAACTCTGCATAGGGCAGGGATTATTACTCAGCTAAACCACATTGTGGGTATTTTCTAGGAATTCTTGTATTTTTACTGAGTTTAAAGTGTTGCCCTGACATGAAAGAGTCCCCTAAGGTATTATTCCAGTTAATTATGAATAAATGCTGAAAACAGTGAGTCCGGTGTGTGCTTCCTTCCCCTGGGTCCCTCAGGACAATGAGCATCCCTCAGCCCCTAGGTGTTCCTGACTGAAGTACTAGACCTGAAAATCTGCAGGCACCTGCTCACCATTTTCCCATTTGTTGCTGTTAACGTCTTTCCTAGCTCTTTTTTTTTTTTTTTTTGGTTTTTTGAGACAGGGTTTCTCTGTGTAGCCCTGGCTGTCCTGGACTCGCTTTGTAGACCAAGCTGGCCTCGAACTCACAGAGATCCGCCTGCCTCTGCCTCCCGAGTGCTGGGATTAAAGGCGTACGCCACTACGCCCGGCTTTTCCTAGCTCTTAAATTCCACATATAGCACAGTTACCAGGTGGTAACTGTGTGTGTGTCAGTTTCTAAGACTGTATTAAAAGAGCTAGGCAATTTTAAAATCAAAAGGGACTTCTTAACGTGGGTTTATTGGTAGGACAGGAAGGTAAGGTTGTGGTTTGCTGTATGACCATGTGTAAGGGGAGATAGATTAATATAAATTAGATTTAGTGAATATCTAGTAGCTATTATACAGTCTCTTAAAAGGGGGTATGAAGATCAACCTGGCACCTGTGGGCACGTGGTATGGCAACATATGGACTAAAACCAAGATTTATGGCTTGACATTGTTTACAGCTGCTAATAGCCTTATGAAGTGGGCGGAGCCCAAATTAGGCTGAAGCCAGGTGAAACAAAGAGGAATCCTATTTAAGGATGAAGTGGGTGGAGCCCTAGAGTTCCCATGCTAGAGAAAATGAGATGCAAGACAGCTTGTATCATCTGCTGGAGTTAATGCAGGCAGACTGAAAAACTGGTCTCAACAGAGCTGTAAAAATATGGTCAGCCCTCCCTGAGGCGGAAAGAAATTGGTGAGCAGAGAGGGCCTCAGCAAGGCAGCAAAAAGTCAAGGATTAAACCTTGTCCTTCACTTTTGCCTAGAGGGGTTCAACCAGTTCAAACAGAAGGCTGAATGGAACTGTGGCCAGCCTCCAAAGACTGCAGCAGAGTGGCTGAGTGGCTAATAACAAACTGTCTATGGCTGGCTGAGGCTGTAGAGAGAAGAAAGCCTGGAGCATCATAGCAATGCAATAGCCAATTTACCCTAAAGGATCTATGTCTGAGATGTTCCTGATGACTGAGGAACTGCCCCAGAGACTGTATTCTCTAAAGGTTAGGATTAGTTGTTAGATAATAGTTGTTTAGTTATTAATAGGATTAGCTGTTAGGTAATAGGGGTTTATAGTTATTCTTAGGGCTAGTAGTTAGGTAATAAGTGTTTGTATTTGTCATAAGAGCCTATAGTTATTAATATATTTGCTAATTAAAAGTTTTGTCTTCAACCATGGCTTGCCTGAAACTTGTGTGGCTCAAGCTGGCCTTGAACTCATAGCAATCCTCCTACCTCAATCCCCTGAGTGCTGGGATTGCAGGCATGCACCCCCATGCCTGACTTGACTTCTTAACCTTGTTTCCAGCTTTGAAATTAAGCAGCTTGAAAGACAAGTCCTTTTTGGTGATAGGAGGAGGGCTAGAACTGAAGCCAAATGGGCCAGGATTCATCTCTTCACTCTGGGAATCAAATCATAGCCTCTAGCTGCTTGTGTGATCATAGCAGTTTGCTCAATATTGCCTCACTTGTAAAGTGTGATTGGCAGCCCACCTCAGCGGTTCATGGCGAGGAAGCATTGAAGATGGCATACAGTGGGTGGCCAGCTGTAATGTCTGCAGAGGCACAGCCTCAGTGGTCTTGCTCCTGTGCTGGCTTGCCTGACTTACAGTCTGGGGCCAAAAGGGGACTTGCAAGCTTTCCTTGGCATTGTTAGGTTGAGCTGTGGGTTCTGGCTTACTTGACAGAACTCAGTTGTACCAAAGGCTCAGTCAAAGCCAGGCATGGCAAGCATTGCCTGTCATCCCGGCGCTTTGGGGGCCTCGGTAAAAGACTTGTTAGTTTGAGGCCAGCCTGAGCTCACCACACCAGAGAGGGAGTAGAGAGATGGCTCAGAGGCTCAGAACACTGGCTGCTCTTTGTAGTAGTTTGTGGCTTTTATTTTATTTTATTATACACTCTTTTATCATACTTGATACCTCTATCTCCCATCCCACCCCTATTCCTTCCAACATCCCAACACTAGGTGGGAGAGAAACAAGGTTAGAGGGGAAATGGACATAGGTCTCTTGAACTGCTTCCTGTTGATTAGGGTCATCAGATTCTTTGAGGGCTAGACCAAACTCAGTAGTCACAATAGCCACCAGACCAGCAAACCAAGAAACACAGCAGCAGGATGAACCAGCAGCAGGTTGGGGAAACATCAACCTCTTCCTTCTTCAGAGTGTGCCCCCTGTCCCTTTCTGGGCTCTGGCATTTATACCCCTCTCCTGAGTCCTCATAATTAACTTTCTGCAGCTGGCTAAACCATTTCCCTGCTAGCACATGAGGCACTTATAGTTTACAGGTGGGGACAAACTGAAGCAGCCCCACACCTGGGATCAAAACGAAAACATTCTCATATCATAACTGGGTTTTTTAAGAAGCAAGAAGGTGAGAGGGGATGTGTACCTCAGTAGACCTCAAGGCAAAGCGCCTGCCTTGCTGGTGTGCAGAGCCTTGGGTTGAATTCCCCACCACTGGAAAAACCAAAACGGAAGGCCATGTCATATCAGCACTTGGATGCAAGATCTACAGTTTCTTACTTGAGAAAAAAAAAAAAACCTTCCTCCTGAATGACAAGTTTTGCTGCTCTTTCTGTTTTTCGCTTTCTTTACTTATGAGTTATGGCACCCTTCCAGTCAACCACCAACTGTGGTTTCACTGTCTAATTGTGTGTTTTAGCAAGATTGTTGTTACAAGGCTCTAGGATCCCAGAATACAGTATATGCACATTTTGAAAATAAAATCAACGGAACCTGGTATACTGATCTTTTACATTACACTCTAGAATAATAAATATTTCTATTGAGTCTCTTTTCATTCTGATGATAAATAATGAGCATTTGACGCATGGAGACACAAGTCACTTGAACATAAGTCACCATGAAATTGTAAAGTTGTCAGGAGGGAGCAGTGTGCTTCTCTTCCCATTCTCTTGGAGTTCATTTGTCATTCTATGAGACAACTTATTTTCTCTCCCTCTTTCTTGTGAAGGTAGAAACCTGTGGGTTCTCGTTGTGGGGCAGTCTCCAAAGGACCACAGAGTCGGGATTCCGGAATTCAAATACGTGGCTAATATGCATGGGGACGAGGTATGTACCCAGGTGAATGTCTAAAAGAAACTTCCCCTCAGGTCTCTCACGGTCTGTGTCAACACCGACAACAAAGCGTGGAGGAACATCATGCATTGCAGTCAACAGCAGGGGCCTGAGAGGAAACTGAGGGAGCCAGCTCTAACAGTGTCAGACCACGTGGCTGTATGTTTGGTCCCTTAGGGGTAACCAGAGCTGCTTTTGTGGTGGGGGTGTCTGAGCTGACCCTCCGCTCCTTTTGGGTTAGTTTCCCATCTCCTGTTGGCATTTAGGAAATTCAGCACAGGGCCTCTGTTGTACTTGAACTCAAAACAATGAGAAGACATCAAATAGCTGTTCAGACTCCCATCATCTGGCTTTTTTAGTTTTTAATTTTCTTCTTACTTTACTTATTCATTTATGGTGCTGGGGATTGAATGCCAGTTCTCATGTTTTCTAGGTAAGTACTTCCTCTCTAAGCTTTTCCTTCAGCCCATGAAAGTAGCATTTGAACCTGTCTGTCACGGCTCCAGTCCTTTCGGGGTTCAAGGTAGATGTACACAGTGTTCTTTCCAGCCCATCATGCAATAATCACACTTACACTCCTTAGTATTGTCTTTTTCCAAATTAGAGAAGACAAACTGCCTTTATTTTGTTCTGCAAAATACCTTTTAGTCACTCTTACGGAAATGGCCTAGTTTACTTTTTCTCAAAATGATAAGGACCATGACCAAAAGCAACTTGGAGGGAAAAATGGTTTGTTTCAGGTCATTGAAGAAAGTCAGGGCAAAGGACTCAGGGCAGGAACTGAAGCAGAGACCATGAAGGAAAGCTGCTTAATGCGTCTTTCTCTAGGTAACAATCAGCTCCTGTTCTCATACTCCGGAGAGACCACCTGCCCAGGGGTTAGCACCACCCATGTGGGCTGGGCCCTCCTCCATCAATCATTAAAAAAGAAAATGTCCTGCAGGTTTGCCTACAGGCAAGTCTAATGGAGGCATTTGCTCAACAGGGATACCCTCTTTACAGATGACCCTAATTTATGTTAAGTTGACAGAAAACCAACCAGCACAGCAGGGCTGTTGAAGATGTCTACTTCTCTTTCTTACCTTGCTTCCTCTGGATACTTTCAGTGGTTTCTATGTACCAAGACTCAATACAACCGAGGAAGGAATTTCAGAGTCGGTGCATATGGCAGGAAGTCCAACCTGGTGGTTGCCAAATCATTCGCAATTTGCAATAGCTGGGGTGGGATGCTCTAGCCAACGCTGAAGCTCCTGACCTGATTTAACCTCCTCAAGCTCTGGTTCCATAGGACAGGGCTCCACCTGTTGTGACACACATAGCCAGCCCTTACCAAGCATGTTGCCCAACCCGTCCTGCTGAGACAATGTTACTTGAAGCCAGAGTTAGTTGCAAATTCATATTTACAAGAAAGGAACCTGATGTGGGGTGGGTAAAGAACAATACAGCTATTTTTTGTTTGTTTGTTTGTTTTGTCTGTTTTGTTGTTTTTAACCATGAGGGATTGTTTCTTTAAAAGACTTTTTGTTAGCCGGGCGTGGTGGCTCACGCCTTTAATCCCAGCACTTGGGAGGCAGAGGCAGGCGGATCTCTGTGAGTTCGAGGCCAGCCTGGTCTACAAAGCGAGTCCAGGACAGCCAGGGCTGTTACACAGAGAAACCCTGTCTCGAAAAACCAAAAACCAAAAACAAAAAAAAGACTTTTTGTTGCTGTGAGTCTGCTGAAAATTGCTTTTAATGAACACTGTGTTACACACAGTAGCCCAGACTTCCTTTCTTTCCCTTTTGCTATCTAGTCTATTGATCAATCCATTTTTAATAAAAGATAGGAAGTTACTTACTGATTTCCTGGGGTTTCAGAGGTCGCTGCTGCTCGGGTATTAATCCTCAGAGCCGAAACTTCCCGAGGGGAGCAGGGGTCTCTGGCCTCTCTGCCTAGCTATGCATGCTCTTTCTGTGCTCTTTCGTGGACTCTTGGCATCTTCTCTCTGGGAAGTCGATGTGTCCCATCAAACCCAGACCCTGTGGTTCACCCTCTCTTTAAGGACTGCTAAGAACTGATATTGGGTGGAGGGATGGCAGAGAAAGTCTCTGTGTGTTCTAGGTGGGGATTTGAAGTATCAGCTCAAGGTTGTGACTGTGGGTTCTGCAGACCTATTAAAGAAATGTATTATTCTGAACTCAAGGTCTTGTGTATTCTGCCCTCCCCTCCTGGAGCCACTAGGAGCTGGAGACAGGGATGACCTAAACGTGGCAGCAGAGGAATTACATAAAGTCTGAGACCCACTGTGTTCCTCTTAGATCTTTTGGAACAGAAAACATTTTCAGTTCCTGTTTTACTAAAAAAGCAACACAGCTAACATCCTGGGCAATGACTCTTACTGTTCTTAGAAGTATTTCCTGCTATCCTGATATAAACTTGGACCTCTGACCCCAGGATCTTGAGCCCACCCAGAAGTCTAGGAGCCATACACTGAGTGGCACAGGGACCAAATGGACCGTTTCATTCTATGGGCTTGTTGAAATTAGCTGGAGCCTCAGGGCCCATATCTGTCGCCCATGAATTTCTACTCTGTCTCTTTGATGCCTTCTTTTAAAATCCTATCTTTTTACATTAAGCAATAATGTTAAGGACCGTGAGATGGCTCAGCAGGCAGACGAACCTGCTGCAAAGGCTGACAGCCTGAGTTTGATGCCCATGACCCAGGTGGTGGAAGGAGAGAGCTAACTTGTAAAGATGTCTTCCAACTTCCACATGCCCTGGCACATGTGCACCTACACACACTTGAGGGCACACACACACACACACACACACTAAATAAATGTAAATTTAAAATAATAATAATGTTAGATTTTCTTACACAGATGCAAACACTGCCTGTCTTGTCTGTCTGTGACACCCAAGATTGGAGAGAGGAAAACAGAGAAATTTTATGAATCAGAAACAATCTATAAGCAATCACCCCGTTTTACTCCAAAGAACTAAAATTTGAGTTTATATAGAAAGTACTGGAGGCTGAGGATGTAGCTCAGTTAGTGGAATGTTTTGCCTACCATTCATGAAGCCCTAGGTTCAATTCCCAGCACCACATTAAATGAGATATGCTGGCACAAGCTTACAATCCTAGTACTGAGGTGGGAAGGCAGAAGGATCAGAAGTTCAAGGCTGTTGTAAGCTACAAAGCAAGTTCAAGGCCAGCCTGTAATGCATGAGACCCTGTTTTTTAAAAGCTATTGGAAAAATATTGCCTTCCAGTTTCGCCCTATTATTATGCCTTTAGAAGCTTAAAAATATTTTTTAAAAATTTATGATCTATTTTAAAAACTAAGATAAATATGGTGGCTTTTCAAAAACAATCCATTATTACAAAATCCAACATATATGTGCCTTTAAAAGTACAAAAGGAAACATATTGACTATTCCCTAAAGAAGAACTTTAATTTCATATCATTTTCATCCTTTCAGATATTTGTGTAGAGTGTGTGCTTCTAACATACTCTTTCGCCCTTTGTAACATTTTAAGACTAGTTACCCTTTCATGTCAATAAGTGTTTGTCCTGTCCTTACCTTATTCCCACCTTCTAGAAACTCTCAGGTTCTCTTCAAAATTGTCCAAATCAGGATCTAGCCCCTAACCATGAATCATATCTGGGTGGCATGCCCTTGATTCTTCAAAGTAGCACTTGAAAAATCTTTTTATGATATTAGACTTAAAGAGGCCAGTTCAGTGGTCTCCTATGGAGAACCCGCAGTCTGGGGCTGCTTCCTTACAGCACTGCCCTAGTCACTTCGTTACTTCATTCTAGAAGTAAGATCCAAGGTGTAATGGTTAGCTTTAATTGTCAATTTGTCACAACCTAGAGTCACCTGGAAAGAGAGTCTCAATGAGGGATTAGATACATCGAGGTGGCCTGTGGGCATGTCTTTAGGGATTGTCTTAAGTTAATATGGGAAGACGTTGTCCACTGTTTGTGGCACCATTCCCTAGGCAGGGAGTGTTGAACTGTGTAAAAATGGGAAAATCATTGGGCATAGTTGCATATACCTTTAATCTCAGTGTTCAGGAGGCTCTGGTCTCTGACTTTCACCCCAGCCAGAACTACAGAGTGAGACCCTGTCTCAAAAAAGGGGGGCAGGGAGTTAAGTACAAGCAAACAGTCAGGTGGGCAAGTGGGCATGTATTATGCTAGCTTTCTGCTCTTGACTGTGGACATGATGTGACTAGCCCCCTTGAGTCCCTGCCTTGTCTTCCCCCAAATGATGGACTATAGGCTGGAATTGCAGGCCTACTAAGCTCTTTCTCTGCTAAGTTGCTTCTTGTCTGGGCTATTTTGTCAGACTAATGAAATGAAAATAAAGCTGGGCATGGTGGCGCACGCCTTTAATCCCAGCACTTGGGAAGCAGAGGCAGGCGGATCTCTGTGAGTTCGAGGCCAGCCTGGTCTACAGAGTGAGTCCAGGACAGCCAAGGATACCTAGAGAAACTCTGTCTTGAAAAACAAAAAACAAAAACAAACAAAAATAAAACACAAGTGTTTGCCAATTTAGGTGAAATGTGCTGGCCTTGAACTCACAGAGATCCTCCTGCCTCTGCCTCCCAAATGCTGGGATTAAAAGCGTGCGCCACCACTGCCAGGCTTGTTCTGGGTTTTTTGCTTTCTGTGGTGGCTTTACCATTGCCTCTCGTCTTTTCTCTGACATTGACTCAGAGTACTGAACTCATCAGCTAGGATTTCTTTACAGATCTTTACAAGGGCAGAGCAGCAGCTAATGCTTACTGGGCATGCACCACACTGAGATCTCTGATTGCCTCTGCAGAAAGCTTAGATGTTGTCCCATGTGCTATCTCAGGGTTTGATCAGGTGAATCCGGAGCCTGGGCTGCGCCCACACATGGTTCTGCTCCTTTCTCTTCTCACTGACTTCAGGGTGCTGTTTATCCTGCTCTGGATGTCAGATACAGATCTGTAGCCTAGGCTGATACTTTGGATGGACTCCCAGTTATTTCATCTCCATGTGTTGAGAAAACTTGGTCTGGCTGATTGTGTGAAACCTTAACAAACCCTTAGAGCATTGCTGAAGTAGATTCTCTATCACCTATCTCCCAGAGCCTGCCAGTAGGACGGGGGTCATTGGCTGGGGGTCAAGGATTAAGAAATCAAGAAATAAGGAAATTAACAAATTAAGGTTGAGATAAGAATAGGTGAAGATGAAGCATGGGATCGGGAGGACTGCTGTTAACTCCAACAGCACAACAGCAACCTCATTTATAATGCAGCAGTTTTATAAGTCCAGCAAACAGGTTATGTTCAGTACAGAGAAGTTTGACTCAGTTTCCATAGCAACACAAACACAAAGGCAGAGCAAACTGTACTATTGATTACAATTAACAATCAATCAACTAGAATATGATATCCTCCCCTTCTGTTCCCAGAGGACTCAGTAGCCTAAGATACAATAGACAGGAGGAACTTGGCATGTAAAAATGCATTTACATCAAAGGGCTCAGGGAAGCACATTATCAGAACATACTGACATTGTATAGAGAATGTGAAGTCTACCAAGCAAGTCAGGCTGGGAAAGTGAAGCCAGCCATTACCAGCCTGAGAAGGTGAAGTCAGCCAAGCGAGTCAGCCATTACCAGGCTGGGAAAAAGTTCTCTCAAGGCAGCCTTTCTAAAATCCACATGGCTATCTACACCTATCTCTGTCCCCAAAACCTTCTAGGCCTAATTCCCTGCCCTGGACTGCTATGGAATCTTCTGGGGAGCTCACAGATGACAGACATCATGGCTTCATTGCCTCATGACCATGCTGTCTTCAGATCACATGAAAGAAAGAATGTTAAGGTTGAACCTCTCTCATCTGGGTGAGACCAGCAGGTGCTTCTCTAGTTCACCTAGACCCTCCCTGCTCTGCAAGCACCTTGGAATGTTGAAGTGCAGATACCCATTCTGGGTTTAATTTATGTAGGCTACTACATACTACATATGTATGAATATTCCTGCTTTAATCATGTTTTAGTTGGGAGGGGTCATGCAGGCACACACGGGGTGCCACAGGTAGTCACGTTACAGGCCTGGGTCTGAGTCCCAGGGCACCTGCTGACGTTCCTAGGCTCTTATGCCCATGCACAAAGACTTAGAGCAAGGACAGTTTTGTTTGTTTGTTTAAAGGAAAGGAAAATACGGGAATGGGCTAGTGGGCTGAAGAAGAAGCATGCACCCCCAAAACACAAAGTCTTGAGCCTCATGATTTTTTATGAGTCATTTACATAGCACCAGCCTCTCCAAGATTTGTATATCTGTGGTTGGGGGGTGTCTTGGGGGCAGGGAGAGGATGGGTTATGCTGGCATTTGTTTTTATGTATCCCAAGCGGGGAAGAACTTCCAGCTATTTCCTGCTAACTGGCTTCTTCCAGATGTTAATCTCTTTCTCTCTCTTCTTTTTTGTTTGTTTGTTTTTTGAGACAAGGTTTCTCTGTGTAGCCCTGGCTGTCCTGGACTCACTTTGTAGATGAGGCTGGCCTTAAACTCACAGAGATCTGCCTGCCTCTGCCTCCCCAGTGCTGAGATTAAAGGCATGAGCCATCACGCACCACAATTACAGACAGCTATGAACTGCCATGTGGGTGCTGGGATCTGGACCTGAGTCGGGTCCTTTGGAAGAGCAGCCAGTGCTCTTAACTGCTGAGTCACATCTCCAGACCCAGATGTTAATCTTGATGTAGCTTTCTCCAGTCTGTAGTCTCCTGGTACCTTGACACTGCTAGCACTAGGACTGTTACCACCGTTATCCCCCACATATACACACACATGCTCACACGCAGATGCATGTACAGTCACACACACACTCCCACATGCATGCATGTGCATACATGCACACACACACATGTACACATGAACACACACTGACACATACATGCATGCACATAGCGTCACTTCATTCTGCTCTCAGCTTGCTTTGGAGAAAAATATAACCAATTAAAATCAAGCTTGACTGGAAGCCACACCCTGCCGCCAGGATGTCTAACATCTTCAGCCTCAGTGGGATTGCCAGAGAGAATCATGGGGAGCGGGAGGGGTGGGACACCCCTGTTCCTTTCACACGATCTTCCTGCTCTGTTTTGTACCTGTTTTCCATTTTTAAATCTTTTTTTTTAATTTGTACGAAAACAATTTGACACGTGCCATCTCTGGTTTCATAAAACATCTCCACTTGTTCTTAGGAAATACTAAGGCAAGTCACGGCTGTGCAGAAGAACCCAGGGCCAAGCCTTCAGCTGACCCAGCAACAAGGACGAGGTCAGAACCTGGCTCGAGCTCAGGCTCCCTTGACCTCAGGGCCCACGTCCTCATGACTGTAGAAGGAAATACTCGGGTTTTGTCTGTTTGCTTGTTTTGTTTTGCTTTTTTAGTGGGGAGGGAACTAGGGTTTTTTTCTTTTACATCATATCTTTTATATATTTCCATAATTCAGAGCAATGAAATTTTTTGGTTTTTTTATTTTTGTTTTTTGAGACAGTGTTTCTCTGTGTATCATAAGTGTCCTGCACTCACTCTGTAGACCAGGCTGGCCTTGAACTCACAGAGATCCACCTGCCTCTTCCTCCCTAGCGCTGGGATTAAAGGTGTGTGCCACCATGCCCAGTGCAATGAAATTTTTTGCCATATCTGTTTGCTATAGACTTTGAAAACTCCATCATATTTAGTAGCTTCATTTATGTTATTAATGATCGACTTGAGATAGTCCAATCCACTGTGACGGTGCCACCCCTGGGGCCCTGGGTTTACAAGCAAGCCAGTACTCCTCTTCTTCACTTCCTGCTTCCTGGCTTGAGTTCTGCCCTGGCTTCCTTCATAATGGTCTACAGGCTGTAAGATGAATTAAAACCTTTCTTCCCCAAGCTGCTTCTGGTGATGGGGCTTCTCACACGGATAGAAAATAAATTAAGACACCCTGGAGGCTATGTAGTTCAGTGTTCAGAGTTCCACATATATTGAAACAAAACCAAAAAGTAAAATTTGTTTCCAAGTCGGGTGTGGTGGCACACGACTTTAATCCCAGCACTTGGGAGGCAGAGGTAGGTGGATCTCTGTGAGTTCAAGGCCAGCCTGGTCTACAAAGTGAGTCCAGAACAGCCAGGGCTGTTAGAGAAACCCTGTCATGAAAAAAAAAATTGTCCTTCCAAATGCCGCTTCCCAGATTTTTTTTTTTTTTTTTTTGTCCTGTATTCTCATGTAGACAGTGTGGCTTGGGATAATTAACTTCTTTGTTTGGGAATTTAGGCAGAACTAATGATCACTGTAGCTGAAGCAGCTAACTGAGTTTAAGTATGTGTTAGTTAGACTGCTCAAATGATCAGCCTTTTCTCTGACTCTTTGGGCTAATGTGACCAGATATCCCGAGTTCTTGCCATAAACAGAAATATGAGCCTCTATTCAGGAAAACCTGTTCAACACAGAAAGTCTGTTGACTAAACTTATCCCGTAGACATCTCTCTTAAGTGCCTTAGGCCCCCATGTTTCTTAATCAATCCCAGCACTCAGGAGGCAGAGGCAGGTGAATTTCTGAGTTCAAGGCTAGCCCAATCTACAGAGTGATTTCCAGGACATCCAAGGGTATGCAGAGAAACCCTGTCTCAAAAAAAAAAAGTCTTGATCTTGTAATGAATTTGTCGACAGTAATTTATTAGCAATTGAATTGTTTATTGGATGCCTGCTAAGCTAAAAAAAAAAAAAAAAAAAAGTGGACAAGATAGCCCAAGATAGTCTGTAGGTCAAGAGGAAAACAATTAGGATCCCTACTCTGGAGGCCTCAGAGGAAATGGGAAGGGTGGTCAGTCCAAGGACTATCCCCTGTATTAGTGACACAGATGTCAAGTGTGACAGGGCCACACAGAATTCAGATGTGGAGGCCAGAGAAAGCATGTTAGATAATGTAATATTAGATACTATAACATTTAAAGAAGGATTAGACAATCAGACAGATGAATTAAACCTGTAACAACCCAAATTCACAGACTTATTACCACCCCCAGCTTCCTTACTGCATAGCTTTTTTTTTTTAAGACTTAGTCTTACAGGGTGTGGTGGTGCACACCTTTAATCCCAGCACTCAGGAGGCAGAGCCAGGTGGATCTCTGTGAGTTCTAGGCCAGCCTGGTCTACAGAGTCCACGACATCCAGGGAATCACAGAGAAACCCTGTCTTTAAAAAAAAAAAAAACAAAGAGAGAGAGACATAGTCTTACTATGTTGCTCTGTCTGGTCTAGAAGTCACTGTGAAGACCAGGTTGCCCTTGAACTCACAAAGATCCACCTGCATCTGCCTCCAGAGTATTAGGATTAAAGGCATGTGCCACCACGCCCTGTGAGCAATTTAAGAACAACTCCTAGTGCCTTAGTTTTTGCTATTTCCCTCCCCTCCTTAGGTCCTTCCCTGTCTGTCTCTCTTTCTCCCTTTTTTGCTCCTTCCCTCCCTTCTTCCCACTTGCTCTCTCACTGGTACCTGTCCTAGAGATTCTTCCAAAAACGTTCCATTATTTCTAAGCATTCTTTGTAGAGTGAGCCTCAGACTCATTTTTACCTACCTGGCCAATTTCCACTTGTCTGAGTGGAACTAAACTAATAAGGAATTTGTTTTCTGCTTTCTGAGTTGAGTTGAGTGGGGGGCGGGGGGCAGATGGGATGGGATATGTCCCAGGCCCACTGTCATTCCTGGGGACCCTGATGAGAAGTCTGCATGGTCTAAGAATTCATTGTGGAGAAAGAAATGCTGGTGAAGCTGAGAGGGTTCTTTTAACCATATTCTTAAAGTTTTAGCATCCTGAAGTTTCATACTCCAAGCCTCAAATTTAAGGGGAAAAGGGAGGTTTATACATAAAACATGAATGAGTATTTGAGGCATTTATACTCAAGCTGTGGAAAATAATTTGAATAATATTTTCCACAAATCACAGGGGCAGCAAATATTGCCAAATAAAGAAAATAACAAGAGGATTTTGTTTAACTTCCTCTGAGACGGTCTGTGTCCCTCAACCTTTTAAAACTAAATTTTGCATGGTTTTTTCATATTCATGAGATCCTTTTTTTTGTTAAGCCTTCTGTAGTTAAGCACTGGGAATTTATTTTGGAATATTAAGACAGATACTACTTTGGTTACACACTTAGTTCTTCTGAAAGAAGTGTTACTTTATTATTTTATGAAGACAACATGGGTTCTCTTCAGTTTAAAAAGTGATACTAGAAAAATAAGCAGAGGGAAGCTATCCAGCAACTATCACCTAGAGTAGCTGTTATTAATATTTTCACAAATCTCTCGAGACATTTGTATGTTTCTGTGGTAGGAGAACAAGAGAAATTAAAATAATCTGGTGAGGTGGGGGGAGGCTGGAGAGAAGGCTCAGCAATTAAAAGAACTGACTGCTCTTCCAGAAGACCAAGGTTCAATTTCCGGCACCTAATGTCAGCTCGCAACTGCCTGCCCGATCCAGGGATCCAGTGCCTTCCTCCAGCCTTATCAGACATGTACATGGTGCACAAACATACATGTAGGAAAAGTAGCCATACATATCAATTGAAATTTTAAAATTAAACAAAAAAGTCTTAAAATCTAGAATAAAATGTGTGGCATAGTCAGCATGTAAAATCCATTTACTTTAGTCAAATTTAATGTATTAACCAGAGAATAAAACTGAAGATAACTGGGCATGGTGGCGCACACCTTTAATCCCAGTACTCAGGAGGAAGAAGCAGGTGGATCTCTGAGAGTTCGAGGCCAGCTGGTCTACAAAACAAGTCCAGGGCTACACAGAGAAATCCTGTCTTGGAAAACCAGAAAGAAAGAAAAAAAATGAAGTAAAACTAGATGGAGAACTTGATATTCTGGATCTTTTTTTTTTTTGGTTTTTCGAGACAGGGTTTCTCTGTTTAACAGCTCTGGCTGTCCTGGACTCGCTTTGTAGACCAGGCTGGCCTCGAACTCGCAAAGATCCGCCTGCCTCTGCCTCCCAAGTGCTGGAATTAAAGGCGTGCGCCACCACCGCCCGGCACTGGATCTTTTTTAAAGTTTCTTTATTATATGTTGTTATTGTGTACTTGAGAGAGGGTGTGTGTGCGCATGTGCATGCATGCACTTGTGTGTTTGGGCACACGTTTGTCAGAGGCTCACATGTGGAGGTCAGCGAACAACTTGGTAGAATCAGTTGGTTTTGCTTTACTTTCTTTTTTAATTTTTAGTTTTATTTTATGTATGGGCCTTTTGCCTGTGTGTATGTCTGTACCACATTAATGCCTAGTGCCTGCAGAGGCCAGAAAAGGGCACTGGATCCCCTGAAACTAAAGATACAGATGGTTGTGAGCTGCCATGTAGGTGCTCAAATCGAACCTGGGTCCTCTGGAAGAACAGTCAGTGCTCTTAACCACTGATCCATCTCTCCAGCCCTGAAGTTTTACTTTTAATGTAAAGAAAAGGGATATTTAAAGAAAATGTAAATAACAGTGTGTGTATAATACATTCATATGGCATGATATGTGGATGATATGCAAATGATTAAGTTCCATGACCATAAGAATGTGGAAATCAGATATACACAGATACAGAAAAATAACACAGATGTGCAAGAGCAGAAGCTGCAAAAGGAAAGTATGGAATGCTGAAACCTGCTTAAATCCTGAGGCCAATTAATAAAATTAATAGCATTAAAATCTAGTGTCTAGGCAGATCTCTATGAGTTCAAGGCCAGCCTGGTCTACAGAGTGAGTCCAAGACAGCCAGGGCTACACAGAGAGACCCTGTCTTGAAAAACAAAACAAACAAAAAAATCTACTGTCTAAGCTGATGCTGGGTTTCATGTGCGCCGTGTTCTTGTCCTTTGGAAGGCAAGAACACCTCCATGATAAGAACCTTTACTCTAATTCTTCTTTTAAGTCTCAATTGCTCTGGGTTCACACATATACAAAGAGCAGGAAATTTACAAACGAGTGCCTGGGCTGTCACAAAGGAGTCCTCAGGGCTGGCAGTGAACTGACACTTGATATCAAATGTGGAGACCCCTACCTGGGGATCTGTGCCTCGGGGAACATGTTCCTTATTTCTGACTTAACAATGATAACCCGGTTCCTCTTTCGCACACAGACTGTGGGGCGGGAACTGCTGCTCCACCTGATTGACTATCTAGTAACCAACCACGGGAAAGACGCGGAGATCACACATCTAATCAACAGCACTCGGATCCACATCATGCCGTCCATGAACCCGGACGGATTTGAAGCCGTCAGGGTACCTGACTGTTACTACAGTAATGGAAGGTAAAGCTGGGCTGGTCTCCCATCAGGCACCCGTTGGCCCCTGCAAGAGGGCTCACTCACAGCGAGGCTCCCCAGAGCCTGTGCCTGTCACAGGAGCCCGAGGCTCTCCCGGCTGCCGTCGCCTCCTGGCCGGCACCTAGGAGGCGCCTGCCTAGTCCCTCTGCCTCTACTGACCACTCCTCGCTCTCCCCGCTTAGGCCTCTCTGGTCTTTCTCCTGGAACTCTAGGGGTGCTTTCTCACCTCAGGGACTGTGTACGTCCATTTCCACTCTTCATCCCTATCCGCTGCCCAAAGAGCATTCCTACAAAAACTCCTTCTTGACCGTGTATCATGTGTTTAAGTCTCCTGAATCCTTTCTAGTCCTCTGACACTGTTCCTTCATGGCACAATTTTATATATATAATTTATTTGTGGTACGTGGTATAGGGCATGCCACAGTGGGTATGTAGAGGTCAGAGAATAACTTTCCGGATTTAATTCTCTCCTTTCACCACGTGGGTGGGTCCTGGAGGTAAAATTTAGGTCACCAGGCTTGGCTGAGGCACTTTTACAGTGCTAAGCCATTTCCCAGGTCCCTAATATCTAATTTCTTATTTAATGTGTTTTTCTGCACCAAACGCAAACACTGAGGGCAGTTTGTCATTTTGTGTTTATCGTTGTTAGCTCCCCCTTTGCCCCAGCACTTTGGTTCCTCATGTTGTAGTGACCCCTCAACCATCAAATTATTTTCACTGCTACTTCATAACTGTCATTTTTCTGCTGTGACGAATCATAATGTAAATATCTATGTTTTCTGGTGGTCTTAGGTGACCCCTGAGAAGGGTTGTTCAACCGCCAAGGGGATCTCCACCCACAGGTTGAGAACCACTCATCTACTGTAATACACAGACACTCCAAAATTGGTTTGTTAATCTAATAGCCTAAGAAATGTGGGTCTTACAGTGTGGTCTAATGGTGTATTCTGTTTCAAACTGCCTCTGGGAGTTTACAGTTTCTCCATTGCTTAATATACACATATATTTGCATTTTTTAAATTTGTTGAGTTTGCCAAAAATAAATAAGTAAAATCTCACCACCGGATTCTCCTCATCTTTAACTCTTCTAGCATAGTTAGACATGGACACACCAGCGTTCTGAAGCATGTTTGTATAAAGTAACCCATTTCTGACCTGTGTAAGGAGCCATTGCCAAGCACAGTGACCAGTGCCTTTTTAGTAACCGTTGGTTCTTTAAGTCCTGGCTCTGAGAAGGGTAAAGAAGGCTGAATGTCAGTCTCTGCTTCATCTGGCGCCTCAGCTCAGGTCTGAGACAGTTAGCCTGAGGCCATGTGTCTGGCATCTCATTCTGTGTGTCACCTGGGTTCCTCATTGTCCTACATAACCCACATGTGGCTACCAGTGGTGCCTCGCTGTCTAAAAGGCAGAATTCCAGGAACAAGAAGTCCCAGAATACAAACGATTATCCAACCTTTGCTTGTGTCCCTTGGGGAAAGCAAATCACATAGCAGGGGAACAGAGACTTTAGGTATGATTCATGAGAGGACTCCAAAGCAGAGATCCACTGCACTTGTATTCACATCTGGGAAACACCTGGAAACCAAGCCTCAGGTCTGTGCACAGCAATACAACTCCCCTACCCCAACCCGCACAACCCAATAAACCCTACAAAATCCTTTCTTTTAAAGGGAGAACTCCAACAATTATGACCTCAACAGAAACTTCCCTGATGCCTTTGAAAGTAATAACGCATCAAAGCAGCCCGAGACTCTGGCAGTCATGAAGTGGCTGAAAACAGAGACATTTGTCCTCTCTGCCAATCTCCATGGGGGTGCCCTGGTGGCCAGTTACCCCTTTGACAATGGCGTACAAGGTAAGTGGTGTGGCCCCACGCTGGCAGACCCAAGCTGCCAGCCCTCTACCTCTGGAGCAAGGTGAACTCTACAACCCACACTTAACTCCTCTGATTGGACAAGAAAGCCTCACTTTCCCCAGCCCTGAGCAATTTCTTCTGTTTTTTTTTCGTGTGTGTGTGTGTGTGTGTGTGTGTGTGTGAAAAAGGATAAGTCTGAATCTCATGCAGCTAGGGGGCCTAAAACAGACCATGGAGCTGAGAGTGACCTCGAACTTCGGATTCTCACAGCTATGCACCCCCAGGCTTGGTTTATCAACCCCAGGGCTTTGAATGCCAGGCAAGCGTTTTCTGGCCTGAGCTCTATGGCCAGCTCTTCCTGTAATTCTTAACCAGTGGATGGGCAGTGTGGCTGAAATGACACCCAGCAACATGATATCCACTGGTGAAACACCACAGCCAGATGTAGGTTGTATCACAGACTTAGGTTATGTGGCTAGAAGGAAATAAAACCAGAATATATATATGTGTGTGTGTGTGTGTGTGTGTGTGTGTGTGTGTGTATGTGTGTGTGTGTGTGTGTGTTTAATACCATGAACTCTATGTCCTGTTGACTTCAATCTCTTGTTGGCTCCTTCTAGTGGTTCTCATCCTGTGGTCTCGTGACCACTTTGGGGGTCAACTGGCCTTTTCACAGGGGTTCTCCTAAGACCATTGGAAAATTCAGATACTTACATTATGAACCATAACAGTAGCAAAATTAAAGTTATGAGATAGCAATGGAAATAATTTTATGGTTGGGGGTCAGCACAACATAAGAAACTGTTAAAGGGTCACAGTGTTAGGAAAGTTAAGAACCACTGCTTAAGACTCTGTAGGATGGGACATGTTTAAGTATAAAGGGCCAGGCGTGGTGGTGCACTCCTTTAATCCCAGCATTTGGGAGGCAGAGCCAGACGAATCTCTGTGAGTTCAAGACCAGCCTGTGCACATCACATTCCAGGACTACATGGAGAGACCCTGTCCCAAAAAACAAACAACAAAGTACTGAAGTATGACAGTGCTGTATGCTAACCCATAGCAGCACCCAAGGAAGGTTGCTGAACTCCAGAAAGTGACAAACATGACAAAAAAGGCCACTTCATTTTTAGACTGATTATTTTGTGAGCTAATACCCTTGATCGTTAAAAAGTAGAAAGAAGATACAGGGTCATCCACAGAAGTGAGAAACGAGACCGTCTGCGTGTGCCGTGATTATCTGCTGATGTGTGTCAGGTGCATCCCCGTGTCTTTCTAACACAGCTACGGGAGCATTGTTGTCTCGAAGCTTAACTCCAGATGATGATGTTTTTCAACACCTTGCATATACCTATGCTTCACGGAACCCCAACATGACGAAGGGCGACCAGTGTACAAACAAAAGGAACTTCCCCAATGGAATTACCAATGGCTATGAGTGGTATCCATTGCAAGGTGAGTTCCTCTTTCTTACAGTCTCCTGTCGCCTTCAGCTGGAAGCACCAGCTAGTGTCAAAAGATCTTTAAGGTACAAAGACAGTCAGTCAGTCAGGTCTCTCTCTATCCCATAATATCACAGGAGCAGTGGAGGGAAGTGATAGTTTGGAAGACGCAGAGGCCTGTGTTCCTCACTGCCCATGGCCTCCTTCACTCACTTAGACATTTATTTGCTTATTCTGTGGGTGCTTCCTGCACCCAGGAACAGAACAAAGAAAGACAAAAGACACAGACATCACCCTCAAGTGGGATAAAAATAAGGAATTGGGTTACAGTGACATTAGAATAAGAAGGCCATAGAAAAGTCACTCATGTGTGAAGGGCTCCATTATCCACAGCTGACGCCAGCAGGGAGCAGTGCAGATCTTGGAGGAAGATGGAACTTAAGTTCCTCCTACAAGGACAAGGACCACTCAGCTGCCCATTATGACCATGGAGCAGGGGACACGATGTGGCCAGTCTCCTTCCAACTTATAGAAGCAGTTGGATATTGTAAAGAAATGCTCTTAAAGCAGGACCAGGGGAAGGAGTTCTGGTTCCACACCCTTGAAGAGGATGGCCACACAGAAGAGGGGTGATGGTGAAGGAGAAGGAAAAATATTCCTTTGGTGTTTTGTCTGTCTCATTGGCAGTACTGGGGACTGAATCCAGAGCTCTTCAGTTGCTAGGCAAGTGCTCTGTCACTGAATTATCTCCACCTTTCTCTCTGTTTTTGTTTTGAGATGGGTCTACTAAATTGCCCAAGCTGGCTTTGAACTTCTAAATTCCTGCCTCAGCCTCCCAAGTAGCTGGGATTGCAGACCTGCACCATAAAGCTTAGCTCTCACTTTCAACAGAATGAGTAATGTCGACAGAGGCCCAGAGGTGTATAGAAACCAGGATGAGTCTGGAAACTGAAAAACATGAGGAGGCACCTAGGGAGAGAGGGTAAAAGGGTGACCTCGTGCTAGGGATGAGGAGCAGCCTCCCTCCTAGACTGGTCGGCCTGGCCCACTGACAGCAAGCCGCAGCCTGCATTTCTGCATACAGGCGCTTTCCCCAGCTGCCACTTTGGGAGCGTGCGCTGTCTAGTCATCTAGCACAAACTGGTACTTTTGTGTCTGGGTGGCCCACGGCCAGTTTTCCAGATGAAGTAAATAGGCACCACAATTGATGGCGTTTAGGCAGTGAGCCCAGCTAGACATGGAGGTACCATAAAATTCATTCTCCAGCACAGGCCTGCTCCTCCATCCGTCTTCACCCCGCTACAGAGGACCCTCTGTTCCGTGGCACAACTGTCCTTCATGGTCACCATGACTGCTGAGACAAAGAACCAGATGTGTGGGAATTCCCAAAGTTGTTATAAGTTATTTGCATGTGTGCGTGCGTGCGTGCGTGTGTAGATGGATTCAGAGAGGAATACAAATCCATAAGATTTAAAAAAAAAAAGGAAACACAAAGGACAGATTAAAGTCTTTGTCACTAAGCCGGGTGGTGGTGGAGCACACCTTTAATCCCAGCACTCGGGAGGCAGAGGCAGGTGGATCTCTGTGAGTCTGAGGCCAGCCTGATCTACAAAGCGAGTCCAGGACAGCCAGAGCTACACAGAGAAACCCTGTTTCGAAAAAACCAAAAAAAAAAAAAAAAAGTCTTTGTCACTAGAGTCTGGGCCTATACAGATCACTTAACATTTTGACATTCTCTTTGTGTATTTTTACTTATTCATTCATTTTGTATATATGAGTGTTTCGCCTGTGTCTCTGTCTTTAAACCACATGTGTGCTGTGCCACAGAGGCCAGAAGAGGGTGTCAGATCCCCTGGAGCTGGCGTCACAGAGAGATGTGGGCGCCGGGACCCAAACCCGGGTCCTCTGTAATTGTGGACAGTGCTCTTACCCCCTGAGCCGTCGTCTCTCCACCCCTTGACTGGGCAGATCCTGTAGTAGTAGCTGTTGCCATTGCTGGGACAAAGTGCCTGACAGAAACATCTTAGAGGAAAAAAGATTCCATTTACCTGACAGTTAGTTGCCTGATAGGCTGAGGCAGTGTTGGGGCCTTGGCAGATCAGGAAACAGAGGCCACCCTTTCGCCCCTATCACTGTGGCTCTGCCTCTGCCAGTAGCAGCCAAGGATCAAGTGCCCAAGCACGTGAGCCTGAGGGAGGACATTTCACATCCAAACCATACCAGGTATTGAGTGTAACAAGGTAAAATCTGATTCCTAAAAGTCACTATAGGGCTGATGGTGTGGCTCAGGGGTGGACCACTTCACTAGTATGATGAGACTCTGGCTTGATCTCAGCACAAAACAGAAAAAAAAGAAGAAGAAGAAGAAAAAGAAAAGCAACTACATTTCATCAAATCGAAGATATCATTTGTATAAAATACAACATGCCACCAGGAAAGAAAATTCTAAAGTCTTCTCAGTCAAATACATGTTTTTCAGGCAAAAAAAAAAAAATTAAGACACATAAATCCAGAGATGTCACACATGAAATTTTTTTTTTTTTTTTTTTTTTTTTTGGTTTTTCAAGACAGGGTTTCTCTGTATAACAGCTCTGGCTGTCCTAGACTCACTTTGTAGACCAGGCTGGCCTCGAACTCACAGAGATCCGCCTGCCTCTGCCTCCCAAGTGCTGGGGTTAAAGGCGTGCGCCACCACCGCCCGGCCACACATGAAATTTTATGCCTTACAAAATGCACGGTGATTATAAGCTTTTGAAATTAGGGTCTCCTAATGTCAATGAGTTGGAGAGGGCGCATGAGCAGTGGCAGCTAGCAGCCACAGGGACCTGTGTCCTGAGCCTTCCTAGGATAGGAAGCTTCCTGAGCCTTTTGGCAGGATAGTCAGTAAACAACTTTTTTCTTTTTGCAATATTTTTAACTTAAAATGTTTTCGAGAACATGAGTACTGTATTTACATTGCCCTCCCTCTCCAAAATAAGCTGTTCTTTAAAAGAAAAAGCACACTCTTATTCCAGCTTATGTCCATATAAAATGTAACTTCTGCCTCTCAGTCACATCCTAGGTCTTTCCACGTAAAATGCAATTTAAGGGGGGAAAATGTGTTTTAAAACTGAAAAGGGGCTGGGCGGTGGTGGCGCACGCCTTTAATCCCAGCACTTGGGAGGCAGAGGCAGGCGGATCTTTGCGAGTTCGAGGCCAGCCTGGTCTACAAAGCGAGTCCAGGACAGCCAGAGCTGTTAAACATAGAAACCCTGTCTCGAAAACCAAAAAAAAAAAAAAAACTGAAACGGGATCTTCCCCCCACCTCTCAATGAATTTTGGTGCGTCATTGAACTTCAGTTACCTCAACCCAGTTACCTCATGGGATTCTTTGTATCTGTCTGGTCATGTGGTGATAAAATGTGACACCCCAATGTGACATGTTAATGCAGCCAATGCCTGGTTTTCCCGTTTCTAAGCAGTTTCTTTCGATTGTCTCATTCACACATTTCCTAGGTGTGCAGATGATACTTGGCTCCCTTCCAGCATTAGACCTTAACAAAAATGAAATGTGCTCGTGTTGTAGGTGGAATGCAAGATTTCAACTACATCTGGTCCCAGTGTTTTGAAATTACGTTGGAGGTGTCATGCTGCAAATATCCTCAGGAGGAGAAGCTGCCGTTATTTTGGAATGAAAACAAAGCCTCTTTGATGGAATACATAAAACAAGTGCACCTAGGTTGGTGTCTCAGTACTGCTTGTTAACACACACAACATGGGGAGAACCTTTGGGTTGAGCTTATACAAAACCTCTTGGGGACTTGGGGCAGGACCTCATTTTCAGTATACGACATATACCACATATTTTCCGCAGCACGTGAGAGATGCTATGCCCAGCTGTTCATAAGAGAGGATGATTCATGTTCACTTGATTTGAATTTGATTTTACTTAATTGTAAAATTAAGATTACCCTTAATTTTACATATTGAGACACATATAAATCTGGCAAAAAGATCAGGAGAACGGGACGGTACTCTCGCAATCTAGGCTCCAATTAGAAGCCTAGTTTGAACCCCCTAGGTGGCTCAGCAAGTAAAGGTGCCTGCACCGAGCCTGAGTTCATCATGGGAGCCCACAGGTGGAAGGAGAGACCTGGCTCCTGCAAATTGTCCCCTGAGCTCCACGCTCCTGTGCCCTAGCACACAGTTGCCTCCCCAGCCACCACATAAATAAATGTAAAACCTGAAAATGAAACCAACTCTTACCAGCATCTTCATCACATTACAAACAAATTATCGCCTCTTCCTCCCCTTGTATATGACCCTCTGTTATCCTGACATTTCAGTTTTCGCTGACCTTTTCCCCATGAGTCCCGCATCCTGCAATAACTTAGCCTTTCCATCACAGTTCTCCCAATACTGATCCTTTAGTGTGTTCCTCTGAATTCTTTTGAGGTTCAGCCCTCACTGCTCTGTTTGTAGACTTCAGGGCAGGCTTTGCATGCCATGTTTAATAGGATATTAATAGGAGCTGTACAGCCTGACAAATAACATACAAATTGTAACATAAGTATTGTTAGCATTAGTGCAGAGAGTTTACAAATCCATTTAATTGAGTTGCATCAAGAATTTTTTTTTTTTTTTTTTGGTTTCTATTTGCCTGTCCCTGTAATCTGATCTGAACCCAGTGAACAGCACATCAACCCTGCCCCCTTGTGGTTTAAGACAGGAGCGCTTTTTTTTTTCTGATTTAGAAAAACAATGAAACTTTCAAAATACTGATGTGTGGCTGTTCCCGTGTAATAGGAAATCTTGCTCCACATAAGTGCCCTGTCTTCAGTACTGACTCAGTAAGTCAAAGAGTACTTGTCTCTGCAGGTGATGAAGGCAGATGCCCCTTTATTGGTTCTCCCTGGTCTTTGCCACACTGTGTGCATTCACTGACTCACTCCGTCACGTGCTAGGAGACTTCTGAGTCTGAGATAGTGACTCATCTGGACCTGCCCTGGCTGAAAAAGAAAAGCCTTTGCTGTAGCATAAGGACAGGAGCCAGAAGGCAGGGGCCATGTAGACCCTCACGGTTAGGCCTTGTGCCCTGTGCGAAAGGTCAAGAAAGTGCTACACTTCAGCGTGGTTGATGGAGAGTTTGGAGTAAGAGACCTGCCCTGCTTCATGCCAGCCTGTTCTATGGCTCCAGAGGGGCTACCAGAAGACCTCAATCTAAACCTGGGCTCCATGGTATCGTGTGGCTAAGGTCTGCAATGCCCTGCCCATAACCATCAGGTTTGAAGGAGCATTCTTCAGGGTGCTATCCTAGCTCCCACTCTGGTTGGTGATCAGATTCCAGTTTGTACCACGGAGCACTCAGAAGGCTATGCATCTTCATGCGAAATTGGTGCCCTTCCAGCATCTTCTGGCTTGACAACAGAATTTGGTGTCTTTGCTTACTAGCTGGTGTTTTTTTCAACTGTTGGCTTTTGCCTCTCCTGCTACAGTAGCACTTTCTGAACCTTTGGGTCCACTGGTCTTTTTTCAGTGTTTCAACTTCAGCACCCTGAATGCATAGGAAGAACAAATATATATGAGACTTTGAATAAAAAGGCAAAAGAAGGACAAAACAGCATGAAAATACACTTGCAGAGTTGACCGCCATAGATACCACAGAAAGGAAACGTGGCCTTTGATCATCCATTCCCAGGGGGACGAGTCAGGAACCGAACAAGAAAGGCACCAGGCCATATGGGTCAGAGGTTTGCTTCATAGTTGAGATAAAGACTTTGTTGCTAATGTCAAAGCCTTCCTCTTTCGCCTCAGTCTTTTCTATAGGACACTGTTTAATGTGTGCCTGGTGTTTTCTTTCATGATAAATAGGGGTTGAGTGTAGCTAATTGGAGATAGCCCAAAGTCTTGTTAATGCCATTAGTCATAAACAACTTCACCTTTAGACAGCCTGGTTTGTCACTGGAGGGAACAAAGTGGACTATGTGGCTGGTGTAGTACAGGGGAGAGGATGTCCTGGGAGCAGGAGGCCCTAGGTTCGAAGCCCCGCACTGGGAGCATTGAAGTGGGCAAGTCTAATACAATGGCTTTAGTGTGTATTCTAGGCTTCTTAGTTGGTCATAAAATTAAGGAGCTCATTTAAGGCATTTGATCCCTTGAACCACCAACAAAAGAAGAAAGTTATTTTAATCACCCGAAGCCTCATCCTTCACATTTGAAATATTTTGTCTTGTTTTGCAATCTTGGGGTTTTAACCCAGGGCCGTGCTTACCATGCTTAATGCTAGACAGGAATTCCACCACTGAGTGACCCCTCAGCCCTGGGAAAGTGTCATCCTGTAAAGCTGATGTGAGGATCTGTTGAGAACACACACCCAAAGCCCTTGTATACAGCCTGGAACATAGTAATTGCTCGATAAATGTCGGCTGCTCTCACTGATGATAAGGCAAGCAACATGGCCGCTACACTTTTGTTTCCCACTTGGTTTGCCTGGTGTGAAGATCAACCTTTGAACTCCTTATATATTGACAACTATCTTGTAAGATAATAGCTTTTGTTTGGGGTTTTATAGAATTCACCATCATCATGTGTAGGTACAGTCTAATAGTTGAGTAAACCACCTGGAAATGGCAGGAATGGGTTATTGTCTTTCTGGTCTTCCATTTTGACAATATGTGCTGTACACTGAACAGACAATATTATATAAGTCAGGCTTGTATCTCAACTACAATTTACAGAGATCAGTTACTTTTCTTTCTTTAATACCATTAAGACAGCCGGGCAGTGGTGGCGCACGCCTTTAATCCCAGCACTTGGGAGGCAGAGGCAGGTGGATCTTTGCGAGTTCGAGGCCAGCCTGGTCTACAAAGTGAGTCCAGGACAGCCAGGGCTACACAGAGAAACCCTGTCTTGAAAAACCAAAAAAAAAAATACCATTAAGACAGATAACAAATAGTAGGGGTGTATTTCTTAAATCATCAGAGGAAATTTCTTCCACGTGCCATAAAAGGTGTTATTTACTTTAAATTTTTTAAATGTTTATTATTGCTGTGCCAGGACACATGTGGAGGTCAGTGAACAGCTTTTTAGGGAGTCTCTTCTCTCCTTCAACTTTGGGTTCCATGCATCGAATTCAGGTCTTCAGGGTTGCCCATCACTGAGCCATCTCACAGACCCAAAATATGGTATTTATATTTAGTTTTCTTTTTTTCTTGCAGGTATAAAGGGTCAAGTGTTTGATCAGAGTGGAAACCCATTGCCGAATGTAATTGTGGAAGTCCAAGACAGGAAGCACATCTGCCCATTTAGAACCAACAAACTTGGAGAGTATTATCTACTTCTCTTGCCTGGGTCCTACATGATAAATGTAAGTGTGCAAGGCCAGCTATTGTAAGAACATAGAACGCATAGTTCTTGCCTAGGATGGCAAAAAAATGAGTGGGACACAAGGCAGAAGGAAAGGGTAGCATCAGACTTGCAAGAGCAAAGGATGGGAGGAGACAGGAATGGTAGGAACGAACCATGGGGGAAATCACATAAAGCCTCAAATCGGTGGCGCACACCTTTAATCCCAGCGCTCAGGCTGAGGCCAGAGGATCGCTGTGAGTTCAAGGCCAGCCTGGCCTGCAGAGTGCGATCCAGGACAGCCAGGGCTACAAAGAGAAACCCTGTCTTGGGGAGCAGGGGGTGAATCGTGTGTTTTCCTAACTGGCAGATAATTCTTAACAGAAGCCAAGTGCTATTTCTTTTTTCAATTCATCAATTTATCATGTATGTGTGTGTGTGCTATGGCACATGGGCGGAGGTCAGAGGACAGCTTCAGGGGTCAGTTTGCTTCTTACAGCATACATTCCATCAGAGACTGAACTCACGTTGTCAGGTGCTTTCACCTGGTGAACCATCCCACCAGCTATGGCTATTCTAATAAACACAGGCAAGCTCATTAGTCAGACCTGGAGGAAGCCAAGGTAAGCCAAGGCGCCTTACACGTGGCCCTGCCAGAGAAGTCAGGGCAGCAAAGCAGATACTGTAGGAATGAAAGGGGGAGAACTAGCAAAGGAGTGGCAGGAACCCTCAACAGCAGGGATGGTTGGAAGGGAGCCCACAGTGAAGAGGTAAGTACTGGTGACCTCAGCCCTGGCACCCGGGCCTGTGGGAGACCTGCCGCTTCGTGAGGAAGGCAGGGAGATGCCAGCAAGCAAGTATTCCAGGAGGCCATGAATGACAAGTCACAAGCTTTCAGTCCAGTCCAGAGAGTTGTTCTCAAAGTGACTCCTCCTGCTCCAGAGAAGGTTGTCACTCCAAACTCTTCCTTGCCATTCCATGGCCACTGCCAGACACCATCTTGCTGTAGGAGCTGGTAGCAAAACCTGCACCCTGACTGAAGCCTTGGTGCAGTATCCATTTCAACAGCAGACAAACCCCTCAGAATCCAGCATCTACCAGAGCTGCAAGCCCAGCTGGCATCTCAGTCTGCCCCCCAAGATCTAGGGAAATCCCTGCCAGCCACAGCCCTGAAGCTGTACCAACATCTCAGTCCACAGCTTCACCACACCTGTCTATCGGGACCTCAGGTACCGACTGGTCCGGCAGCTCCAGGAACAGAGAGAACTACCAGGTGGCTCCAGACCAACCACAGCCTTGGAGCTAAAGCTGCAGGTGCAAAAAGTTTTAGCTTCTCCTAGGTATACAGTACATACCAAAGTCATATGGGAAAGGCTCATAGGCATTACCATATGGAATGGGAAAAAATAACACATTTACTTGAAGATCAGGAAAAAGACAAATATGCGAGGTCTCAGCAAGCACAATTAGTCAAGAAAAAAAAATAATGGGTATAAAAATTGGAAAGTAAGTGCTGGAGAGATGGCTCAGTGGTAAAAAGCATTGGCTGCTCTTCCAAAGGACCTGGGTTCAAATCCCAGAACCCACTTGGCAGTTCACAGCTGTCTGTAATTGCCAGGCGTGGTGGCGCACACCTTTAATCCCAGCACTAGGGAAGCAGAGGCAGGTGGATCTGAGTTTGAGGCCAGTCTGGTCTACATACTGAGATCCGGAACAACCGGGGCTGTTACATGAGAAGCCCTGTCTTGAAAAACAAAGCAACAACAACAAAAATTGGAAAGTAAGAAGTTAATTATATTTACAGGTGTCATGGTTTTATGCTTAGGAAAATCTAACTTCCATCAAAGAGCAGCTGAGACTTACAAATGAATTCCATGAAGTTACAGGATGAAAGAATCAATATGGGGGAAAAAAAAAAGCCAGTAGCATGTATATACAATCAGAAATAAACTCGGTGAAAAAGAAGTTAAGACAGCAACCCTGAGAAATTTAGAAATAAATTTAACCAAAAAATCATGCCACCCCCCCCAAAAGATAAGCATATGCCTTTAACCCCATCACAAAAGAAGCAGAGTTCCAGGCCAACAGTGACACCCTGTCTCAATAAAAGAAAACTACAAACCACCGATGAAAGCAATTATAGAGAACACACAAAAAGAAAAACACTCCATTCTTGGGCCAGAAGAGCCAATATCATCAGAATGACCATACCACCCCGAAGGTGGTCTACAAACTGCACAGAAATGGGGAGAAGTGTGTATGTGTGTGTGTGTTATATACACATACATACACTTGAAAACAAGAAACACTTGGAGACATTTGTGTAAATTAAGATGGACAAGGAGAAAAACAAACTAAGAAGCAGGGCAAAGGAGCCAACAGCAGATTTAAGGAAAATCCTCAGAACTGACAGAAAAGATTTGCAAATGACTTATCTAAGAGATGACTAAGAGAATAGTTTCTAGAATACTTAAGGGACTCAAAAAGAAGCATTTAATCCCAGCACTCCAGAACCAGATACAGGTGGAGTCTGTTAGGGTGAGGTCAACCTGGTCTACGTAGTGAGTTCTAGGCCAGCCAGGCCCTCAGAACACAAAGCAGTCATAAGCTAGCTGAAGATTCACAAGAACAAAACTAAAAGAACTCAAGTTTTTAAAAGAAAGCCGTGGAGTGGGGCGGAGCACCGAAGACCCGGGGTGGAGTCCCAGAACCCACGTGGCAGCTCCAATTCTAGGAGATCTGGTGCCCTCTTCTGGTCTCTGTAAGCACTGCATGCAAGTGGTACCCAGACAGACACAGGCAAAATGTACCCGTGCGTGTTTAAAAGGGCGGTGGGGTGGAGTAGAGTTCTACACTTCAGATCAGTGGCAAGGAGAGAGTAAATTAGGGGAAAGAATCTCCTGACAATATTGATATCCAATAAGGGTACTACAGGCTTGGTACAAAGGAAACCGTCTTTCTCATGGCATGATGTGAAAATGACTGGCAGACTAGCAGAACCAGTCGCTGCTTCCTCCTTTCTTCCTTACTTTACCAGATGCCGAACCTGTCTCAGCCCTTTCATTTTGTAATTCTTGGCAACAGCATTTGCCGCTATGGTCTACAGCAGGAGACACTGGGCAAACTTCATCAGGCGCTAGCCCCTGAAGCCTGGCGAGCTGTCCCGCACGCACGGCTCAAAGGCTGGGTCCTAGTGGTGGAGACCTGCCTTCAGTGTCTTCAGCGTTGACCTCACACGCGCATCTGAAATCACTCATGCAATTGTTTCTCGTTCTTTCCCAGGTTACAGTCCCTGGACATGACTCATACCTCACTAAGGTGACTCTTCCAGAGAAATCCCAGACCTTCAGTGCTCTTAAGAAGGATTTCCACCTCCCATTGCGAGGGCATCTGGATTCCATCTTTGTATCAAATCCTTCATGCCCAATGGTTCCTCTGTACAAATTAAGGCCAAGCCACTCGGCTGCAACAAAGCCTAGTTTGTTCGTATTTTTCGTGACTCTTTTGCACATATTTTTCAAGTAATGCAAAATGTGAAACTCAACCACTCCGTCACCACCTGGAATCAGGGATTGGTTACTCCAGGCTATGTCAACTCCCCCTCGTGTGAGACTGAAAACTCCACTATTTTCCTTAAGAGGAAAACTGGATGTTTCCAAACCTGGCATAGAGCAACCTGCGATGACAAAAGCATTCTTCAGTCTGGATGAAATGGAGGTCTGCCTAGCAAGTGCTGCCCACGTATCCTCCATCCCAAAGTAGTCCCAGACTTTTGTAAGAAACTTGAGTAACAAACAGACATCCCTACAAGGAAAAAAAAATGTATACAGAGAGCCAAATGGATCAAAGCAGCAAAGATGGACACTTCCTCATCTCCTACTATGTTCAAGCCTGCCATTAATGTTTGTAAAGAGCTAATACTGCAAATAAGTGGTTCTCCCCAAAGGAAGAAATATCCAGATAACAGGACTAAGACCATTTACTTCTACCAGTGTTCTAAGGATAAATGAGAGGAAATGGGCAAATGTGTCTGACCTGTCTACAGAGCCCAACACATGAAGTGGCCTGTCTCCTGTGCCATTGTCCTTCACTCCCTGCACCCGATGCCACAGTCCTATTAAGATGACCCTCGTATGCCGGGCGGTGGTGGCGCACACCTTTAATCCCAGCACTTGGGAGGCAGAGGCAGGCGGATCTTTGTGAGTTCGAGGCCAGCCTGGTCTACAAAGTGAGTCCAGGACAGCCAGGGTTACACAGAGAAACCCTGTCTCGAAAAACCAAAAAAAAAAGAAAAGAAAAGATGACCCTCATATGTAATCCTAGTCTCTTGCCTGAGCCTCAGGTTCATGATCAGCCGCTCACCTGAATATGGCCCACATGAACGTCACCTCATGCTGCAGACAGTTGAGACACAGGCGAGGCTGTTCCTGCTTGGTGAGTCCTCGTTGACTCTTTATCTCAAACATCCAGTCAGTCACTGAGAACTGCAGTACAAACCCTTCCCGTCCTCTCCTGGCCAGTTAGCTCCCCTCACTGCTGACCCAGCTCTTGGGTATCTCTTTGCGAAGTACGTCTTCCACACAGCACTGGAGGAGTTGGGCTTGCCCCAAAGCACTTCTTGTTAAACACAACACAGTGCTCACAATCCCAGGTCTGGATGCCACTCTGATTGTGCCACACCTTGTTTCCCACTCAGTAAAACTCCATTCCAAGCATCATCTTCAACCGGGAAGCCTTGGTATTCCCCAACCCATGAAGTTCCAGGCTATCGGGTTCAAGGTCGGTCCTCCTGGATCCTTGGAAGGAGCTGATCATCTTGATCAGTGAGTTTACAGCATAGTGGTGCGATCCACCTCACGCCGGCCTTCTCTAGCATGGCCTGAGCTCTTGGATCTACTTGTTGGAAAAGTTCATTTCCATATCCTCAGAGCCTAGCACAAAATAGGAAATAAATGGGTAGGGGAGGTGTTTCAGCAATCTGCTGCATACCCTTCCAGAACTGTAGGGATCTGGGCCCATTTGTGAAAATAAGTTTTATGTTTAACCACATCCAACTCACTAGTGTACACACACATACACACAGACTGTTCATGTATACACCAAGAAAAATATCCAAAGGTAGATGAAATGTAAGGCTGGTGGGAAAGGCTAGTTGTTAACTGCACTACACACTTCCTTCTAGACCAGAAAAGAAATTCTTATGAGTTTGAGGTAGAAATGCTCTCTGCGAAAATACACATTGTAAGAATTAAAGAGAAAGCTGGGTGTGGTGGCAAAAACCTTCAATCCCAGCACCTAGGAGGCAGAGGGAGGCGGATCTCAGGGTTCTCACCAGGTGGGCTACACAGCGAGATCCTGTCCCAAAAAAATAGATGATTGATAGATAGATAGATAGATAGATAGATAGATAGATAGATAGATAGATAGATA
>CAJQZJ010033053.1:1051039-1063872 GCA_907164525.1 Lophiomys imhausi
ATAGATAGATAGATAGATAGATAGATAGATAGATAGATAGATAGATATCAAACAGGAAAATCAGTAGCAACTCTGGTGTGCAGGTTTCTGAGTGCGGCACACTTTCCATGGGAAGTGAGTCACCTGGTTCTTCAGTTGTAAGCGCTGCATGGCTGAGACAAGCAGAGCTTGACACCAGGTGAAGGCTTGAGACTCCGAAGGACTGAAGAGATACATGGGCATCTGGGGCCCTCTTTTGGTGCCAAACTTATTCTATATTTTAATATCAATAGTATCTGTAGTTTTTAATCACTTCGAAATTTGAAAATAGCATATCATGATCATTTTATTTAAATAAGCATTAACTTATATCCTTGGAAGCATGTATTAATAGTTCAGAAAGTGATCTGAATATATTACATTTTAAGTATAGAAGACTAAGCCAGGTGTGGTAGCTAAACGCCTCTTAGCCCAGCTCTTGGGAGGCTTAGGCAAGAAGATCAACACAAGTTCAAGGCCAGGCTGGACTACAAGACCCTTCTTAGGAAAACAAAAACAACAAAGTACCTAAGAGCAAACTTGGTTTGCCATCAGCTGGGTGTTCTGGGTTCTAACATCCTTTTCTAGGGTGGTTTTTAAAGTAAATGAGCTGTTTTTTGAATTGGCTCATGGGCCTAACCAAAAACTTGTTACTGAAATAACTTACACATGGATGCGTCTTGCTGGAGACTGTCCCAGGGCTTTGCACACCCTGGGAAAGTGCTCTGCCGCTGACCCGCAGCTACTTTTTGTTTTGACACAAGGTCTCACTAAGTTGTGTAGGCTGGACTTGGAACTCACCCTAATTCAAGCTAGCTTTGACTCTGCCTGCCTTAGCCTCTGGAGGAGCTATTAGAGGCCTGGACCACTATGTCCATCTTAAGGTAGTATTACTTAAATCAGAAATATCTATCAAACCCAATGTAAAACCATTTAAACAGGACAAGGGGGGTGTAGCTCAGGGATCATGTTCATAACATACACAAAGTGTTGTGTTCAAATCTCCAGTAACTACTCCAAATCCGGAGCCAAAACACGACCATAAAATTATTCTGTGGTCCATGTCCTCAAGACTTAACACCTGCCCCTGTTGCCCACTAACCTGGTGGATATGCTCTGCTGTTCTAAATCCAGGTGTAACATCTTCATAGGGAATGACACAAGAGTAGAGTGACAGACACCTGTGACCCTGACTGTTGGACACAGTGGTAATACAGACCACATTTTGGTGCCATTTCTGGTGCTCCTCCAGGTAGAGAAAGTACAACCAACACTTGGATGGGTAGCTATTTGGAAGGCAGTATGACCTGGACACTGAAATACTGGTTAGCAAGAAGCACACTGGGGAGATGGAGGCAGGCAGATCTCTGAGTTCAAGGCCAGCCTGGGGTAGAGTGAGTTCTGGGATAGTCAAAAAAACAAAATAAATAAATGCTGGGGGACGTTTAGAGATGCTAAGTCATTGCAGGTCTCAGCAGGGTTGACTTTGGCGCTCCTTTCCACTCAAAATGCTGAGCAGGTCAGAGATACTTGGCCTCCTCTGTTCACTCCTCAAAGTCTTTCAAGAACCAATGCCATGCCTTGTTCCAGAGGCAAATTTGTAATTTCTCTCTGAAAACGGTGTATGCTGCCAGGTAGTGGTGGTGCATGCCTTTAATACCACATGGGAGGCAGAGGCAGGTGGATCTCTGAGTTCGAGAGGCCGGTCTGGTCTACAGAGTGAGTCCAGGACAGCCAAAGGCTGTCACAGAGAAACCATGTCTCAACCAAAAAGAAAAATTTCAGGTTGTCTAAGACATTTGCTTGGGAGGGGCCATAACTACCTCTGAGCTTATTAAATTTACATTATCTGATTATCAATAAAAGATATTCATACAGTGAATGTGGTCTCTTTCCATTACTGTTGTTTGCAAATGTAACAAAATCTACAAACTATAAAAGACTGCCATCAAATATACTCTAGGAGAGATCAAATTTAAAATCTTAGACAAGACTTCAACAGTATTTACAAAGTACAGATGGTCCTTCCAGGACAGTGTATGTTATTCATAACATTAAACAGCTAATCAGAATTATATGGCTGTGTTTGCCAGAGAAGATGACGGACAGCAGGCCTTCTGGTCACAAGTGTTTGCCAAGCTTCAATCTCCAGTACCACAGGAACAAAACAGTGAAGGATCTGACCAAGCACACAGAAAACAAACTGACTTCCCAATTATACTTAGCCACAGAGTCATTTCCTAAAATTTATTCAAATTACATCTCCATCTTCTCCTCCTTCCCCTTCTTCCTCCCCACCTGGTCCCACACTCTTCCCCTCTCCTCAGATGAGGGGAGCCCCCCCTACATATCAACTCCCTTCAGTTCATCAGTCACATGAGGGCTAAGAGCTTCCTCTTGCACTGGGGCCCAGTATGGCAGCCCAGCTAGGCTAAGGTGTTCCACTAACAGGACAGAGTCCATGTCAGAGACTGCCCCCTCCTCCACTTGCTAAGAGATCTGCATGATGATCAAGTTGCCTATCAGCTATATATGTTTAGGGGGCCTAGGTCCAGTCTGGTTTTTTGGTTAGTGTTTCAGTCTCTGTAAGCCTCTAGGGGCCTAGGTTGGTTAGTTCTGTTGCTCTTCATGTGATGTTCTTGTCCCCTCTGGATCTCTCTATTCCTCCTCCCTCTCTTCTACAGGACTCCATCCTACTGCATTTTAGTTTTCCAAACACATTTTTGGGAAATCCTGACAAAAAGACATTTGTCCCAAGTAACAAATCGTATTGGCTCCCAAGCCCTTTGGCTGAAACACACAGCACAGTTGTAAACAATTTGCTTCCAAAAGGAGCTGGGACACTTCAGGGTCCTCACCTCATCAATGAAAATCTTGTTCTGCTTTTAAGTCAAGGACAGGTTGGTCTGAATGTACATCTATTCTCCAAAACTGCTACACAAGTGGGTGTTTTGTCTGCATATGTGTGTGTACCACTGGTGCACCTGGTGCCCGGAGGTCAGGAAAAGGTTCCCTGGAAGCAGAATTACAGGTTATGAGCCAGTGTGTGCTGGGACTCTACCACTCAGCCATCTCTTCAGCCCCTAAACAGAAACTGGCTACACAATACTTGCCAGTTTCTTTAAAAAAAAGCAAATCGTATTTAAATATATATATTTAATTAGCATGTGTATGATATGTTGCCAGAGGACAGCTTTGGGGAACTGTTTCCTGCGTTCCACCTTGTTGCCATGATGTATATTCCAGGCTGGTTGGCCTGCAAGCTTCCAGGCAATTGTCATGTCTGCCTCTCATCTGGGGTTACAGATGAATGCTACTGCTTCCAGGTTCATGGTGTCTGGGGACAGAATTACCTAAAACCAGGCTTTCGGCAAGCCATCTCTTCCACCCAAATATCAATTTTAAATGAAGTGCAAAGCTTATTAAGATATCCTCAGGCAGAAGTTCCATTGCATACTTTGCCTAAACTTAAGTATTCAAATTTGAACCTATTAAAAATGAGCTGATGATATGCCACCACCCCAAGAATATTTAAAATTCACATGCTAGCAGTAACAAAAATGTTCTACAGAAAAACCTTTCTCACAGAGAACAAAGTAGTTATAAGATAAACTGATTTGTTTTTTGTCCTGGAATCACTTTGTAGACCAGGCTGGCCTCCGAGAACTCAGAGATCCGCCTGCCTCTGCTGGGATTAAAGGTGTGCGCTACCACGCCCGGCTTAAGACAAACGAAATTTTATATTATATTTCTGCATGTACAATGCATGTCCACATATCGTGGTGCATATGTGGAAAGCAGAGGGCAACTTGCAGAAGTTGGCTTTCTCCTACCATGAGTCCCGGGATTAAACTGTCCCTGAGGCTTGGTAGCATCCTGAACTAGAACTTTAAAGATATTAGACATGAAAGTTAGGGAAAAGATTAAAAGTATAAAGTTTCTGGGTGCCAGGTGTGGTGGCACACACCTTTAATCCCAGCACTCGGGAGGCAGAGGCAGGCAGATCTCTGTGAGTTCAAGATCAGCCTGGTCTACAAAGTGAGTCCAGGACAGCCAGGTATGCACAGAGAAAACTTGTCTCGAAAAACTAAAAAAAAAAAAAAAAAAAAAAAGTTTCTGGGTAGCAAAACTGTTTCTTCCTCTCATTTCTCTCATGAAGGACTGAATTCTCTCCACAGCTTAAACCCCAGCCTCCAAAATTTGTGTTGCTTTTATAATACGAAAAAAGCAACTCATTAAGTCAAAATAAAAGTCTCAACTGACCAAGGCCTGTGTCCAACAATACAGCATCGTACTTTGAATGCACAATGTTTGTTTGTTTTTTTTTTTAATGAAACTGGACTTGAATTCCTTGCTCTGGGGGCCTCTTGAACTATTCTCAGAGCATTTAAGGAGCCTCCTGCCAGCAGGTACCAGAGCTCAACCCTCCCAACACGGCTGCTAAGTCACAGTTCCAACTAACTCTGGAAATCTGTTTTTATAAAAACAAAGTGTCAGTTGGACAGTGGGGGTACACACTTTTAATCCTCACACCATGGAGGTAGAGTGATCTCTGAGTTAGAGGACCTGGGTTCAATTCCCAGCAACCACATGACAGGTCGCATCTGTTATTAACTCCAGTTCCAGGATTTTCTAATGTGTTCACAGACATACATGCAGGCAAACCATCGTGAATGTAAAATAACAAACTATAAAGGAAGAAAGAAAAATAAGATTGTGCTCTTGAAACAATTCCTTAAATATCTAATAAACCATTTATTTGCAAATAAATAATTATGTATAGCATACCTAAACATTAGAAACTAGTATTCCACAAGGATAAACCTTCAGCCCTATGAATTGAAAACAAATGTAACTTCACTGAGTTGGGATGCCAAGCTGAGGCACTGACTCCTGGCTGTTGCCCTACTCAGACACTCAATCATGTGGGAGCAGTGTTTTTCATTTCTGATTCTTAAGCCAACAGTGTCGATATAAACTATCCCTTAGTCACTCTAAGCTTACAGTCCAGATGATTTCATTTTCTAGACTTGAACATGTAAAAAACGCAAGGCCTTTCAATCAAAGGTGAAGATTCTAATTATGAATCAAGAGGTTAGTGTACACGGAGAAGTCATTTAAAAATATTATTTATCCATGTTCTGAATTAGTCTTTCTGAATGGACAGGTTTTTAAACCTAGCCAAAGTACAGGCCTGAAACTCAGGTAACCATCAGGAACCACAGAGCTGCGCCCAAGAAGGTGCTTCTAAGGTGCAACCTGGAGAAACAGTGCAACACTTGTCCCACGCTCCGTATGACAAAAGCTGGAAAATAAGGTGAATGTTTTAATTACATATCATCAGATATAACTCACACCTTTAAAAAAATAAGTAAACTTGTGTGCTTTTGTGTCGCATGTGCCCGTACAGAGATCAGAGAACAACATTGTGGAACTGGTCCCTCCTTTTGGGGGTTCCAGGGATCAAGCTCGTCGTCAGGGTACACAAAAAGTGTCTTTACCTGCTGAGCCATCTCTCCAGCCCACAACTCACAAATGCTAGAGAACTAAGGAGTTTCGGAGTTTCAATAACTTAAATATTCAATCCTTCACATAGCCTTAAACTCCTTACATGAAAGGTATTAAATAAATTAAATGTTCTTATAATAACAGGAAAATAAAGAACAAAAACTTATGCAGCAAATTCTCAGGATGGTCCACTGTCATCTGCAGATGGAGTGACTCAGTTCACAGCATGAAGGACACTTCCAACAGTCCAAGTAGGGATCATTTAAAATATAAGGATGAAAAAGAAGCTACACAGCCAATGCAAATTACATTAAAACCCAAATATAGATTATAACCAAGTGAAATTTTCCTATAAAGGAGGAAACATTCACTATTCTCTCAACGATGAAATTATACAATGAATTTTACAAAGACTAAGAGACTTTTCTGGCTCTCATGTATACAAATAAAAACAAAACCAGTGTCTAATTTTGAAAGTTATATAGTTAAAATATAAAATTCTATTTTTATGGTCAGGTCAGCTAGTTGAAGTAAGTTAGCACAATCCTTTGAATTGGCTGTCTGCATACTGGGCAGGGCTTATTCCGTTTTTTTAGCTTCTTTGCACATGTGAAACATGACATGAGATGTCCAGTTTTGCCATGAACAATGCAACCGTTTTTAGGCCGCCCTTGGCAAATCACACATGGTTCAATGGCATTAGGAGAGAAGCTAGATTCCATACTTTCTTCTTTGTCTTGTGTTTTCTCCTTCAACTCTTTGACATCTTCTTGGCTGCTATAAACAATGCTACTGGATGTTGTTGGCTGGGGAGAGTCCTCCCTCTCTTGTGACTGGGAGGCCTGTATGACCTTATCATTTTCCTCAATGGATGACTCTGTCAAATCATTCACTGTAGTTTTTTTGCCATCAGGCACATCTAAGCCTTCTGCCTGAGCAGAGTTTTCCATTTTGGCTTTTTCAGAGATTTCCCCTTTATCTTTCCCTTTATCTTCTGGAAGCCAATTCTCACGAAGGGTCCAACATCTGTTGCAGTGTGGTGGAAGGGGAGGATTCATTTCATCGCAAGAGGTACATTTCCAATAGTCCTTCAATAAAAAAACATTAACTCTTTAGTAGTCACAGCAAGATTTCAGTATGCCTCAGGTAAAAATATTTCACATAGTTTAATTTTCGGCATTTCATACTTTACATAAAACAGGCAAAAAGAACAGGAGAACTATAGTTAATACTATATAGCAGAAATAAGCTATGAAAGTAAATTTTAGGACCTTTCCCCTACATGTAACACACAGAAAAAGGTGACCTACGTGAAATAATAGATGTTTCTTTGACTGCAGGACTGGGACCAATCCCTAGCACTGTTTTTTTTTTTTTTAAGACAAAACTAAAAAAAGATATATACCCCCCAAATATAATAGTTTTTAAAAGGTTTTAAAAACATAAAGTGAACTGGGCTGAGGACATAGTTCACTGGTAGAACACTTGGTGAACATGTACAAGAAGGGCCTGGGTTCCCTTGCTTAGTGCTGATATAATTTAAAGTACTTTTTCTGCCACTCCACACTGAAAAAAATCCCAAAACCTCAAATACTCATCACGGTGTACCTATCAAGTTTTACTTGTCTGAGGACACAGATTAGCTCATCCACTTAGTTGAAGTAAATGGCATAGCATCTTTTCCTCTGTATTTAAAGTCTATGCCCACTTCCCTCAAAGTTCAATCTGCCTAGACATTACACTTTTGGGGTGATCTTTTGTGCACTGTGTAAAGGCTGTCATTGTATTATTCAAATACTGATTTCTTTACCAGCAGAGAGAGGAGTACAGGCCAGACTGTGGTACTGTTATTATGAAGTATCACCTGTCTTAGTGTTTTGTAACATCTCCATCACCTTCTGATTGACTTAATAAAGAGCTGAACGACCTATAGCAAAGCAGGAGAGGATAGGTGGGACTTCCAGGCAGAGACAGGAATGCTGGGAAAGAATGGGGGGCAGAATATTGATCAGTCAGCTAGACAAGGAGGAAGAACTAGGTGCAGGTACTGAGGTCTTGAAGCAGTATAGATCAGCATAAATCATCTAATTTTTGTTATAAGAGCTAGCTGGGAACAAGCCTAAGATAAGGCCAAGCTTTTACATTAATAAAAAGTCTCCATGTCATTACTTGGGTGGCTGGCAGGTCAAGTCAGTCTGGTGATAATTGGAGCAACATGAGGTAATATTACATGTCTAATCTAACTGAAACCTGCTCTTTCTAGAAATACACTTCCAACACACCAGTTATCAGTATTCTTTATGACATGTTCTAAAGGCCACCCCCTATTTTCATCCATAAGAAGTTGAAAACAACTCTTGTCAGCTACTGGAACTAAAATCTACCATTCTCACCACAACCTAAAACATATTCCCCATGCTTGTCAATGTTCCCCTGTACTCTAAATGCCCAGTGCCTCCTCCTTAGGACAATTTTTCACACACCTGGAAAGGCAAACTCTCACATTCCCACCTCATTACTAAACATATCCTATATATTTCTGCATTAACTGAAGGATAAGCTTTGCCTGAGGACACTTCCTAGTGTACCCTGAATAAATATACCATTTCTATTGCCTGACAAGCAGCCTAATACAGAAGCAATGGGGATAAAGTCTATGCACTCTGCCACACGAACTCCTTCATTCTTGTTACGTGGGGCTTCCACTCAACCCCAAAACCAACATAAAGGTCTTAGAGGGTGGGCTTACAAGGTATCCAGTATGTTCAAGTTTAAATCCCATCCCATAAAACCAAAAATTTAACAACAGATTCACTACAATAAAGAAATGTTCTGAGTCATATGAGTTTGTAGAGATTTAACTGTACAGAATCACCTCATTTCAAGAAGTAAATTAAACACATTTTCCCCATTCTGATCTCAGCACTGTGTTTTTGTTTCTTTAAAGCATCTATATACTTACAGCTAAGGAAATTTCAGGGTCTTCCTCAAAGGAGTCCTCATCACTCTCTCCCGCCTGATACACCGTGACTCGGTAGACCTAATAAGACAAATTAGCATCAATTCACCACCTTTCAACCTAAACAATAGCTTGAGGCACAAACTGTCCATGCATGAGAAGTTCTGAAAGGAAAGTCAAATGCAATTCAAGTCAAGTAGGAAAAAAAACAGGACAGTAAAATCTTTACCTACCATGTCAAGAGTTATTACTTAAAATCAAACAAAATACTCAAGGAAACGTATTTTATAAATTTAGAGTTATTAGACAGAAAACAACCAGAAATGTTAAAGGTTACTGCCAGGAAAGAGATACACAGGTACTATTTGTTGCATGTTTTACATTTGTGGAAAATCAGTAAGAAGGGAGGAACAGGTGGTGATGTACACCTTCAGTTACAGCTCAGGAGGCAGAGGCAGGTTAAGTTCAAGGCTAGCCTGGTCTACAGAGTGAGTTCCAGGACAGTCAAGGTTGTTACACAGAGAAAAACCTAAAAAAAAAAGGGAGGAACAAAAGTAGTGGCTCATGCCTTTGCTCTCAGCACTCAGGAGGCAGAGGCGAGGCGGCTCTCTGTAAGTTCTAGGCCAGCCTGATCTACAAACAATTCATGGTTAGACAGGGCTACATGGTGATACTCTTGTCCCAAAAGAAAAAAATCCCCTAACATAATTAAATACAATGGAGAAGCAAATGGAGAATTTTGTGTGCAGGCCATTATAAGAATGTTTGTCAATAGTCGAGCAGTGGTACAATGCGTCTTTAATCCCAGCACTGGGGAGGCAGAGGCAGGAGGATCTCTGTGAGTTCAAGGTCAGTCTGGTCTACAAAGCAAGCTTCAAAACATCCAGGGTTACACAGAGAAACCCTGTCTCCAAAACCAAAAAAAGCAAATAAATAAATAAATAAATAAAAAATGTTCAGTCTCCTAAGTTTTTGACTTAGTAATGAGACTATAATAAAAATAAAATAAGAAACTATAAAATTTCATGTCACATCCACAAAGCAATATTCTATTTTGAGCAAACCTCAAATCTTGTAAGCTAATGGCACCAACACGCACCTCGTCATCGTCATCTGAGAGCTCCTGCCCTTCTTCACTCAGGCTGTAATCTTCTGAGTCAAGAGACTCAACTTCAAATTCTACACTAAACTGATCAGAAACTGAATCCTGATCCAACCAATCACCTGAATGCTCACTTACGCCATCATCAAGATCCTATGGAGAAAGAACAAAGTGAACTTAATTACATTGCCCTGGGCCTCATTAAGAGCTTCCTAATTCATCCCGTGCCACTGTTTCCTTCTCAGACTCACACTACACAGATTGGCACCAGGTTAATGTTCAAGGTTATTATATTAATATTGAACTTTACCTGCTCAGAATTCTAAATTCTACTACATGAAGGAAAACAAAGCCCCTTTAGCACTGAGGTTATACTCAGTATGACTGTATTAACATTTTCAAATGCCCCAGTATACATACCTATACTCAACAATATACCACCTTCTCAACACCCTTGCTGCAGCCAGATCCTGCTTCCTAAATCAATCTTGACACTAACTTTTCCTCAGTAAGATAATCTGAGTTTCTAAATCCTGCTCATCTTTCCTTGGCTAAAGCTCTGATAATACTAAATAAAAGCTCTTCCACATCTAATGGCCTTTCCTACTTGTAAGACTATTGATTATATACACACTCATTAGTTTTATGAAGCATAGCTGCAAGTTCCTCCTATTAAAAACAGGAAGGCTATGACACACAAATACAAATCTGGTTTGGGGTTTTATTTTGAGACAGGGTCTTACTAAATGGGCTTGGCTGGCCTGAACTTGATGTGTAATCAAACTTGCTGTTACCACAGAGAGCTCTGCTTGCCTCTGCTTCCTGAATGCTGGGCTTCAGTCCAGCACTGGTATTTGTTTTTAAATAAACTTTGAGAATAACTTTGATTGGAAAAGCTTCAAAACAAATTTAAATTCTGTGTATTTTCCATTGACTCCTCATTTTAGGATCTGGTGCCTCACAGCTTCAGGACCTTCATGTCTTCTGTCTATGCTAAGGGTAGGAACACATAGGCTACAATCTTCTGAAATAAGAGCATCAACTTCACGGTTGAGCATGACGGTGCACGTCTTTAATCCCAGCATTCGGGAGGCAGAGGTAGAAGGATTAGAGTTCAAGACCAGCCTGGACTACACAGCAAATTCAAGGACAGGCAAGAGCCAGGACTAAATAGAGACCCATCTCAAAAAACAACAACAACAACAACAGAGAGATTCAACTTCAAATCCTACACTAAATGGATCAGCAACTGAATCCTTATTTACAACTGAGAAAAACATCATTCTAGGATTCAGGACACAGGCTTTCTCAATTTGCTACCAAGAAGATAAGATGTTTAGCTTCAGACACATCATTTCACTTTCTAGAGAATACAGTCAGCTTGCAGTATAAAAAGAGTTTATACAATCAAAAATAAAATATATTATTTTATAAATTTCTAAGTCAAGACTTCCAAGTATGCATGGTGGCGCATACCTTTAATCCCAACACTTGGGAGGCAGAGGCAGGCGCGGATCATTGTGCGGTTCGAGGCCATCCTGGTCTACAAAGTGAGTACAGGACAGCCAGAGCTGTTACACAGAGAAACCCTGTCACGAAAAACCAAAAAAAAAAGACTTCCAAGTGATGTTAATAAAGAAGAAAAAGCAGCTCATCAAGACCTAGCTCCATCCATGGTCACTGAACAGTGCTCCTTCAGTAGCAGAGCCTACTTTCTGCATCAGTGGTCTGCAGATGGTAGCACACCACAAGCATATTATAAGTAAATCTTTCCTGAACAAAGCCATGCCTGTTTATCTGCACGTCTGTGGCTGCTTTTCCACATTAAGAAGGCCTAACCAAGACAAAAGAGGACCCCAAAAGTTAGTGACCAAATATTTGACAACACGTAGGTTCTACAGTACCATGAAAAATGCAACACTGTTGGGGGCCAGAGAGATGGCTCACTGGGTAAAGGTGCCTGCCACAAGGCTGAGACACATATCTGGAACCCATACAGTGGAAGAAGAAAACTGATTTCCTCAAGTTGTCCTTTGACTCCTCACCATCCCCAGACAAACTGTTGCAAACAAACACCCACACACATACACAAAAATGCTTAAGATGCAATGTGGAAAGTTGTTTTGAAGTTAGCTAATTCATAAAAAGGGTATCACAGAAGTATGTTTTGTCTGTCTTATTAAATACAATAATTAGTTGTAGGAACCATTAGCAAATTCTTTGAAACCTTGTTAAGTCACAGTTTTTCCTGTAAATGAAGGGTGAGACTAAATCCAATGCTCTCATGTATAAGTTAAAACAAAGCAAAAAAAAAAAAAAAGTCCACTGTTTGAGGGTTAGAGAGATGGCTCAGTGGTTAAGAGCACTGGCTGCTCTTCCAGTGGACCTGGGTTCAACTCCCAACACCCACATGGGAGGTCACAACCATCTGTAACTCCAGTTCCAGGGAAGCCTACGCACTCACACGGGAAGGCAAAACACCAATGTTCATTGAATAAAAATAAATTTCTTTAAAAAAAGTTCTACTAAAAGCATTCTCATTTAAGAAAATGTAAGTTGAGCTAGAGAGATGGCTCAGCGGTTAAGAGCACTGCCTAGTGCTCTTCCAAAGGTCCTGAGTTCAATTCCCAGCAATCACATGGTAGCTCACAACCATCCACAATGTGATCTGATGCCCTCTTCTGGCTGCAGGTGTACATGCAGATAAAGCACTCATACATAAAATAAATCAACCAATCTAAGGGAAAAAAAAGAAAACCTACATTTAAAAAGGAACAAATTTTTAAATATAAATATATTTAGAAGAATATATATACGACTACAGAAAAAAAGAAACACTATCTTTTGATAACAGGCCATGCTCTAAGTACAGGGCGAGAACACAGACTATTAAATTAGCCAGAACACACACAAAGATTGGAAATGCAGTTAACTGGTAGAACATTTGCCTAGCACGAAACCTAAAGAGCCCTGAGTTCAATCTCCAGCACTGAAAACTAAGGCAGAAGGATGAAAGTAAATCTGTTTTGTTTTTTTTGTTTTTTTTTTTTTTTGGAGCGGGGGTACAAGACAGGGTTTCTCTGTATATCCTTGGCTGTCCTGGACTCACTTTGTAGACCAGGCTGGTCTCGAACTCACAGAGATCCACCTGCCTCTGCCTCCCGAGTGCTGAGATTAAAGGGTGCTCCACCACACCCAACTATAAATCTATTCTTAAAAGCCATCTTTGAGAATAAAATTAACCTA
>CAJQZJ010033053.1:1066327-1091449 GCA_907164525.1 Lophiomys imhausi
CACACACACACACACACACACACACACACACACACACTCACACACACGTGGCTTAGAGAGCACCCAGGAAGGGGTAGAAAGATTGTGAAAGTCAAAGGTTGGGGGAAGTGCTGTGAAACTCTTGTGGACTGGACATAGTCCATAAACCCATGAATTGTAACAACTGTAGCTGCCATTACAAGATCAAGCCAGGGCTGGAGAGATGGCTCAGAGGTTAAGAGCACTGGCTGCTCTTCCAGAGGTCCTGAGTTCAATTCCCAGCAACCACAAGATCGCTTACAACCATCTATAATGGGATCTGGTGCCCTCTTCTGGCCTGCAGGCATACATGCAGACACAACACTATATACATAATAAATATTAAAAAAAAAAAAAGATCAAGCCAGCCAACAATCCAGTATGGATAGAACAGGAGTTTACACCTCACTGAGGAGCTACTGACAGTTGGTGGCTGCTAAGGACAGGGGAGGGGGTAATTGTTCTTCAGAGGTGTGGCTCCAATGGATGACCCTATATACCCATGTGCGTATAGCTGAACAAGTTGTATCCAAAGGATCTAGGAAGAGATGTGGGATGGGTGGATGTAAATATAGCTAAATAAGCCAGGCGTGGTGGCACATGCCTTTAATCCCAGTACTTGGGAGGCAGAGGCAGGCAGATCATTGTTAGTTCGAGGCCAGCCTGGTCTACAAAGCGAGTCCAGGACAGCCAGAGCTGTTACAAAGAGATACCCTGTCTCAAAAAAAACCAAAAAAAAAACAAAAAACAAAAAAACAAGGCAAGTTCTAGGACAGCCAGGGCTAAACACAGAGAAACCCTGTTTCAAAAAAATAAAACAAACAGAAAAGCTAAAATGCAGCACATACACATATGAAGTCTCCAAGAATTAAAAATATTAAATTAAAAAAAACACGAGAACAACTCAGCTGTTAGAAAAATATACCACTCTTGCAGTTTAGTTTTCACCACCCACTGTTGTTGGTTTACAGCAAATCCAGGGGGAATCTGACACCCTCTCATCCTCTTCTGGATTGTTGAGGGCACCTGCACTCACTTAGGCACAGTCACACAGAATTAAAAGAAAAAATAAAACTATCCAGAACAGTGCCCATGAGACACTGACATATGGCTAGTGTGGTGGTTTGGATGAGATGTTCCAAAAGCCTTGGGCATTTGAATGCTGGTGCTCAGTGGGTGGCACTGTATGGAAAGCCTTGCGACAAATAGCCTTACTGCAAGTACATCACTAAGGGAGAGCATTGGGATTAAAAAGCCAATTTCCAGTTTAGTCTTCCTGCTTCCTATAAAGGATGCAAGTCCTCAACTTCCTGCTCTGAAAAACCACATCTACCTCAGGGAACAACTCCCTACCATGATGGATCCTTACCCTCTGGAATGGTAAAGCCAGAATAAGTTCCTTCTAAGTTGCCTTAGTCGTATTTTATCACAACAACAGAAACAAACAAAAAACCTAATACACCAAGGTTGCAGGTTTTTTAAAAATATTGTAGGGCTGGAGAGGTGGCTCAGAGGTTAAGAGCACTGGCTGTTCTTCCCAAGGTCCTGAGTTCAATTCCCAGCAACCCATGGTGGCTCATAGCCATCTACATTGAGATCTGCCCGGGCATATATGTAGAGCAAATACTGTATACATAATAAATAAATAAATGTTTAAAAAAAAATATTGTAAAGGGCTAAGCATCCTTAGAGCTTAATCCTTTAAACAGAGATTTGCCTACCATGTGGAAGGCCCTGGGCTGGGGGCATAGTTCAACGTCCAGCACTACATAAAAAAGCAATCAATCAAACAAACCCTCCTTTAAAAAAATCTGTTTTTATATCTGTCAGTGTTTTGCCTGCATGTATGTACATGTTCCATGTGTGTGCCTGTTGCCTGCAGACCCCAGAAGAGGTCATCTGATCCTCTGGAACTGGAGTTACAAACAAATAGTTGTTAGCTACAACATAGGTCCTCTGGAAGTGCACCAAGTGTTCTTAACTCCTAGATGCTTCACCTGTAGGATTGTAAATTATATCTGTAGTATTTTCTATGCTATAACATCCAAAAAACTGTTGTAACTCTAGTTCCAGGGCATTCGACACCCTCTTCTGGCCTCCAAGGGCACTGCATGCCATGCGTACACATCCTGGCAGGCAAACCGCTTGAATATATCTATTCAAACGTTTGAAACAAGCAGAAGCACAGCACTACCTGATGTGAGGGCGTCTCTGTGGACTCGCTGCCGCTTCGTTCACAGCAGATCTCTCTCAACACACACAAGGCCAGGCTTTCGTCAAAGGACAGGGATCTGTGGCGCTTCCTCTGCCGTTCACCAGGTAGTTCATCTGCATTCTCCTCTATAGATTAAGGGAAAATGGGGAGTTAAATTCCTATACTGTAACTGATTTGCAAACTGAAATGTCTTCAGTACCTACCTATAACAAACATATTAAAAGTTAACAGTATTTTACTGATCTGTCCAACAAAATACTAGTTCTACTTAAACACTTCCAACCATCTTCCCAAACTTGACCTCCACCAAGTTACAATAAATTTAATTCCTGAGCTTTTACTGATCCAACAGTATATATTTTTAAGCTCTGGCCTCTTGATACCAACCGTCTTAAACTGTTTAGGATAGTTAAGAAAAACAAACTCCTAGTCATGCATGCATGTCACCTTGTTAGCTACTATGACAGTCTATCACAGATACTCTCTAAGCTACTCAGTAATCAAGTTGTTAAGAGACAAGCAACATTTGCTTATCTAAATACAAGAGATGGATAGGGCATCTTCAAAAACCCCAAGAGATCTGCAGAATATGGCATTCAAAGATGTGGTCTTAAATTAAGATTTTTTTTGATATCGTGACATATCAGCTCCTGACAGCACCCCCTATTCTACTCCAAGTAGAAGATAAGCATCGAAGAATCTCCAGTGTGAGATGGTTGAATTAGTGACAAGCCTATCTCTTGGCATGTAAAAACTCCTTGCTTCAACTGCAGACAGACTGCTGTCCAAAAAGGACAAAACTTGGTAGCAGGGAAGTCGACAGCCTAGCTCTGCCAAGACAGGGTAGGTTAGTCCTTCACAATCCCTGCTCTACAATAAATGTCTGTCAGAGAAACAGGACCAAAAGGCTGAAGAGTGATGCTGGAATGTATGGAGAGAAAATGGGAACTGTCCAGGTAGTCACTGGTTTGTCATTTCTTAGTACTGGAAGCTGCAGGCCCTGCACTTCCTATATAATCAGATATATTTATCCTTCTCAGCTCTCTGAGGTGGTTGAAGAATAGACAGCTTGAGTCTCATAGCTAAATTTTGAGTTGTTTAGGAATCAAGAGGGCGTTCTAGATCTAAGAAGATGGTTATAATAGTGATGCAAGTTAGTATGAAAGCTAAGTCAGTTATAGAACTTTAAACTCATGGAGATGGTTAGAAGGTAGAAGGTTAAAGTCAGGGGCCAAATATGTATGAACTGGACATTGGGAAGGTATACTGGGCCATTTAACTCTCATAAATGTGGCATATTTAATTCTGCTGTTTTGTATAGAATTTACTGTTATAAGAGAAAGAACCATTTGTTGGATTGAAAAGGGAAGCTGTTGGGGGGGAAGAGGGTGGAAGGGTGGGACAGGAAGGGGGAATAGGGAAGGGTTTGTGACTGAGATGTAACTTGAAGAAAAAAAAATAAAGTACTTATATAAAAAAAATAAAAATAAGGTTATGCTAGGTATGGTAGCACAAATTTTTAATTCAAGCACTCAGGAGGCAAAGGCAGGTAGATCTCTGTGAGTTAGAGGCCAGCCTGGTCTACACAGAGACCCTGTCTCAAAAAACAAAATAAAATACAAAACATGGGGTGGGAAAGAAGGCTCAGTGGTTAAGAGCACTGACTGCTCTTCAGAGGACCCAGGCTCAACTCCCAGCACCCACATGGCAGCTCACAACTATGTGTAACGTCAAGACCTGACACTCTTCCACAGATATACATGCAGGCAAAACACAAATGCACATAAAGTATAAAAGTAAATGAAACAGAAAGCAAGACTTCATCCATCTTTTATTAAACAAAGCTAGGGGTCTAGGTCAGTGGTTCTCATCCTTTCCCTTTAATACAGGTCTTCACACTGTGGTGACCCCCAAATATAAAATCACTATGTTGCTATTTCATAACTGTAATTTTGCTGTAATGAGTTGAAATATAAATCTGTTTTCCAATGGTCTTAGGTGACTCCTGTGAAAGGGTCATTTGATCCCCAAAGGGGTCTCGACCTACAGGCTGAGAACTACTCCATCAGAGGAAGAACACCAGACACCACCTTAATACGGCAAATAAATATTCACACGCACCTGTCTCACTAATTGCTCTCCTTCTAGATGAGGTAGATGGTCTAGAAACTGCGTCAGAACATGAAGGCTTCTCTTCTTGTGGCTCTTTGACAGGGTCCTAAATACGTAAGAAATAGCCAAATATTACAAAGCAAACATAAAACATTGGCTGTTCCAAGTTTTGTTTTATAAAAGCCTCCCAATTTTCAAGAACTATTAGTTATAAACCTGGAGAGATGGCTCAGAGAGTAATTAAGCACATGTGCCATTCTTGCCTGGATGAGTTTGGTTTCCATCACTCATGTCTGGGGCAATGCACAACCAACTGTAACTCCAGATTCAGGTGTCTAGTTGGAAAATGCTCACACACACACACACACACACACACACACACACAGAAAAAAAATTAAAAGAAATATTGTATTACAATAAGAAACTTATTTAAGCATTACCTTCAAATCACTCCCACCTTCAGGCTGACATGTGCTCTCACTCCTTGATGTGCCAGATTCTGAAGATGCGAAGATAAAGTAAAAACTGAGTCAAAACAAAGAAATTAAGAATTCAACACACAACAGTCTAACACAAGCCCTGTACAAAATTTAACCTTTCAACAAACATTAACCATGTATGTCCCAAGTGTCATTTGCACACTGGAGATATAAACTCAGCTTTAAAACAGTAGTTATAAAGTAAAATAAATTTTAAGACATACAAGCAGAGGATCAAAAGTATCAAAGCCCTATCCACGCACCTTCACAGAGTGACAACCAAGTGTCCTTACTAGAGTCTTAGATAGGGCTGTACCCCAAAAATTACACGTTCGTCAGAGTGTTTGTGAAGCACACGAGGACCTAAGTTCAATTTCCAGTACCACAAAAGAAGAACTGCAAGTAGAGTGCTAACATGCTGCCTACCTAAAGAATGGTAAAGTTTGTCTACCCAAGAAACAAGACAAAGAACAGAAAGAAGGCTGATCAAAGAGAAAAGAGATGAAATTCCATTCTCTCAAGGTCCTACCTACCTAGGGAATTGTATTACTTCCCAAAACATCAATCCATTTCAAGGCTTGATCCTACTTGTACCAAGCAGCTTTTTTAACATATGTTTTTCAAAGGAAATCCTGATAACCCAAAGTTTCAACAGACATGTAACAGAGCATTCAACTTCATACTACTATAATTTTTAATAATATAGTTTTAGTTCATATATATTTCTGTCTCAAGTTTAAACTCCTATTATAATTATGCATAGAGTAACTTTAAAAAAGAATTACTGAGCCACATGGGTCAGTAGGTAAGGGCACTTGCTGCCAAAGTCTGACAACCTGAGTTCAACCCAGAGTTTGATCTTCAGGACCCCCATGATGAAGGAGAACTGACTCCCTCAAGTTGTCATCTGACTTCCAAATGCACACCATGGTCCATAAGTGTTCATACACACAAAGAAATGTAATTTTTTTAATTTTTAAGGAGAATTGTAGGGCTGAAGTGATGGCTCAGTGGCTAAGAGCACATACTGCTCTTACAGCAGATCTATGTTCAGTTCCCAGCACTCATGTCAGGTGGTTCAAAACTCCAGCTCCAGGGAATCTAACATCTCTGGCCTCTGTGGACACCTGCACTCATGTGCACATACCCACATACAAGGACACAAACATAATAAAACTTTCTCTTTTCTCTTTTGAGACAAGGTTTTATAATGTACACTTGGTTGAACACATACATCTGCCTCTGCCTCCCAACTGCTGAGATTAAAGGTATTTATAATCATATCAGGCCCCATAATTAACTTTTTTTTCAAAAAGAGGACTGGAGAGATGTCTCTGGAAGTTACGAGCACTAGATGTTCTTCCAGAGGTAGCTCACTCACAGTAGTCTAACCCAGTCCTAGGACACCCAATGCCCTTCTGGTCTCTCTGGGCACTGCAGACATGTGGTACACAGACATACCATAAGCCAAAACACCCATATACATGAAGTAAGATGAAAAAGGCTATATTAATTTTCAGAGAATGAGAATGAATCATAGGGCTGGTTGGGACAGCTAAGTGGTACAGCACTTTCTAGAGGCACAGGTGAGTCTCTGAGTTCAATTCCCAGCTGTAATGAATGAGTGAATGAGTGAGTGAGTGAGTGAACGAATGAACGAGAGCCAGGTGGGGTGTAATCCCAGCTACTTAGGAGAACAGGAAGACTGTGATCCAAACCAGCCTGGACAACTTATAGGGATCCAGTCTCAAAACAAAGCCAAAAAGTAAGTAGAGGCTGGAAATACGGCTCTAGAGCACTGGCTACTCTTCCAGAGGATCTATCTGCATTCAATTCCCAGCACGCACACAGCATCTCCCAACTGTCTGTAACTTCAGTTCTAGGAGACCTGTGATGGTCTCTTCTTTCTTCTACAGGCACTACACACATATGGTACATAAGGAAAACACACACACACACAATTTACAAAAAAAAAAAAAAGAATGTTGGGGAAAGAGTTGATTAAAAAGTAGAGAGAGCCAGAAACACAACATACAAATATAAAATACATAGTAACAATGTCCCTGCAAAGTTTGCCTTTTTATTTTACAGTGATAAGAATTAAAGCCAGTAGTACACACAAGCTAGGAACACACTCTGCCACTAAGTAGACATCCAAGTTCCCTCTAGGGACTGGCAAGATGGCCCAGCAGGTAAAAGTGCTTCCAGAACCCATATAAAAAGTAGAGAACCTCCGGGCGTGGTGGCGCACGCCTTTAATCCCAGCACTTGGGAGGCAGAGGCAGGCGGATCATTGTGAGTTTGAGGCCAGCCTGGTCTACCAAGTGAGTCCAGGACAGCCAGAGCTGTTACACAGAGAAACCCTGTCTCAAAAAAATTAAAAAAAAAAAAAAAAAAGGTAGAGAACCAATCCCACAAAGTTGTTTTCTGACTTCCACATGTATACCATAGTACCTGTGTCCCACCCCACACAGACACATAAAAAAGCTACATAGAAAAAGCTACTCAAAGTTTTTTTTAAAGCTCAAGGGCCATCAGCTACATACGAAGTTTGAAGTTGGACTAGGATACATGAGACCCTGTATCAAAAAGAACTATTTTTAAACTTATAGTATGTTTATAGTAGTCAAAATTAACTTACCTTGCTGACTTACAACCACCAAGTTTCTGTAGATCATTGTATATATTTTCCTAATAAGGAAAAAAATTTAGAGAGAGAGAGAACTTACAACGGAGAGAAATTAGACCCATTAACAATCCACACAACTAATGACAGGGTTTGTCTCAAAATAGGTCAAGCCTGTTGACCTGAGTTCAATCCCAAGGATCCCATGGTGGAAGGAGAGGACTGACTCTTGAATGCTGCCCACACTCACAGAGGCATATGCACACACGAGCACATGTGCGTGCGCACACACACACATACCAGTAACAGACAGGCTTTAAAGATTCCAGAGATTAGGTTCCCAAACAATATTCAACAACAACCCCCCCAAAACAAACAAACATGCATACATCCATCAGGACCAGGAATGTTAACAGCAGTAAAACCCCCAAAATGAAACCACATTGTATGTGGTCACAGCTTATCTCTGGCAGAGAACAGAGACAGAGGTGAGATACTATACTTTATATGGTCACAGCTTATCTCTGACAGAGGACAGAGACAGAGGTGAGGTGCAATGACTGCCCAGCTGGCGTTTAGAGCCAGCCACACAGAAGGCTTACGTGTGTTCTTTCACAGAGAAGCTTGGCACTCCAAACAAGTCTCCTAGCAGATCATTTGAACAATACACAATATGCTGCTGTCGCTCATCATATAATCTTTTAGTCATAATATACTGGCCAAGATAAAATATAATCTGGAAGAGAAATACTGTTTCTAAGTATTAAAGAAACTACCATCAGTTTCCCATACATTTAGTAATACCCCACCTATCTGAACAAGATTACACTAACAACCACGTCCAAAACCAAGTACAAGACCACTCTGTATTCTAGAAGCTTCTTTTAAACACTTTCAAGTTGATGAAAATAGAAATGACTTTTCTATTTTCCACATTACTTAATTTGTTGTTTTTCTTCTTTTTCTCTTGTAAGCTTTAATTTTGTCCAGAAACCTAAAATACTAACATACTGTTCTAGGAAAGAAAAAAAGAGGAAAAAAATGCAAAAACTTAAAAAGAAAAAAAAAAAGTCAAGTAAAATACAGTAATGAACTAAGGAGCAAGGACAAATGTCACAAATATATACTTCAACAGCTCTGAGGTCATCTCAGAGGAAGCTAGGAAATCATCAATGACATCTCTCAATGGAACATTCTCAGTTATTAACTACACTCACTCTTAAATTATACTCCATGTATGCCATTCCATCAGCTTAAACAGCATACTTTGTTATTCCAAAACAAGCCCATCAACATTTTCCAACACAGGGCAGTCTTCTAAGTACAGCTTCATCATCCTGAAGCCCCACAGAATACTCATTACTGAATGAAAATAAGGAGGTCACGAGTTGTTCAACAGTAAAGCATGCTCCCTTGGTCTGACATCCAGCACCATGAAAAAAAACATAAATATGAGAAACTAAGCCAGGACTTGACACTTATCCCAGCACACTTCCCTCCATCCCAGTTTTCAGTACTTTCTCAGGTGCCCCTGAATAAAGTCCTTCTAACTGAAAACCAGTGAAAGACCATACAGTCTGTAAGTCTCACCTCCACTAAGGCATCTATCTGTGCTGAATGTAGAAGTTTTCTTGCCGATCCTCCTTAAATACTACAGTATCAACAACTCTTCTCATTATGTACTAACATAACCCAGAGAGAATGCAAAGCACATAAGCGACTACATACAAAGCTTCACGCTTTAAGTAAGGAACTTGGCAGACAGGTCACACCAATGGCCTACAGAGAGCAAGGGAGACTCCTAAACTACTGCACCCAGCTTAGCACAAGCACTCTAAATCTCTTTGATGCCTTTATCTACTCTTTCATCTATCTACTGCTAAATCCATACTTGTTTCTTTCTTTGTTTTCTTAACTGATTTTATAAAGGTCAATTCAAAGTTAATAAACCTGAAAACACCATTTAACACTTAATAGACTCAACCAGCTAAGAGTGATCTTAAAGGACTATTCTTACATGTCCATGGATCACAGACACTGTTGACAGGCAGGAGGAAAGGAAGAATACCTAGGTTCCTCCTAGAAAGTATCCTCTGACAAGTTCCTAACACTAGCTGAGAACCTTCTAACCTGTCACAAGAAAAGAACTTCAATGTTTTAAGTAAACAAGCCTCAACCTGAGTGGGAAAGGTAAGAAACACTTGTGTCTCAATCACACTAAAATTCCTTCTACAATGGCCCAATCTCTCATTGAAAACCATACTTCATGAACAAAAGGTAAAAAACAATCAATGATATAGCCAGATGTGGTGGCGCACGCCTTTAATCCCAGCACTCAGGAGGCAGAGGCAGACGGATCTCTGTGAGTTCGAGACCAGCCTGGTCTACAGAGTGAGTCCAGGACGGCCAGGGATCTGTTACATAGAGAAATCCTGTCTCTAAAAACAAAAGAACAATGCAATGTTATATCCATGAAACAGAAGATATGTTAATGAATCAGCTCACATGAGAATTTCAGTACAGTTGGTGTACTCATGTATCTCTAGAGTACAAGTACCAACCTGGGATCTGGGGATGCCCAAGAAGTCCTTGGATAAAACTTAGGGAATCCAATAATTTGGATGTAGGAAAAATTATCTTCATGTTCACTAAATTTGAACTGAAATTTGGTTTTCCCCTCAGTTATAAATATAGGCAACAAACTATATTTGTAGTGTCTTCTGATTTTATCACCAATAAACATGAAAACGTTTTTTACTATGTTTTGCCTAAAGCAAACACAACATATTTTTTATTCCTTACTACATCAAAATCAAACTTATGAAACTTACTGTCAGTATTTTATTAATTTAAAAGGCACATATTGGGCAGATGAGAACACTCAATAGGTTTAAGGTGCTTACTACCAAGCAAGATGATCTTTGATTACCAGGATTGATTCAGTAGAACTGATTCCCTCAAGCTGTCCTTCAATCACCACTGAGCAGGTGGCTCACATACACACAAAATATATCTTTAAAAGTGTTTTAAATAAGTAAAAGCATATGATCAAAATTCACTGTTTTGATTAATTAAATGATTCTGAGAAGTTACTGATCTGAGACTTTTACCAATCTGCCAAATGAGTTTCACAGCACAAAAATGCTGAGAACTTTATAGTACTTCCCTCTGTCTGGGTTTCCAGTTAAAAAAATAAAACCACCAGGCATGGTGGTGGTGTACGACTTTAATTCCAGCTAGGAGGCAGAAGCAGGCAGATTATCTGTGAGTTTGAACACAGTCTGGTCTACAAAGTGAGTCTAGGACAGCCAGGGCTTGTTACACAAAGAAACATTATAGTGAAAAACAAATGAACAAATGCACTGCTGGTCCCGGTGGGGTGGTGCACACCTTTAATCCCAGTGCTCAGGAGGCAGAGGCAGGAGGATCTCCATGAGTGTGAGGCCAGTCTGATCTACAGAGTTAGTTCCAGGACAGCCAGGGCTGTTACACAGAGACCTTGTCTCAAAAAAAAAAAAAAAAAAAAAAAGACAAAGTAAGCCATACAGATTAGAATTTTTAGCTTCAAAATATAGTTCAAATGATCACAAAACTTAATATCCTGGCTTATTACAACATCTTTTTTATGTGACCAAGGTCACCCACAAACTTGAAAAAGCTTCCACATATAGCTGTATGTAACAATTAAGACATCAGTTTTCTCTCAGTTCTGCTCACCTCTTTCATGGTGTAAGTATCTTTTTGCCCACCGACAGACTTTAACAACTTCAAAAGCAATGGTTTTGGTCTAACCTGTAGAAGAGAAAGAGCTGTTGTTACATCCATGAAAGTACAGCACAGGCCCTGGGGTATGGCCAGAAAGAAGCCTGATACAAGAAGCAAATACCACACTTAACAATTTGTTACAAAGTCAGACCTCAAAGAGTTGGGTTTTACACTAAGTGAAACAGACTTCATAAATGGAATAGCACCCATCACCAAAGATTTAGGAGGGAAAATGCTTTGAGAAAAATTATTGTGCAATCATCATGAAATCATCCAATACTACTAGTTGTGATCAAAAAAACAGTATCAAGAGACTGGCGAGATGGCTCAGAGGTATATTTTATTTACAAGCACGGGTAGCTGGTGTTTGTCTGACTCTATCTAATCAATCTAGCCTTCCCAGTAGTAAGGTAACAGTTGGTGGGGATGAAGAGATAGCTTAGAGATTAAGAATGGTTGCCGCTCTTACAGAGGCCCTGGATTTGGTTCCCAGCACTGATAGATCAAAACCATCTGTTAACTCCAGTTCCAAGCGATCTGACACCTCTTCTGGCACCAGACACCCACATGGTACACGTACACACCATGCAGGCAAAACATTCATATACATAAAATACAAATCTTTAAAAAAATTGGACAAGTGCCACCTAACTGGCAAGCTGTCACCACAGAGCTGCTGGTGAGCGCAGCCTGGCAGCTAGTACAGCAACACCAAGGAGCACCCTGATAAACTCGCTCCAGTCAAGTCTGAAGTCAGTTTAGTGGCACCGGTCACGTACCACCTCAAGATGCTCCTGCTCTTCAGCTTTAATGCTCATGGCTCCTATAAGCTTGCTTCTTTTGTTTTATCCATAGGGATGTTTGCCTGCACCTACATCTGTGCACTTGTATCCCTGGTCCCCAAGGAGGCCAGAAGTGTGTCGGAGACCCTGGAATTGGAGTTATGATGGCTGTGAGCCACCATGTGGGTGCTGAGAATGGAAGCTAGGTCCTCTGAGGAGTAGCCAGTGCTCCAGCCATTTCTGTAATCAGGACGGCTATCTTTTTATGGCTCCACTGTTGCAGTGGTGGTTGTTCATATGGCTAGCCTGCTTTGTCTACATGGCCTAGAATTCAGCCTCATGGTGTACTGTGAAGACAAACAGGACTAAAGTGACTACCACCTTTTTAAGACTATTTTTAGCAGTTTTAATGAACTTTTTAAAGTGAATCTATTCCTAAAGAGCACATAAACTAGATCAAATAACAAACGGTCAGACCTGAAAACACACATACAAATAACATTATTCAAACTCAACAGTTTGTGTAGGAGTGTAACATGTATTAGGCACGTAACAATAATTAATGATGAAAAGAGGTCATAAATTTGAAGGAGAGGAAGATTGGAGGAAGGGGAGAAATGATATAATCTCAAAAAAACATTTTTTTTTTAAAGATTTATTTATTATGTATACAGTGTTCTGTCTACAGGTATATCTGCAGGCCAGAAGAGGGCACCAGATTTCATTATGGATGGTTGTGAGCCACCATGTGGTTGCTGGGAATTGAACTCATGACCTCTGGAAGAGCAGCCAGTGCTCTTAACCGCTGAGCCATCTCTCCAGCCCCCCCAAAAAATTTTTTAATTATTTATCCATTTTACGTATGAGTGCTGTGCCTGCATATACATCTGCATACCAGAAGAGGGCATCAGATCCCTTTATTCTTTTTTTTTTTTTTTTTGGGGGGGGTTTCGAGACAGGGTTTCTCCGTACAACAGCTCTGGCTATCCTAGACTCGCTTTGTAGACCAGGCTGGCCTCGAACTCACAGGGATCCGCCTGCCTCTGCCTCCCAAGTGCTGGGATTAAAGGCGTGTACCACCACCGCCTGGCCCAGATCCCTTTATAGTCATGAGCCAGCATGTGGTTGCCAGGAATTGAACTCAGGACCTTTGGAAGAGCAGCCAAATACTCTTAACTGCTGAGCCATCTCTCCAGTCCATAGTAAAAAAATTTAGAACAGAAATGGAAGCCAAAAAAAAGGGGCATTTATGAATATTATTCGCTGATTAAATGATTCACTCTTAGAAGATTTGAATCTGGGGCTAGAGAGATGGCTCAGTGGTTAAGAGCACTGGCTAGTGCTCTTCCAAAGATCCTGAGTTCAATTCCCAGCAACCACGAGGTGGCTCACAACCATCCACAATGTGATCTGATGCCCTCTTCTGGCCTGCAGGTGTACATGCAGATAGAGCACTCACATACAATACAATAAATAAATAATTGAATACTTATTTTTTTCAGTCTAATGCTTAATACAGATTAGCATTAGAAGTCATGCTAATCTCTGCGTGTCAATTTTAGCAAAATATGTACTGCCCAAGCAAGCACCTCCTAAAATTTTATACATTAAATTAACTCAAATCAAAATTCTACAATGGAAAGCCAGTTTCTTATTAAGGCTTACAAGAGTTGACTAAAAAAAATACTGTAAAAGACAACACTTTGTAATCTCATACTTAATAAAAAGACAATTTCAAGTAAAGAACTATATGCAAAGTTTTAAAATACTACATAAAAATACTATAAACTATACTACAACCAATACACCAAAGGGAACATGAACATAGACTTTGTTTCCTGTCAATGAGACACTTTGCCCTAGTGGTGCTTCCTTGTAGGACCCCAGTATATGAGGAGGCTCTTGGCCCTCATATGATTGCTGAACTGGGGTGGGGCACTGTTATGTAGGGACATTCCACTCCAGAGGAGTGGGATGGAAGGGTTAGGGGGTAGAGGGTGGGAGGTGGGAGGTGGGACTGGGAGGGGTGGAAAGAGGACACTGTGATGGAGATGTAACCTGAAGTAATCAATAAACATAAAAAATCAAAATAAATTGTAAAAAAAAAAAAACTTTTAAAGTTAACTACACTTGAAATGCAGAGAACTAGAGAATTATGCCAATTACTAAGAAAACACACAAAAGGGAATTGAGAGCAGAGGTAGGGAAGGGGAGAGGAAAGGAAGAGAAATAGGTATTGGACAAACCTCAGAATAAACAGGTTATTTAACAAATAAAAAGATGTGCTGCCTCACTGGAGATGTTAGGATATGTACAATAGTGAAACAATAGCCCAGTACATTTTACTGCCAAAAAGCAGTAATGGTAACAACTGACTCACAGTCTCAGGACGTATTTTATAAACCTAGAAGAGTATGAAGTTTCCAACAAAGAAATGCTAAATTAAGGAAATGGAAAGCTAATTAGCTTAACTTTCACACATGTACCAAACCGTCACATTATTCTTCATAAGTATGTACAAAATTGGGCCCAAAAAGAAAAAAAAGGGGGGGCAGGTAATATTGTTGGCAGGAGTAAAGACTGTCACAACCTTTTGCTGAATGAGTTTCCAGTTTGCAATCAAGCGTGCTTATTCAAGACTTAGGATTTCTATTTCCCTATCTTCCTTGCAGAATAATCACACACTTATTTTACTCAAAACAGGAGGCAACTTTTACATCTAATGACTAACATGTTCACCCAAAGCTCACATTACCTCTGTGACTTTCAGACTGTCATTTAAAAAGTTAAACAGTGGTAGAACACCATGTCATTAAGCGGCAGCACCCACACAACGCAATGGAACTCATTTTTAATGCCTGCCTCAGGTGAAGGGCTATGGAAATACAGATCTTACTGTTCACTCTCTAACGCAATCACTACTGAGGAAGTTAAGAGTCTTTAGTTAAAGCTACCCTTAAAGCGCTGTGCTCTAACTCGGGCTTTCAATTTTTTACTTGGTTACCTGGTAAAAACAAGTTATTTTCATACACTCAAGACAAGAATACCAACCAGAGTCTCTTCTGGTTCCGAAGCTGGAATCTGTGAGGTGCTTACGGCACCCTCAGTAGATACAGACATGTCGGTATTGCACATTGGCCTACAAGCAGGAAGAAAATACACACACAATAAAAACTTGAAATAGCAAAGTATCTGCCAGAAAAAAAAATTATTAAAAAAACCCACAAATGTGCATTTACAAAGGAGACTTTCCGAGCCACAGCTACATTACCGAGTTGTGCCTTACCTGGATCCACGCAGGGAAGGCGCCGGGGTCGGGGAGTGCTCGGGTGTCTGTCCCCGCTTACCAGCGTAGGGCTGCGGGGGAAAAGGCAAGGGTTTAAATAGCTCCAGCGGGAGGCAAGTCAGGACTTAGCTCCCCAGACAGCCCGCGCGGGACGTGTCCGAACTTGACCAGCCAACAGAAACAGCTGAGTCAACTCCGAGCAGCCGGGTCCCGCCCCGGCGGTACAACGCGTCCCCGGAGTGCCCGGCGGCGGGTACCTGCGAGCTCCCGACCCCTGCGGTGAGCCCACGGCGACCCCGGCAACGCCCCCGGGCGCGGCATGCCGGGAGACCCCCGGCTCTTCCCGCCCCTCCCCCAGCCCCGTCTTCCGGCCACCAAACGGTCGCCGGCCTCGGGCCCCGCGCCCCCGCGCGCCGGCCCGGGCTGCGAGCGGGCCACGGAGGGGGCGGACGCGACCGGGACCGACCCTCCGCTGCCCAGCCCTGCCCAGGCCAGCCCAGCCCTGCCCGGAGCCCCGCTTCCGGCGCGTACCTGTTACTCTCCGCGCGGCCTCCGACCCCTCACTGGGAGCGCGGAGGCCCTGCGGCCTGAGCCGGGGCCTGAGCGACCATTTCGCTCGGGAGCTCGAGCGAGCGATGGCGGCTCCTGACTGAAAGCGCGGTCGCCCCTCGGGTTACCGGGGCCCCGGAACCCCCACAACAAAGCGCAGCCCCGAGGCGCGCGCCCCCTACCGTCCGCGGACGGAACGTCGGGAACCACGGCCCATCCGGGCGTCTGAGCGCGCGCACGCCCGGCCCCGCCTCCTGGACCAATAGGGGACAGGCTTTGGGGGAGGGGGCGGAGCTCGGCGGCCGCGCGTGCGTGGACGCGCAGGGGGTGGGGAAGGGTCTGCAGCGCGCGTATGTTGCGGGCAGACTACTGCAGCGTTCATGCGGGGTTTTTTGTTTAGTTTTTCCCATTTCGTGTGTTTACACCTCAAACCGCATTGGTAACTAGGCAAATTCATATCCAAGTGTTGCTGCTACCAAAACGGAAGCAAGAATAACAGCTGTGTAGTATTTTAAACCCATCCGGCCAGCTGCCGAAATTGTGTACAAATGAGCTATTTTCAGACTTTAAAATAAAAATAGGGCTGGGGAGATGGCTCAGTGGTAAAGAGTGCATACCGCTCCTTTCCAGGTTTTACCTCGCCCACGCCACACAAACCCATAACTGTAGCTCCAGGAAATCCAACTCCTGTTCGTCGTGGACAACTGTGCACAGACAAATTTTTTATTTAGCTGGGCGTGGTGGCGCACGCCTTTAATCTCAGCACAAGGAGGCGGAGGCAGGCGGATCTCTGTGAGTTCAAGGCCAGCCTGGTCTACAAAGCGAGTCCAGGACAGCCAGGGCTCTGTTACACAGAGAAACCCCGTCTCGGAAAAAAAAAAATTTTTTTTTATTTAAACAAAAGGCATAGACGTACACTCCAGTATTTGCAAACTTTCTAGTTGGTGTTCATCATAAGGGCTCAAGATATCATTCTAAAAGTTACAGGAATCAGGCCCTGAGGCTGCTACTTAGTATGGTGCTGACGCAGGTAAAGGGTAAAAACGGCATGGTGAAGCCAGATGTAGTGGTGAGTGGCTGAGAGCAGCACAGCTGACTGGGTCCATCTTTTAAAATACACTTAAGAATACAAGGTGTGTGGCAGTAGTAAGGAACTTGTTGAGGTCCTGCATCGTTCAGTCTTTGGCATCCAAACAAAAGCCCCATATCCATAAATAAATAAAACCAGGGTGATGGCACATTTGTACAGTCAAAGATAATCAGGAAGCTGAGGTAGGAGGATAGCTAAAGATGGACAATTTAAAACTAATTCGGATAACATTGATAGCCTATCTCGAGAAGAGAAAGATACCCTGTTCTTTGGAGCTTGTAATTTGTTACTGATGGCCTTCTTTTCCCCAGCAGTTTGTGATTAAGGACTTTTCAGAGACCTTTTTCTCCTTATGAATATATCTTAGGGTTTCATTGCTGTGAAGAGACACCCTGACCATGGCAATTCTTATACAGGAAAACACTTAATTGGGGCTGGCTTACAGTTTAGAGGTTTAGTCCATCCAGGCAGACAGGGTCCTAGAAGAACCAAGAGTTCTACACCTTGATCAGCAGGCAGCAGAGGGAGACTGTGCCACAATGGGCATAGCTTGAGCACAGGAGACCTCAAAGCCCACACCCACAGTGACACACTCCCTCCAACAAGGTCACATCTAATAGTGCCACTTCCTAGGTGCCAACCAAGCATTCAAACACATGAGTCCATGAGGACCATATCTATTCAAACCACCACAGAATATTCATTTTATTTTATTTTAATTTTTGGCTTTTCAAGACAGGGTTTCTCTGTGTAGCCCTGGCTGTCCTGGACTCACTTTGTAGACCAGGCTGGCCTTGAACTCACAGGGAGATCTACCTGCCTCTACCTCCCGAGTGCTGGGATTAAAGGCATGCACCACCATGCCTGGCTTTTTTGTTGTTGTTGTTGTTGGAATATTCATCTTAAATTTAATAACCTTGGGCAGGCATGGTGGCACAGGCCTTTAGCTCCACCCAGCACTAAAGAAGATAAAACAGGTGAGTTCATAAGTCTACAGAGTTCCAGATCAGCCAGGACTACATAGACCCTGTCTCAAACAAACAAACAAAACCCCCAAAACAAAAAATCCCCTGGGAGATAAAGTACCTTAGCAGGTAGAGTGTACTTGGCATGCATAAAGCCCTGTGTTCCAGCCCCAGCACTACATAAACCAGGCATGATGGTGCATGCATGTAATCCCAGCACTCGGGAGGCAGAAGCAGGCAGATCTCTGTAAGTTCAAGGCCAGCCTGGTCTACAGAGTGAGTCCAGGACAGTCAAGGATACACAGAGAAACCCTGTCTTGAAAAACCTAAAAGACAGAGAGAGAGAGAGAGAGAGAGAGAAAGAGAGAGAGAGAGACTAAGGCAAGAGGATCTCAAATTCAAGGTCAGCCTAGGCCAAATAAAGAATAAAGTCCGGCCTGGGCTACATATGAAAGTTACATCCCAAAACATAACACTGTGTGTTGGGGTGAGTGGGGGATTTAGTTCCCATCAAAGGATTGCTGGAAATAACCATGGTTATGGTTAGATTGTTTGTTTATTGTGTAAATTCCTGGGTTCAGTACTCAGTGTTTACGGTGTATACAAGGGTACGCCAAAATATGCCTCCCCAAAAGAGACTACTCATCATATTTTGAGATGGCTTCTTAGAGGAAGGGCAGATACAAGTATTGCCCTGAAAGTCAACCCCCTTGTAATAAATGTACATCTGTGCTGGGATACGTCTGCCTAAAGACAGTCTACAGGAAGTCATTTCATAGTTCTAGAGACTGACATTCTTACTCATACTGAGACTGCCATAGGCTGTCACCACCCTTCTGAGGGCAGGGCTACATTCCAGAGCCTTTGTCTGCACAGCAAGATGACCTTTTAATTTTCATTTGTTGGCTCACCCTCACCTGTCGGCCACCTGCTTCTAGAAGCTCCAAGCCTCTATCTCTGTAGTTGAGGATATTAGACTAGTTCCAATTGCTGAGCGCTTTAAGTCTTACATTTTGTGAGGTTCCCATCCACACATACAATAAATGCTTGTAATTTCAAATATCTGTCTGTCCACTATTTACTGAGTCTTCAGAGAAGAGGAAAGCATTAATTAAACTCCCCCCTGCATTACCACACACCAGACAAACTGCCAAGGCCAGTACCAGTGCCATAGTCACGTAATGAATCCTTCTGTAAGGAAGGAATTCCCCTTCCTGTAATGAATCCTAGCAAGATGACCCTCTTTCCAGCCCCCATCCCCCCACCCCGCAAAAAAAAAAAGTACTATTGACATCAGTAAGACTGGAAGGAGCACAAAGTTGACTTATTGTATAGAGTGAGGAAACATCGTAGAACACTCAGGGGTAGAAATTTCAAGAACTATTGCTTCAATTGGAGGCGGAACTTCAATAGCAAAAGACTAACTAAGAGGAACCATTAGGAAGCCAACCAATCCCGGGGCCAGAGAGACACGGAATCAAGACTGCCTAAGTTAAGGGCCCTGAGGAGTGAGAAATCAAACTAGATCTGCTCTCTAAAGCAATCGCTACACAACTGGGGACATAGCTGGCTTGCTAGAGAACTTGCCTGGCAGAGCATAAGCAAGACCCTGGTGCTAGAATCCAGACCAGACTGCCGCTCAGGCCACGCCCACCTGCAGCAGCCTCTTTCTTCCAGCTGCTGCGGACCAAATGGCAGGCTCCTTCCGTGTGTAGCTCCAACTCCCTAACAGACTCCTAGCATGTGGGAATTAGAGGAGAGGGCAGAGGCTATTCATACTTCCCCAACCAAGTTTACAGGCTCAGGCTACCAGACATCAGAGGATCACGGGTGGTAACACACCCCTAACCTGTTTAACAGGAACACTGTTAAAAAAAAGATGTGTTCTTTCTCCCCACTTTCTTCCATCCTTGAAGTTCCACATTTCTCCCTGGTAAAACCCTCCTTCCCCTCTCCTACCACCCACAGGAGAATCAAACAGCCTGACTACATGAAAGCCCCCTTCCTCTGAGATTTTCAAGAATCTATCGTGTGCGTCCAAACTCTCATCAGAAATCCCACCATCCCTAGCCATGCTGTCTACCTCTCTGGTGCATTTATTAATCTTTTAGCCAAACAGAAAATCTGCCTCAGTGCCCCCCTCTTGCACCCCAAACCCAGGTGCAACAGTTCACCTGGGTTCAGTCTCCAGTACCAGAAAGAAAGATGGAGAAAGGCAGACCGGCGGCCGCTGCTGTTTGCCTACAACCCGTACTAACCTTTTGTCACTTTGCCTGTGGCTTTTCTGGGGACAAGTTGAGGCTTATTTTTAAAACATTATTCTTGTTTTGCTTTTGGTTTGGAGGTTTAGGCTTTTCTGAGACAGGATCTCACTAAGTAAAAAAAGTTGGCCTCAAATTCAGAAAGACCCACCTGCCTCTATGAATGCCACCACACCTGGCTAATAACATTGATCTGCAAAAGTATCTTTTATTTGCCAGATGTAATTGTCTCCAAGGCTTACTGCCTCTGTCTGCTAACCTAGGCCTAGCCCTGAAAGCTTCTGGCATCCATACAATCTAATCTGGGCCTGGAATGTTTTCAGCCTCTGAGACTTACTGTTGAATAAGTTCACCCTTTCTAGTTCTTTATGCTTTTTTTTTTTTTTTTTTGAGACAGGATTTCTCTGTATAACAGAGCCCTGGCTGCTCTTGCTTTGTAGACCAGGATGGCCTCGAACTCACAAAGATCTGCCTGCCTCTACCTCCCAAGTGCTGGGACTTATGGCATATGCCACCTCTGGCAGGCCCTTTCTGAACTCGTATTTGCTGGTTCACCTCAGCTGTTCTGATTGAAACTCCTCTCCAAGTTGACTGATTCAATCTGGCTTCTCTCAGCTTCTGACTGAATTGCTCTGTTTGGCTTCAAACTAACTCTAGCTATCTGTCTAATCATCTGGCTCCTTCTCATTCTCTGGTTCATTTGTCTTCACCTGTCTCTGTACAACTGTCCCAGTAAAACTTCCTCTTCTTTCTCCCCACCTCTCGTTCTCTTTCTCTCCCTGTCTCTGAGCTGCTATCTTAGCTTCTCTTTCCTCTCTGTTCTCATGAGAGTTGGGTATAGCCTATTCTGTCAAATCTTTCTCTGATTTGTCACTTTGTCTGCCCTTCAATTGGACATAATTTTCAAACATGGTTGCTTCCTTCTACCTACCTTGTTTGGGGTTATAGGTATGTACTAAGGGTGTGTCTGCATTCTAACCAGAGGGATTAAAGATATGCTGGATTAAAATTTCTCTACATTGTTAATGCCACATCCCTGCTGAGAGATGAAGACACCTTGAGTGTCTTTACTATTGTGTGTGTCAGCATTTAGCTACACGTAGGGCCTCAAGAGATAAGGTTTCTCTGTGTAACATTACTGGCTGTCCTGGAACTCACTTTGTAGACCAGGCTGGCCTTGAACTCACAGAGATCTACCTGCCTCTGCCTCCCAAGGACAAGAATTAAATATGTGTGCCACCAACACCCAGCTAGAAACTCTTAAGGAAGTGTCTTAAATATCTTTCTATTGCTGACAAGACACACCATGATCAAGGTAACTTATAAAAGGAAGCATTTAGGGCTAGAGAGATGGCTCAGTGGTTAAAAGCACTGGCTGCTCTTCCAAAGGACCCAGGTTCAAATCCCAGCACCCACATGGCAGTTCACAGCTATTTGTAATTGCCAGGCATGGTGGTGCACACCTTTAATCCCATCACTCTGGAGGCAGAGGCAGGTGGATCCCTGTGAGTTCAAGGCCAGCCTGGTCTACAAAGTGAGTTTCAGGATAGCCAGGGCAAGACAGAGAAATTCTGTCTTGAAAAACCAAAAAAAAAAAAGACAAGAAAAAGGGAAAAAAAAGGAAGAATTTTAATTGGGGGCTTGCTTACAGTTTCAGAGAATGAGAGCATGAGCAGCAAGTGGGGGGGGGAGTATGGCAGATGACAGGGGCAGGCATGACACTGGAACAGTAGCTGAGAGTTTACATCCTTGTCTACAGTTTGGAGGCAGAGAGAGAGAGAGAGAGAGAGAGAGAGAGAGAGAGAGAGAGCCTGGGCCTGGCATGGGCTTTTGAAACCTCAAAGCCTACCCCTAATGACACACCTCCTCATCCTTTCCAAACAATGCCACTAACCAGTGGTTCTCAACCTGTGGGTCAAGATTCCTTTGGGGTTGAATGACCCTTTCCAGGAGCCACCTAAGACCATAGGGAAACACAGATACTTGCATTATGATTCATAACAGCAACAAAATTACAGTTATGAAGTAGTAGCAAAAATAATTTCATGGTTGGGGGTCAGCACAGCATGCAAAACCATATTAAAGGGTCACAGCATTAAGGAGGTTGAGAACTGCTGCACTAAACTGGAGACTAAGCTCAACGTATGAGCCTATGGGGTCATTCTTATTCAACCCACCACAAGGAGGAACAGGAACAACAGAAGTCATCTTTTGAAGAACTGATGTTTATAACCTCCTGCATGTCCCATAAATCCAAGACCTAAGATCACATCTCAAGGAAAGTTGCTGAAGAAGTAGCCTAATGACTGTGAGCAGCATTCTCACTCTTGAAGATGGAAAAGTTGCTGTAGTTTTCCCCAGGCCAAGCAGTCCCTGGAAAAGATGGTCGTTGAATAGTGTGATTTTTCTTCTGGGCTTGGTGGGATACACCTGTCCTCCCAGCTACTTGGGAGGTGGAGTGTTTGAGTGTGGCATTTTTCCTTCAGGAATAACATGCTCACCCAATCACCATCTTGGAATAGTTAGGTCACCATGGCCTGGTAGCCATGGCAACAAATTGAACAGAACAATACAGAAGTAGCAAGGTCTATAATGATGTCAATGGACATATCGGTACTCCTTAGTAGAAGGGAGAATAAGATGGCCTTAAGATGTTCACTCAAGGTTCCAGCCATTACCCCTTCTTTTTACCTCCTCATCAGCAAGTGATTTACAGAGAGGCTAGAATATATATGTCTTAGAAAGGTTTTCTGTTGCAGTGCTGAGACACCATGACCAAAAGCAAGTTGGGGAGAAAAGGGCTTATTTGGCTTATAATGCCAGATCATAGTCTATCATTGGAGGAAGTCAGGACAGTAACTCAAGCAGAACAGAAGCCTGGAGGCCAGAGCTGATGCAGAGGCCATGGAGGGGTGCTGCTTACTGGCTTGCTCTTCGTGGCTTGCTCAGCCTGCTTTCTTAGAGAACCCAGGACTAGCAGGTTAGGGTTTGCACCACCAATAATGGGGTTGGCTATCCCCCACTGATCACGAATTGAGAAATTGCCTTACAGCTGGATCTCATGGAGGCACTTCTTCAACTGAGGCTCCTTTCTCTCTGACGGCTCTAGCTTGTGTCAAGTCGACACACAAAGCCAGCCAGTGCAGTATATTATATAGGAAGGAAAAGATTAACTAAAAGGGGGACCCCGTGACTCAGCTTCTTTGAGGTCATCATCCAAGGTGAGGTACCTTTGCACTAATGGGGAGGTCGTTCTCATATAGGTAATCCCTCACCCATGTTCTGAAGGTAGACCCAATAAACTCATTGGTTTGCCAAGTTGGGTTTTGTGGTGTTAAGTATAAAGAGGGAAAGCAGCAGTCTGCTGGGCCTGAAAGGAAGCTGGCAAGTCTTTCTCTTCAACGAGGTTTATCAGAAGGACCTGGAGGTCATGATTGGGCCTCTAGGGGAATGAAACACACAGGACAGAAACAATACAATATTTGGAGATCTAAACACGATAGAGCCTGAAAAAGAAAAAGAGGCTGAGAGGTTTTCTTTTTTTAAGCCTATAGAGGACCTTCATTCCAAGAGAGAGAGAGAGAGTGAGAGAGATACTGCCATGAAAGGGTAGGGAAAGATCAGAGGAGGCTCTTGAGAGACCCTCTCCAGTAGTCCCACCCACAGGACAGGGACCCAGAAGTCTCAGCCCAACCCCCAGGACAAAGGAAAGATCTAATGTTCTATAGCCTTGTAGGGGTGGCAGGAAGTTCCACAGCACACGATTTAGCTCAACATTGAGTATATGGCAAAGAGCACGAAGAAGCCAGAAGTGGCTAGACCATAAGCTAGGATCTCCTCTCAAGACCACAGCCCAGACAGCTTCCAAACTGTATCTCAGAGACAGCTGCAGGCAGACGTGGCCTAATTCATCTGATGGGATCTGGCCTAAATGTGCAAGCCTACATTCTAACAGGTGAATTGTACTTTGGTCTGTCATTGGTACCCTGTCTAGTCACCTACCTCCCTAGAAAAAGTTAATACAACACTAAGGCAGAAGGATTACTTGAATCCGGGATTTCCAGGCCAGCTTGGCATTGTGGCCCAAATACTGTGTTTCGAAACAAGAGTAGGGATAGTAAAAGTACTTCAGAGTGGACATTCATTATTCCTTTAAACTGCTAACCCTCTAACTATCTTTCATATGCTTAAAACATTCTCTTTGCACGTACTGGTGGGAGGTAGCACTGTCTCCTCCCATCACTAAAGCAAAAGTCTACACACTTTGTTTCCCAGTTCCAGGACAGTGAAGACAAGCAAGTTACCTCAATTTAGGCTGGGTGCTAATAATAGGAAAGCCAAGATCTTACAAAATACTTTCCTGGGTTTAGAGTGGAAACATGAGATTCTGGAGCAGTGCAGGCAAGACGTTCTGCTCAGTGCTCTGCAGATGATAGGATGTTCTCTCTGGGCTGGTTTGGGGCATGCCTTTGGGTGTGGTTCTGGGGCTGTGACCCATTCTAGTCAACCTGCTCAATTCCCAAACTGTTTCTTATGTTAATCAACAATTCATTGAATTAATGTTTTTTTCAAATATATTTTCTCTCCTACATCACTTGAGGTTAGTGTTGTTTTCTTCTGCTTACGTCATTTTTCTTTTTTAGATTTATTCATTTTATGTGTATTTTGTCTGCATGTATATATGTGGAGTCCGTGCACACTTGGTACCCTTGGGAATCAGAAGAGGGTACTGAATCCCCTGGAACTGGAGTTAAAGATGGTTGTGAACCACCATGTTGATCTTGGGAACTGAACCCTGGTCCTCTGCAAGAGTAACAAGTGCTCTTAACTGCTGAGCCATATTTCCAGCCCTGATGCAATTTTTCATTGAGTGAGAAATTACATGGCACAACCCAGATGGATGCCCACTTCCATCCTGGAATTCTTCCGTGGTGAAACCACAAATCCCAGTTTTGTGTGAGTGGAGAGGTCCTG
>CAJQZJ010033053.1:1096449-1163512 GCA_907164525.1 Lophiomys imhausi
TAGGTTCGTCAGGGTAAATTGGCTATGGCAGTCTCACCTTAAATAAGGCTTGAGGCTTTCTTCTCTCTGGGAGACCTCAGCGTCTGTAGGCCAACTTACTTCCTACGTATCAGCAACTCTGCCACTCTGCCTCAGTCTTTAAAGCTGGCCACAGTTCCATTCAGGCCACTGTTCGGACAGGTCAAACCCCTCTAGGCAAAAGCTGAGCCACAGGGTTTAGTCCTTGGCCTTTTGCTGTCTTGCTGAGGCTTTCTCTGTTCACCAGCTTCCTTCTGCCTCAGGGAGATCTGGCCATTGGTCTACCAGCACTTTCTTCAGCAGGACTCGCTAGCATCGAGCTCTCTAGTATTGGGGCCCTTAGCACGCAGCTCTCCGGGCTCATCCACTTGTCCTTAAATAGGATGGCTCCTTGTTCCACCTGCTTCAGCTTAATTTGGGCTCTGCCCCTTTAACAGTTGAAAACAATGCCAGGTCATAAAGTCTTTCCTTGTTTCACCTGGCTTCAACCTTGTTTTTCAGTCCAAAGAGACTCCCCTCATTTCACGTAACTTCATCCATAAGCTGATAAGCTAATTGCTCACAGCCAAGTTGATCTTCATGCCCCGAATTAAGAGACTGTATCAGAAACCTAGATATTCACTAAATCTAACTTATATTAATCTATCAACCCCTACACCTATGTATATGGTTTCAGGGCTGACCATTTTGTATTGGATAGCCAGTTAGGTGGCTCAGCAGTCATTAGTCGCCTATATAGTACTTTGGCTAGCGGGTGGGACCTCTGACAGGATTTCTGTCTTTTGAGTTATCATGTGTATTGATATCATTGCTAAGGCATTGAGGCAGCCATATTGTTAAGATATCATAGGTGTAGATTCTGTCATTTCTAGGAGCCACAGTCTCGCATCAGAATTCCTGGTCCTCTGGCTCTAACAGTCTCCTCCTAACCCCTACCTGAAGGGTTCCCTGAGCCTTAGGTGCAGAAGATATGTGGTAGATTTTTTTTCTTTTAGCTTTTTCGAGACAGGGTTTCTCTGTGTATCCCTGACTGACCTGGACTCACTTTGTAGACCAGGCTGGCCTTGAACTCACAGAGATCCAACTGCCTCTGCCTCCCAAGCGCTGGGATTAAAGGTGTGCACCACCACACCTGGCAATTACAGACAGCTGTGAAGTGCCATGTGAGTGCTGGGATTTGAACTTGGGTCCTCTGGAGGAGCAGCCAGTGCTCTTAACCACTGAGCCATCTCTCCAGCCCTGGTGTGTGGTAGATGTATCAGTTGGCATTGGGCTCCACATGATCCATGGATCTCTGCATCATGACTGCTGTGGATTTCCATAATGATCTCCATTTGCAATAAAGAGAAACATCTTTGATGAAAGGTAAGAGCTGCCCATATTTTTAGATATAATGATAATTTTTAGAGGATAGTTAGGAATTACACTGGCTTAGTAAAGTGACAGTATTAGGTTCTCTTCTCAGATCTATGACCTCACTATGTCCCCAGAGTTAACTAGGCTTCTAGTACCAGGGATGATTTCCCTCCTGTTGTGTGTTCCTTAAGTCCAATTAGACAAATGTTGGTTGCCACCAATATATGAGTACCACTATTGGGTCTTTAGAGATATCTTGCTATGCTGGTCATTGTTGTGGTTCATAAGTATCATAGCTGGGTAAGACTATTGGTTGTTTCCCTCCTGGATTAGTTAGAGTCTCAATTCCTTCACTGAAACACCATAACCAAAATCAACTTGAGGAAGAAAGAGTTTATTTTACTTATATTTCCACATCACAGTCCATCATCTGGGGAAGTCAAGGCAGGAACTTGGGAAGAACCTGAAAGCTGGGACTGATGCAGAGGCCATGGAGGAGTGCTACTTACTGGCTTGCTCTTATGGCTTTCTCAGCCTGCTTTCTTAGAGCACCTAAGACCTCCAACTCCAGGATGTGACCATTCATGGTGGTCTGGGCCCTCCCACACCAATCATTAACTAAGAAAATGACCTGTGGGTTTGCTTCTAGCCCCATTTTATGGAGGCATTTTCTTATCTGAGGTTTCCTTCTCAAGATGACATACATATTATCAATTAAGAGCACTTGTTGCTCTTAGAATGAATCCTGGTTCAGTTCCCAGCAGCCACTTGGTGGTTCACAATCATCTGTAACTCCAGTCTCAGGAGATATGGTGGCCTCTCTTGACCTCCATGGGCATCAAGCATGCACATGGTATGCAGACATACATGCAGGCAAAACACTCACACACATAAAATAAAATCTAAAAATTAAAAAAAATTGTTTAATGCAGGGCCTCATGCATTGTGGGCAAGTTCTTTACCACTGAACTGGGCTCAAATCAGCCATGTTCTCCCAGGTATCACAGCATAAATGATTTCTTTGTTCAGAAATACATGAGCCTACAGTTTAAAATAGATTGCAACCACTTCATCCTCTTACTCAAATAATTTTTAAAGATTTCTCTATTTGTGTGTGTGTGTGCGCACGCGCGTGTGGACATGGGGGAGGGACAGGTGGGTACATAGGTCAGATGAGGGGATACGTGTCTTCCTTTATCATTCTCTGCCTGTTCCTTTGAGGCCAGATCTCCTCCTGAACCTAGAGCTGTGCTTGTTGGATGAGCTGGAGACCAGCAAGCCCTAGCTCTCTTCCTGTCTCTGATCTAGGATCTGTGGCTACATGCATGTACAGGATGCTCATGTCATTATGTGGATCCTGGGATCCAAACTCCAGCCCTCACAACTGCTCAACAAGTAAGTGCTCTTCACCACTCTAAGCCTCAGATCATTTTGCAAAATTCTGATTAGCCATAATATGCTGGGGGTAGGTGGATGGGGGGGGTATATGGTATAATCAGTTTTTTTAACTTTTACTTAGTTTGTTTATCATTATTGTATATGAATGCAATGAGGTGTGTGCGCCACGGTGCATGTGTGGCTGTGAGAAGACAACTTTGTGATCGTCTGTTTTCTCCTTCTGCCTTTATATGGGTTCTGGGGAGTGAACTCAAATGACTAGGTTTACCCAGAATACACTTTACTCACTAGCCTTCAAAGATCACGTTTCTGTTGGTAACCACACGTGAAGTTTGAAGGGTTGCAATGGAAACTTCAGTAGTTGGAGTTTTAAAGTAGAATGTTGGTAAGTAGGAAAATCACACTGTTTATACTTTTAAAAGTAAGACTAGGAATCATTTCCTGGAGAGACCATAGATGGCCAGGAGCCTGCTCCTCCAGCTGAGGTTTAGGTGACAACACAAGTTAAAAATTCCAGGCCTTTGGGAACCACTGGGCATTTTGGTCCTTTCCAACTTTCTTGCTATTATCAATAATGCCGTGTTAAGCTTCCCTGCACACGGTTCCTTGTGCACATCTCTGCTTTCTTAGGATTAACTGCTGCACATGCATCTTTTGGCATGAACATCTTTGTGGCCTTGCTGAAATGCTTCCCACAGACGCTGTGCACTTAGAGTCTTGTGATTACTGTAAGAGGGTAACCCTCCCACACCTCACCCCATTCTTAACAAGACTAAATTTGGAAAGATAGATTTATAGGTCTCTATGAAAACAAAATGTTTGCCAGTTTGGTTTGATTTCTATTTAATCTTCACTTAAGAACAATTTTAGCCACTTGGAAAGACTTGCATGTTGCCTTTACAGAAAAAGGAACTTTCTTCTCTCTCTTAAGATTTATGTATTTTTGTCGGGCGTGGTGGCACATGCCTTTAATCCGAGCACTTGGGAGGCGGAAGCAGGTGGATCTCTGAGAGTTCTAGGCTAGCCTGGTCTACAAAGTGAGTCCAGGACAGCCAGGGCTATACAGGAAAAGCCCTGTCTTGAAGGACGAAAAGGCAAAACAAAACAAAAAAAGATTTATGCATTTTTATTTTCATTGTATGAGTGTTTTGCTTGCATGTATATCTGTGTGTCATGTGTGTGCATGAAGCCAGAGGCCAGAAAAGAGTATCAGATCTTCTGGAACTAGAGTTACAGACATTTGTGAACCACCATGTCAGTGCTAGGAATCAAACCTGGGTCCTAGTGGAAGAACAGTCCCTGCTCTTAACCCCTGAGCTATCACTCCAGTTCAGAAAGGGAAATTTTCTTTACAGTACACTGCAGTGATCCTTGAGATTGATGGTTTTGTAGTAGCATTCCAGAGCTGGGATGGAAGTGCTTGTCAGTGACTTGATTCTGGCTTAAAGTGGGAGGAGGTGTTGGGAAAGGCTGAAACAGTGTGATGTGACAAGAAATGAAGATGAAAAAAAAAAAAAAGGATGTGCAGCAAGGGGGGGGGGGCTCCTCCACCCAGCCTCTGCTAGAGCCTGTTCACGTTCCTTTGTAGTTGTTCTGTCTAATGTTTTCTTCAAATACTTAGCAACTACAGCTTCCATTTTCATTAGAGAAAGAAATGAAAGCAAGTTCAATTACAGGCCCAGGAGCAGCTACTAAAGCCAAGATGATGAAGCCACACAGAATGTTTTCTGCTTGAAAGCGATAACTCATGTGTTACAGCCTGCCAAGTCACCCAGATCTTAATGTTCTGACCCTCAGACATCAGTCTTTTCCTTCCTTCTAAGCTGTTGTCCCTTCCCTGTGTTTCTAACTGGTCACTGTGTTGATTAAAACCAGCAGGGCCTTGTCAGCCTCTCAGGTTAAGTCTGAGAGTGAGTTGAAATCCTAATGAGCAATATTTCTGGGGACATTTTATGTCTTTCTTCTCCGTTCTTTCCTGTTTAATAGAATTCACTGAAATACAGAGTAATGTTAAATACTGTTAAACATTTGCATTACACTATTTACACTGCTACTGAGATTGTGGGTTTTATAGTAGCATTCCTGGGGTGGACTTGTGGGAGTCCATAGGTTTGGTCTAGGCACCTCCCTTAGGCCTGATGGACCAAACCAATGGAGAATGTACTGCCCATTAGGGAGCTGCTCTTGGCTGTCAGAGACTCTGTAACCAATTAACTGGGTGACTGGCCAGCCTGTTGCTGTTGGTGTCTCGTTTCCTACAAATGTTTATTGATGTGCTTGTGTGATTGTCTCGGTAAGAGTGAATACAGTCCAGAGACTCTTATGTCCTTCCTTCAGGCCACCAGCAATCGAAATTGGAATTTCCCCAGGAGTCTCATGCTGAGGAAGGAAAAGGCGGAAGCTGGGTGCAGCCAGAGGAAAAGCTTGTCTCTAGGAAAGAGAGTTGAGGGTTATGACATTTTGTCAGACCATCTTGTGGTAGGTGAGACAGGGATCCAGACGGTGATGGGTGGGTGATAAGCAGGGTTCCATCCTGTCCAGGACCAGCTGACCCATCTGTGCGTAAACCCTTTGCCCTCTGTTTAAACCTAAACCTCATGCCAGGACCTCAAAGATGGACTGAGAGGGGTCAGTGAGCCTCTTTATTCCCTCCTGTTTTTAATGTAACCACATTGAATAAAGTGCCTCCCTTCTGGTTTTCAATGCTACTTGTCTCTTTACTTGACCCATTGAGGATGTGTGGCTGAGTTTAGCTTGTTAAGACTTCTCAGCCCAGGCTCTGACCTTAACAATCCCAGGGACATGGGGTTGAAGCTCTTAGACGTTGCTTTGGTTTTGGGAGTTCCCTGGGAGTTCACCAGTCTTACCTGTTTTGTTCTACTTTGCTCGAATAAACTTGATTAAATGTAATCTTTTTTCCTTTTCTAAATAGTACTCAACATAGAAAGCTGGTGTGGCAACACCCCTGTATTCCCAGTCACACAGGAGTATTGCTTGAACCTGGGAGTTCAATGTCAGCCTGGGTAATACAGTGAGAACTGTCTCAAAGGGGGAGAGTGGGAGAGGGGACAGTGGGGAGAGAGAAAGAGACTGTGGTTGTAAGATGACTGAGTGAGAGGAAGTTTCTTTGTCAGCAGGTTTAAATTTAGAAAGTAGTGGGTCCACCTAACTCCCAGAAAAGCCTAACTGAGGCGGGGGGGGGGTGGTTCCTAAGCATGGGGGCTTTTGTGTGATTTGAAAAATATATCCATGTGACTTACAAAATTAACTTCAGAAAAGTTACATATTCATTGTCTCTGCTCTCATTATAATTTTTTGTTTTGTTTTGTTTATTGAGACAAGATTTCTCTGTGTAGTCCTGGCTGGCCTGGAACTCACTCTGTAGACCAGGCTGGCCTCGAACTCACAGAGATCCACCTGCCTCTGCCTCCCCAGTTCTGGAAATAAAGCCATGAGCCACCATTCCCCAGCTCTACTCATGTTTCTTAGCTGTGTCTTGTCAGGTCTATGTTATTTAAAGGCTTAAACCCAAATGCATCACATAAAAACATGAACAAATATTACTTAATAGCAGTCTGCTTTAAAAGTCACCTTAAGTTTTCACCATAGTTGAAAATAAACTTAAAAGAGTCTGGATTAGAGCTTAACCTCTAAAAATGGCAGTCATTTGTCTGATTATTACTACACATAGCCTATGTGGTCAGTCATGTAATGAGTTTCTTGAATGGCTGCTGTGATTCTGGCCAGGAAGGACATGTTTTAAGAAGGAATTTGGTCATGACCTTCAGCTCATACACTGTTTGTATTTTGGGGTACAGTGCAGGCATTTGGACTACACCCTGATAAATATACATATGTTTTTTAAAAAATTATTTATTATTATGTATACAATGCTCTGTGTTGAAGTGTGTATCCCTGCACACCAGAAGAGGGCGCCAGATCTCTTTATGGATGGTTGTGAGCCACCATGTGGTTGCTGGGAATTGAACTCAGGACCTCTGGAAGAACAGCCAGTGCTCTTAACCTCTAAGCCATCTCTCCAGCCCACATATGGTTTTTTAAACTTGGAGTGTTGTGAGGGGGACAACAGCTATCTGATTGCAAACTGTGATGAGGTGTTTCAAGAAAAGGATCTCTGGGGGCTGGAGAGATGGCTTAGAGGTTAAGAGCACTGCTCTTCCAAAGGTCCTGAGTTCAATTCCTAGCAACCACATGGTTGCTTACCATCTATAATAATATCTGGTGCCCTCTTCTGGCCTGCAGGCATACTTGCAGACAGAACACTGTATACATAATAAATTAATAAATCTTAAAAAAAAGATCTCTGTTCTTACGAGAACCAGTCAGGCTAATGAGCACTGGGATGGAGACACTGTGAGTCATGATCCCTCGGTGACTCAGAGCCACAGCGTTTGGTACAGTCAGAGTCATGATCTCATGTGTGTCATAGTAGAACATCTTAGTGTTCAGCTCTGTTCTGGTCAGTAAGCCAAGAGGTTTTTCCACTTCCACATTTCTGGGCTTAGTACATTGTGCTTCATGCAGGTAATGCTTTTTGCTGTGTTGTTTTCTCTCTTTTATTCCTTTTTTTTTCTTTTGTTGCTCTGTTTTGTTTTTGTGATAGGGTCTCACTGTGCAGCCCTGGCAAGCCCGAATTCAGTGTATGGACCAGGCTGGCCTCAAACTCAAAGAAACCCACCTACTCCTGTCTCCTGAGAACTCTGAAGGAAAGAAACTCAATCCATGGTGCTGACAGTAAAGAACGTAGTAAAGAATGTAGTTTGACTAACATGTGCAAGTCCCTGGGTTTGATCCTGAGTACTATCAGAAGGAAATAAAAAAGGAAGGTAGATTAAACAAACAAAAACAAAAACAAAAAAACCCACTCTTAGCTGGAAAACTCTCTTGGCTAGTTAACTTCATTAGTTCATGTCATGTTTTTCTAGCATTTTAACGAGTGCTTGACACAATCAATAAGTCATCCTGGAGTAGCAAATAAAAAACCAAATGAACAAGGACCTGGAGATGTGGCTAAATGCTGGAGCCTAGCGTTTGTAAGGACTTGGGTTCAGTCCCCCAGCATCCCCACACACACCCATCAGCAATTCCATTTTTCACTAGACTGATATGTGTCCAGTTAAAGCCCTCATTGGTTCATCCAGTCCTTCTTCAGACACTGACCAAGTACATATGTGTGCCAGGGATGGCCACAACGGTGAACAGAAATGGACCAGACTATGCCCTCATAAATACCTACCATCCAGTAGGTACTAAAAAAGTCAGAGGTGGAGAGTATGCTGACCTAGCAGATCATAAATCCAAGAGCACAGGCATGTCCACAGCCTAACACAGAGTTTCAGAGCAGGATTTGTGGTGTACAAAACCAGTCTGTTACTATTGTTACAGTAGCTAACCCTGGGCATGGTGGGTGGTCTCCTAGAAGGCAACACTGTTCATTCACTCTTCCACTATAACCCATGAGACAGAATGGGTAAACCTAAGGGCTAAGTTGACACCTAGATGTTGGACTAGGTGATGCTGTAGCTTCAAGGGGCTTTGGAATTCACTACAGGTGTGATTCGGAGTATTAGGACAGAATGTCTGCCCCCAAGATATGTGGATGGAACAGAAAGCATGTGAGTAAGGCTTGAGAAAGAAGGGCCTGGGAGGAAGGAATTGATGAAGCTATTTACAAAATGTTGTAGGAAAGTTGAATGAATGAATTAATGGGATTCATAGATATGGAATTGGAAATGTAGCTCAATGGTAGAGGGCATATCTACCACTTGTGAGGTCCTAAATTCAAACTTTGTACAGAAAAAAAGAGAAATTAATAAATATAAGCTGCTATAGTAACACAAGCCTGTAATCCCAGCACTTGGGAGACAGAGGCAGGAGGATCAATGTATTCATTACTATTTTGTTGTTGTTGTTTTGCTGTGATAAAATACCACAACCAAAGGCATCACAAAGAAGAGTTTATTGTAGTGTAACATTTCAAGAGGGTTAGATGTTAACAATGGTGGGAGGGAATGGTGGCAAGATCAGCAAGCTGAGGGGTCACATCTCAATTGCATAGCTCTTCCCAGCCGGGAGAGCCAAGAGGAAGTGGGGTGAGGCTATAAGCCCTCAAAGGCCATCCCCAGAAATCTACTTCCTTCTGCAAGGCTGTACCTCCTAAAGGTTCCATAATTTCCCCAAACAGCACCACCCACTGCAGACGTGAGCCTAGGAGGGACATTTCTCATTAAAACCAAAACAATCAAGGTCTAGGTAAGTGGGTCTACAGTGAGACTCTAGCTATAAATAAATACATAATTAAGGGTTGTGATGAACCATGGAGAGAGGCACCAAAAGGGACATTTGGAGTCACTTCTCCTGCTTCAGCTTCTAGTTTAGGGTGCCCGGACATCTGGCTATTCCAGTTATCACTTATTTTGCCTAGTTACTCTTTTCATTTAAAATTGTCCTCATTCAGGGTCAGCAAAATGGCTCAGCAGGTGAAGGCACTGGCTGCCAAGCCTGATGACCCGCGTTTGACCCCCAGAATTTGCACGGTAGAGGGGAGACTGATTCTTGCAAGTTTTCCTTTGAAAACATGTGTGCTTTGACCATGTGCACACACACACATACACACATACATACATACACACATACACACACACATACACATACATACATACACACACATACATACACACATACATGCACACACACATACATACATACACACACTCATACATACATACATACACACATACATACATACACACATACATACATACACATACACATGTACACACACAATAAATAAATATAAATAAAAACTATCTTAATTTTTAAACATACATGTAATGTTCAGCCTTATGGTTTTAATAAAGATTTATTAAAGTTTTGTATGTTATTTTGAAAGCCTTACTTCTTTCCTAACTTGAATAATTTCCTCCATGATACCTAAGGCTAAAGGAACGTAGTTTGCTAGCCTTTAAAAAGAAGGCTTATCTTCTTCTCCAACAACTACTTGTTAGACAGAACGTTGATTTACTGGGACAAGGACTTGGATGGTATGAAGTGAGCACAGTCAAAAAAAAAAAAAAAGATGGAGGGAGGAGACAGAAAGCCTTGTCTAAACTGGGGCACAGCAAAAGATTTTAGGAAGGAAAAGTTTGACTTTTTAAGAGCACGTTTTTAAAAAAAAAAAAAGCTATAAGATGTATGACTGTGATATAAATGTAAGTCACTTTGGAGATGGTTGTCACAATGTATGTGACACGGGGTGAAAGGCTCATCACTCTTGCAAACGTGACAAGGTATTTGTGGTTAGGGAAGTCCTTGGTGGTGCCACTTGCCAGTTAATTTTCAATGTTATGTTGAAAGCTGCTTGGGTGAGCAAGGATTCTTTTTTTTTTAATTTATTTTTTATTTCTTCAAGTTATATGTCAATCGCAATCCCCTCCCTAGCCCCTCCTCCAGTCCCACCCTCCCACCCTCTTCTCCTTCAACCCACCCATCCCCTTCCTTTTTTTTTTTTTTTTTAAGTTTAAGGTATATCTTTTTCTCCCCAACAGTTACCCCTTTCAGTCCAACAAATGGCTCTTTCTCTTATAACAATAAATATAATACAAAACGACAGAAATAATTAGGCCACAATTATGAGTTATATGGCTTATCATACATTCCCAATGTCCAGTCCATATGTATTTGGCACCTGACTTTAACATTCTACTATCTAACAAGGATTCTTTATAAAGACCAACAGGTTTTTTTGTGGGGGGAGGGGGGATTGTTTTGTATTTTTGAGACAGGGCCTTACTTACAAAACCTTGACTGGCTTGGAGTTCACTATGTAGACCAGGCTGGCCTCAAGCTCACAGAGATCTACCTGCCTCTGCCTCCTGAGTGCTAGGACTAAAGATATGTGCCACCACGTGGGGTGACCAACAATACGGGCTTCTATTAGTGTGACTTGCTTTACTGAGTAGAATCATTACCGTCATAACAGGATGGCTTATTTGGCTCATGGTCCATCAAACACACCGCTCAGCTAACGAAAGATAGCACAGCTTCACAGAGACATCTCTCTAACATGTTGTCTTTGAACCTGTCCTCCTCCCAGATCTTAGCTTTGAACACAGTGTGCAAACCATGTTCCTCTATTCTTTCTTTAGTTTCTCACTTTACCCAAGAGCAGAATTGTCCATCCCTAGAGAGCAAAACCATGCCAGTAATATATTAGACCTTCTTTCAGGTAAAAGGAAAATCTTGGGAGTTAGGGAGTGTAATTGGGTCCAGCTTACACTTCCTTGACAAGAGCTTCTGAGACCTCCATGTGTATCTCAGCATGGGGTAGAAAAGTTCATGTGTGCTTCCCATTTGGTCATATAGAATGCTAATCCAGGCACTCAAGGGTCAAGACTAAACACAATAATTTTGGTTGCATAGTGAATAGTAAGTAAAATTGGTGTTAAAAAAATAAACTTTAGCCAGGGATGGTGGTGCACGCTTTTAATCCCAGCACTCGGGAGACAGAGACAGGCGGATCTCTGAGTTCGAGACCAGCCTGGTCTACAAAGCAAGTCTAGGACATCCAGGACTGTTACACAGAGCAACCCTATCTGGAAAAACAAAAACAAACAAACATTGAGGTATGCTATACTTCCATATTTTTGAATATGAAACTCAAGTTTGGCCATAAAACTTCCAGCTCATGATCTTTGAAGCCTGTTTGGAGGAAATCACTCAACAGATGAGCTTTTTTACACTTATCCGCTTATTTTGTCCTGTGTGCATATGTGTGTGTGTGTGTACGTGTGTGACAGGGCACACATATGGAGGGCAGAGGACAATTTGAGGGAATAGGTACTCTTCTTCCACTGTGAGAAACTGAGATTGAACTTGGGTGGTGAGGCAAGTGTCTTTACCTGTTGAGACATCTTTCTGGCCCTCAGCAGATTAAGACAAACAAACAAACAAACAAACAAACAAAAAACCCAAAAAACAGCCCTTGTTAGTGCATAGAAAAGGGAGGTGGTGTCAGTGAGGACCTGGATGGGGATTGCGATGCTGCTGCTGATTCTGCTGCTGCTGAAGGGGGAGGTAGAACCCAGAGCTGTGTGTGTGTGCTAGGCCAGCAATCTCTTATTGAGTTACATTCTCAGACCTCTATTACTTTTTTGACTTAAATTCTAGTTTGTCTGATATTGTTAGCACTACCTTAGATTTCCTCCTTTCTTCTCGCTTCTTAGGAAGTCTCTAATGAGAAAGTTAAAGTTGGTCTATTGAAAACTTTGTTCTAAAATTAATATGAACTTCATATAGTTCTGCCTACTGTATGTTTGAATATCATTAGGCTATGTATTTATTTTATGTGGATTGGTGTTTTTCCTGCAAGTGTGTCAATGTGAACGTGTCAGAACCGTGGAGCTGGAGTTATAGGAAGGTGTGAGCTGCCATGTGGGTGCTGGGAATTGAACCTGGATCCTCTGGAAGAGCAGCTGGTGCTTTTAACCACTGAGCCATCTCTCCAGCCCTATCATTAGACTCTTATTCTATGTTTTCTGTCCACTGAATGCCCTTTGCTTTCCTCTTCTTTCCAACTTCTTGTTGAAGAAGTGAGAGAGATGCTGAAGCTGCTGGTGTCTGGCCTACTCTTGCCCAGGTGAAAAAAGAACTCATTGCACAAGTATGTTCTTAAGTAGCCGATGGCTGGGTGTGGTGTAGCACACCTTTAATCCCAGCACTCAGGAGGCAGAGGCAGGTGGATCTCTGTGAGGTCAAGGCCAGCCTGGTCTACACAGTAAGTTCCAGGGCAGCCAGGGCTACATAGTGAGATGCTGTCTCAAAAAAGCAACAAAATAAATAAGTAGAATATGAGGGTCTGGGTGAAGTGCCTGTGGTGCAAGTATGAGTCTGAATCCCACCCACATAAAAAGCTGGTGGGTGCATCTGTAATCCCAGAGCTGGGCTGGGGGAAATAGTCCTGGATCTTGTAGAACCCAAAAGTTACTTGACCAAACTTTAGTCAGGCTCCAAAAGCCTGAGAACTTGGGTAGGCCCTGCACTCTGGGGCAGCTTGTTTCAGGAACTGCAAGTTAGAAAACAATTACTATGCCCGGGGTTTGAAATCTTCCTAACTGTCACCAGGGGGGCCAAGTTCCTCATCCCTGGTATCAAATTCCTCCTCTTTTAGGGAGCACCAATTAATTTAAAGATAGATATATTAACCAATAGAAGCCCGCCAAATGTAGTGTTACCTTATTCTGTCTTGCTGAAACATATAAAATCTAATGTAAAACTCTGCTTGTTGTCACTTCCTTCCCCTTGCATGGGGATTCTGTGAGTGCCAATCCCAGCATGTTAGTAAATAAACCTCTTTCTTTTACATCATTCTCAAGCCCTGGTGATTCCTTGGTTGCCACAAATTCAAGAGTCTGCTTTTGGATTCAACAATCTCACTGGCCAGCCAGGCTAGCTAAATCAGTTGAGTTCCAGATACCAGTGAAGACCCTATTTCAGAAATGTGGAGAACAATAGAAGACAGCTTACAACCTCAAGCCTACACCCACATGTATGTGATCAGCACATATGTGCACATACCTGCAGGAACATGTGGTAACACTTTTGCTTCTTGAAAAATCGAATTATGATATGAGAATGTTTTTGTTTGAATCCCAGGTGTAGGGCAGCTTCAGTAGGTCCACAGGTGTAAAATGTGCCTTGCATTCTAGCAGGGGTGTGGCTTAACCAGCTGCAGCAAGTTTAATTCTGAGACTCAGAAGAGGGTATAAAAAGCCAGGGTCCCGAGTGGTAGGGCACTCTGAAGGAGGAGGTTGCTGTTTGCTTCACCCAAAATGCTGCTGGCTCGTGTTGCTGCTATGTCTGCTGGTTTGCTGTGTTGGCTGTTACTGGTTTGCTGGACTTCTGGATATTGTGACTACTGAGATTTGTATTGCCCCTAAAAAGAACCCAATGACCCTAATCAGTAGGGAGTAGTGCAAAGAGAACTCTGTTCCTTTTCCCTTTAATCTTCTTTCTCTCCCACCTAGTGTTGGGGGAGGGTTGGAAGGGAGGTAGAGGTGTTAAATTAGAGTGTATAATAAAACAAAAATAAAGCCACTTTAAATAGGAGCACATTCATACATCACACACACACACAGAGAAGAGAGAGAGAGAGAGAGAGAGAGAGAGAGAGAGAGAGAGAGAGAGAGAGAGCCACTCTTGCATCTCTCCATCTTTTCTTGAGTGAAGTCCAGGAAGTTAACAGCAGATGAATAGATGAATTCTGGTCCTTTGTTACCGATGTTTTCCTGGCCTGCCCCAAAGGAACAAAAGTCAGGGAGTCTAAGCAGGCAAAGTGGTAGAACTTTCAGTTGATAAAATTCAGCCCTGAAGAGGGTGATGGATCCCCCAGAGCTGGAGTTACAGGATAGTAAGTGACCAGACATGAGTGCTGGGAACCACAATTGGGTCCTCTGAAAAAGCAGTATTCTCTTAACCCCTGAGCCGTCTCTCCAGCCCTTCAACCTTGGATTTTGATAACTCTTTTATTCTTCCTTCTTTCCCTCTACTAAGGTAATAATAATAAAGGTTGAGGGATTCTTCAAGAGAACTTGAATTAATAAGTAGTGCTATAGGGAGATTCGTTTGTTCCTTCATTATTCAAATGCCTGGATATGGATACATCAATAAACAAACGCTTGTGAAGATGAGTTTCTCCTGAAGACGAAGGGGGTGGGACAATGAACAATGAATATGAATAAATTAAAAAGTTACATCATAAAGCTGTAAGTTCTGTGGAGGGGGGGAGACAGAATAGGCAGGGTAAGTAGACTAGAGTACTCTGAATCAGGATGAGGTAGCCTACAACAATGAAGACGGTAGAGCCTGGAGCTGTGGTTCTGCGATACGTGTGGATATGTCTAACGTGTCCTGGTCACCAGCAGTTTGGGTGATGGTGGGAAGGGGTGAAATTCCAGGAAGGACAATAAGGAAGTGAGAGCCGGACAAAGACAGCCTGGGGAAGAGCTTCCAGGCAGAGACTGAACAAATGTCCTAAGATGGGTCTGCCTGCAGCATTCCAGAGCAATAGCCAGGCTGTCGTGACTGGAACAAAGGGAACTAGGAGAGAAAGGACACAGGTCATATGGTATCTGTCCCTGAGGGAATGTAGCTAAGTCAGATGCAAGTGCTGTTGCTGGGCTTCAAGGGTGGCTTGACATGCTCACTCTGGCTATGGGGAACTGGGGATCTGAGGACAGGCTACGGGGAGCAAAGGGAGAATGTGGGGAGACCCTTCAGGAGGGCTTTGCAGTAGATGAGTTCCAGATGTTTTGAAAGAGTTGGCCAAATTTCCTGCCAGATTAGAAAGGCGAGAGAAAGAAGCATCAGAGACTCCAATATGCTTCATGTGAGCCCACGGTAAAACAGTGTGGGGGAAGTGGGTCTGGGGGAAGATTGGTTGGTTGTTTGGACATGGGGAGCTCACAGTGTCCTCTGGATGAATGAGTTGTTTATGTAGTGACCCAGTCTTTTTGTTCTCTTGACTCTGTGTTCTTTCATTAAACTCCAAGGTAGCTAAGAACGGAAGCCTGGAATTCAAATCCCCTAACATGAAGACCCACTTTATACTGAGCAAATAAGGCCAGGGTGAGTCAACCCCCGCCCCTCAGTCTACTCATCTTGTGTTCAGAACTTTGTTGTCTCTCCATGTGGGTGGGCCAGTGTCTCACTTCTAACCTCTTTGTATACTATAAAATACTACTTTGGGTTGGGTGTGGCGCATGCCTGGAATCAGGAAACTGGAGAAGGATTCTAAGCCAGAGGCTAGCCTGGGAAACTTGGCCAGACCCTGTTTCAAAAAAAAAAAAAAATGAGGGACTAAGGATATAGCTTAATGGCAAGGCACTGGCATCCCCACCTACACACATACAAAAGAAAACTTTAAACTGTGTAATCAGGAATTGTGACTTTGTTTGATTCACTGTGTCCTTGGGTAGGGAAATCACTGCAGAGTAAGGTTTGGAAACTCAGACTGCGATGCCCATTTCCACCAGAGGAGGCCAGCACTGGGTGAGGATGAAGTAAATGTGATGACAGTGAAGGACCTCAGGGTGGCAGACCTTGTCAGACCTCTCCAGAATCATACAGTGCAGTGTCAGGGGAAGGGCAGAGCAGTGGCTCGTGGATTCCATGGCCATTTTCAGTGGAAGAAGCCAAGGAAGCCCTGCGTGTACGAATCCTGAGTGAATGAGGTCCTGAGTGTGTGAGGTCCTGAACGAGTGGCCCTGAGTGACATGGGACATTGTTGACATGGGACAGGCCAAACTAAGGACTCCCACGCTGAGATTCCAGCCCTTTCCCCACGAGGCGCAGGCTCAAGGGAATGCAAAGCTTTTCTCAGGAGTCCATGGTGGTATTTATGAACGATTGACCAGTGTGTGTAAAGACCAGCAACTAGGTTCTTCATCCTGGATGTTCAGTCTGAGAGTGCTCACCTAGAGAAACCCCTCTTCTTCTGCTGTATGTACTAAACACACAGGTTCCAGGTTGCAGAGGTTTAGAAAACTCCCACCTGATTCCTGCTCTACATGTGTGTCCTTTCTTCATTCCTGCTCAGAGTTCCAGGACTCAAGCTGCTGGGGTCTCAGGCTTGCCATCCCTGAGTACTGAGTACAAACACTGGCTGTCTGCCTCATGATGTTTTTTATGAATACAAAAAATATGAGGCCGAAGAGTTCTCTATTCGGCCGGTCCACAATAGAGTGGGACCACAGGAGCCCTCCACCTCTTACAGTTTCTCACCCATCCCTCCAGATGTGTGGTGTATGGACTCTGAAAGAACCTGGGCCTTGTGCAGCAGAACTGGTCCCAAGGCACCACTGGGGGCAGATGGATATAGGATTGCACAGGTTGTATTTTATTGTACTCTGCTTCTAACAGAGTTATGGTCAAAACCAGTGCATCTCTGTGGATGTGGATAGATGGGCCTTCTGTATTAGTCAGGACTAAAGTGATTCTTATCCAAACCAGAGTACACCCAGCTTACCTGGAGTCAGCATCAAAGACCACAAGTACATTCCTGGTGCTGACTGCTCTACGGTCTGCTATAAAGATCCACATCTCACTCTGATGGATGTCTGCGCATAGTATGCTGGGAAACTACGCACGTGGATGGGGGGCAGACCAGGATTACTTGGTGACAGTCAAGGTAGCTGTGGCTCAAGATGGCTTTGGTCAGGCTAAGCTGGAACCTATGGTCTCTTCATGCAGCTGTAGTTCTAGCTTTCTCTAGAACAGCGGTCCTCAACCTTCCTAATGCTGCGGCCCTTTAAAACAGTTCCTCATGTTGTGGTGACCCCCAACCATAAAATCATTTTCATTGCTACTTCATAATTGTACCTTTGCCACTGTTATGAATCATAGTGTAAATGTCTGATATGCAGGAGAGCTGGCAGGCTGACCAACTCAGTTACCACCCAAGCCCAGATTTAGGGCTTTTGAGTTGATTGATCCCAACATCTACCCCATCTATGAACTGCTGGGGCTTGTGAAGAGGCTGGCCATGCCAAACCACAGCTGCAGGATCTCCAAGACACAAGCCAACAACAGGACATCCGAGAGAAGTCCCAGAAGATCCAGGATTGATAGTGTGGCAGAAGCCAGAGGCCTCAAACAGACCAGTGAATCACTGCAATGAACATTTGCAAGTAAAGATGTGTGGACAACAGTAAACTGTGTGACCACACCATGACACACTGCAGCTTTCACTGCAAGATTTTTTGTTGTTGTTGTTTGTTTCCTTTTAGGAGGAAGTTGCAAGGGTGGAGGTTAGATATAGAGGGATGAGGAAGTGTCTGGGATTGGGATGCGTGATGTGAAAATCACAAAGAATCAGTAAAAATGAAAATAAAAAATAAAAATAAAATAAAAAATTTAAATTATATAAAAATTATAAAGTAACTATAAAAAACAAACACAACACCTAATGCTCAGGGATATCCCCAAAGTTGCAAGTAACAACTAAAAGCACCCTCACTGAATAAGTCTTTCCTTCCCAACTTGTAGCAGGCAGCCCGGAGCCTGACAGCAAAGACACTGCTCCAGCAGCCACACTTTTGAACAGGGAGGGTCTCTTCACAGCTCTAGTGATTTTAGACATCCACAGCTGGGCTAGGATGTGAAAGAGCTGGAATGAGGCACAGCCAGTCACCTCTGTCCCTTGGATCAAAAGAGCAAAAGATTCCCCAGAAACCTTCAAATTTGCTCTGTGTTCCACAGATGAGATGATACGGAACCAACCCTGACTATAAGGCAGTAAAGAAAAAGAGAATCACTCACTTAAGCCTTTACAGTAGAAGTGAGTAAACACAGATGTTTTGGACAAGAGACCAATCGTCTTACGATCGTTCTTGTCTTTTTTTTTTCTCTCTCCCACATTTTGTTTTAAAATATATTTTGATTGCTAGGGACGGCTCAGTGGCTAAGAGCCCTTGCTGCTCTGGAAGAGGAACCTGGTTCTTTCCCCAGTATCCACATGGTGGCTCACAACCATCTGTAACTCCAGTTCCAGGGCATGGAATGCCCTTTTTTGGCCTCTGCGGGAACCAGCGATGTTTGTGGTGACAGACATACATGTAAGGAAAACACTATACACATAACTTTTCTTTTTCTTTTTATGTGTTGTCAATGGGAGTCTCCATAAATCTCTAACACGTACAGGCTGTGGAAGTTGGCATTGGTCTTCAACTCCAGCCAGAGACAGACCCGGAGCCCAGTCACTGCCACAAGGCGTCCTAGTTGGGCTGTTAGTAGGCCTCAGGCTGATTCTGTGCCTCCCAGACCAACCGGTAAGACCTACCCACCTCCTGCGATGAATATAGGCCTGATGTCTAACTGGAGAAAGAGAAACTGCCGAAACAGGAAACTTAAAACACATGCCTGGTTAACCAATAAAAACACTGCTGGAAAACACATGCTTGGTACTGATTATTAGCTTGGAAACATTACACATTTAGCTGGGTATGGTGGCTCATACCTGTAAGCCCAGCACTCTGGGGCTGAAGGCAGGGAGGGAGATTGCATCATCCTGGGTTACATATCAAGGCCAGCCTGGCTGAGGCCTTTCTCAAGACAAGCAAACTTACTGTGCTTTGAGTGACTAGTGTTGCTCTGAAATATGTCTTAAGACATTTAAAAACAGTAAGTCTTAAAAGGTACCTTAAAAAAAAATGAAGTCCAGGAAAGGCTGCAATTCAGAGGGGGATTTCTCCTTTATATTGTCATTCTAGCAGCCCTGACTAGGACTAGAAATCTCTATATAGACAGGGCTGGCCTTCAACTCAAAGATCCGCCTCCGAGCACTGGGGTTGAAGGGGTAAGTAGCCACACCCGACTCTTTTTTTTTTTTTTTTTTTTGAGACAGGGCTTCTCTGTGTAGCCTTGGCTGTCCTGGACTCACATTATAGACTAGGCTAGCCTTGAACTCCCAGAGATCTGCCTGTCTCTGCCTCCTGAGTGAAGACTTCCGTGTTCATGATCAGTGCATGGTCACCATGTTGCCAGGTTTGTGCTATGTGGTACCATAGGATGACCTTTAATGAGATTGGCCCACGTAGCCTCTTGTGGAAACACCCATTTGGTTCTGTATATAAGGCAGAGAACAAACATTACAAACAGGAAATGCTTAGATATCACCTGTCTGTTTGTCTTCGGAGTGAAGGCTGGAGGTTCAGGTGGGCGGCGTACTCACCTTTCCCTGAGAACCCCCTTATGTGTTGATCCCCCTGTGGTGGGGTTTGAGACAAGGGGAGGCCATCAATCTCTGGGAGCTGGAGTTATGGTTAGGAGCTGCCATGCAGGTGCTAGGAATCAAACCAGGTTCTCCAGAAGAGCAGCCAGTGCTCTTACCCACTGAGCCATTTCTCCAGTCCCCCAAGTTCCCCCCCCCCCTCCTTACCCTTTTAATATGGGTGCTAGGGACTCAAACTTGAGTCCTCAAGCTTGGGCAGCAAGTATTTTAACCCAGTGAACCATCTCCCCCCCTCCCCACATTAGTTGAAAAGAGACTCGGGATTTTGTGGCATTAGAGCTGTGGGTCTGTAGGCAGAACACACCAGCCCACATACACAGATGTCCACTTACTTCATGGGCTATGCAAGACAGAGTGAAAACAAGGTCCTTGTTATTTTTAGCAAGACTTGAAGTTTAGTCATTTGACATACGGTAAAAGTTAAATCCAGTTCCATAGGCAACAAAAAGCCTGGTCTGCCACTGTGCTTGCTCCAGGGCATCTAATGCATGTTCCCCAGGAATTTTCTTCTCAGTGTGATGAGTCTTCATCAGCTTGTAGTTCTAACAGTGTACAGTCTATTCGTGTATATGAACATACCTTTACTCATCTTGCTCCAACTTTGTTCCTCACGCCTACTGACACCAGCTATTTATTACAGTTGTCTACCTTCCTATTGGGAACACCCTTGGTCCCCATGTTTTATTTACAGCTAAGAGTCTGTCTGTACGCAGCACAAATCAACTCAGTTGTTCTTAATGCACAGAAATCGGCTGATCTCTATGCTGGAACACTTTTCTTTAGCTTTTGAGAAATAGTTATACATTAATTTAAACACACATAGAAAAAGGTTTCTTGACTATACATAGTACCAAAGGTCCATATGGTAAGGATGGAATGTTCTGCAGATCTTAGCACAATAATACAACTCTGTAAACTGAGAACAATATTTCAAACAAACAATAACCATGAAACCACATAGACTGATATGCAAAAGACCAACACACTGAAATTCTCCAAAATACTATTTAATGAGGCTCTATTTGAAATGGCCAGGAAAAAAAAAAAAACCCTAAAACAGGCATATTTCCTTTCCTCTTAATAGGATCTCAGTATGTGATTCAGGAGGCCGTGGAAGTCTTTGTGTTCTACATGGCCAAGGAACTTTCAGCCCGTCCTGATACATGTTAGTGTGCCTCCTTGGCCGGCCTGTTTCCTGATTACCTGAAGGTTTTGTTTTTGATTTGGCAGTGCTGGGGATAGAATCCAGACTTTATTTTGTTAAAAAACTAAAACCACCAAAAAACAACCACCAAAAATCTAAAAGGTATTAAAAGTTCCCTTACTCTGTGGGAAAAAAAAATCTAAGAAAATTTATTGTCATGATGTAGGTACAGACATGTCTTTGTCTTAAGCTGTTTTCCCATAAAAAGTGTTTGGTTTAGAAAAAGTTATTTTAAGAGAGATTGGACTCTTGTGAGGTCATCAATGGTTGCTTTTAATGGTGAAATGTCAAGATAAGACAGACTTTTACGATCAAATACCAAGGGTCCTATTTTCTGGAGACCATGTATTCTGCCTCATCTCAACTAAAAATATTTCATTATTCCTCTGAAACCTCACACAACTAGCTAAATGTTAGTTTTTTACTTCTCTTTCACATCTTTCCTATTTGTCACCAAGCTTATGCCTAGGATTTGGATAGCTTTTGCTCTAACTTGCTACATAGAAATGAAGGGCATGATTCAATCCAGTTTTCAATGTCATATGCTGCTGCCCCCATAACCTGTTCCATTATGTGGAAGGCAGGGAGTGCTGGGAAGACCACCATCTTACAAATTATTAAGATGAAATGTTCGAGCAAGCTGGAAAAGCAGTTGCCAGGATAAAAAGAGACCTACCTATTCCATGTACAGTCTACTTTTGTTGTTGCTGGGAGAGTGTACCCTGGACCTCATGCATGCTAGGCAGGCACTCTACTACTGGGCTATACCCCCTAGCCCTATAGGCTTTTCTTTGAGCCATTTAATCATGGGTTTTTGTTTTATTTTTAAACTCCATATACAGTATCTAGACCTCACTGGATGCTCGAAGGCCCAAGAAGATCAATGAGGGGTCATTCCTAGCAACACCAACCAGTTACCTATAGCCCTAGACATTCACTCGTAACAACTATGCTGTTGAGTTGGCTTTGGGCTCAAGTAGTTCTGCCCCACTTTTTCAAACACTGGTAATTAGAGGCATACAAGCCCTGCCCAGTCTAACAGGGAAGAACTTATATCAATTTTTCTACTAAAAAACCTGTAAAGGCACCGGGTGTGGTGGTCTTTAATCCTAGCACTCAGGCAGGCAGATCTCTGTGAGTTCGAGGCCATCCTGGTCTACAAAGCCAGTCTAGGACAGCCAGATATACAGAGAAACCCTGACTCAAAAAAAAAAAAAAAAAAAAAGCTGTAAAAACAACTTTCATTCTCCTGTATTTTTTTTTTTTTCCAGACAGGGTTTCTCTGTGTATCCCTGGCTGTCCTGGACTCGATTTGTAGACCAGCCTAACCTTGAAGTCAGAGAGATCTGCCTACCTCTGCCTCCCGAGTGCAGGGATTAAAGGTGTGCGCCACCACACTGGGCCTGATTCTCCTGTTTTAATTGTCATCTGAGGCTTACTGCCCCAGTCTGCTAACCTAGGCCTAGTCCTGGAAGTGTCTACCCTCAGTACAATCTAATCCAGGCCTAGAATATTTTCAGTTTCTGAGACTTATTCCCAAATAAACTCACCCTTTCTAGCTCTTTCTGAACTTTTTTTTTTTTTTTGAATCAGAGCTTCTCAGTGTAATAACAGCTTTGTAGACCAGGCTGGCCTCGAACTCACAGAGATCTGCTTGCCTCTGCCTCCTGAGTGCTGGGATCAAAGGCGTGTGCCACCACGGCCAGCTCTTTCTGAATTCCTGGTGGCTAGTTCAACTCAGCTGTTCTGGCTCAAACTCCTCTCCCAGCTGATTCAATCTGTTTTTTTCTTGGCCTCTGAATTGCGCTGCTTGGCCTCAAACTAACTCCACCAATCTGTTCTAATCTTCTGACCTCTTATTCTCTGACTCATTCTGTCTTCACCTGGTTCTAGCTTGTTCTCAACCTGCACTGTAAACTCTCCTGGTAAAACTGTCCCCCCCCACCCCTGCTTTCTTAAGTAGCTTCTCTTTCCTTTCTGAGTGGGCATATTTTATTCTGTCAAATCTTTCTGATTTGTCACTTTGTCTGCCACCCAATAAACATTTTCAAACATGGGTGCTTCCTTCTACAAACTAACTTTACCTTCATTGTTTGGGACATAAGGTGTGTACTAAGGGTGTGTCTGTATTCCAGCCAGAGTAGTCATGCTGTGGGATTTAAATCCCTCTACAAAACGTGATGCTTTCAGAGTTATAATTTGTTTTATGATCATGTCTAGGAATGTTTCTCTTCTATAAATATTTCAGTTCTACAATGAAATAATGAAGCTAACGGCCAGCTGTGGCAGCAGAGTTCCAAGCCAGCTTGGTCTACGTAGAGAGTTCTAGACCAGCCAGGGCTACCTGATGAGATCCTGTCTCAAAACAGCTATCACCACCACCCTGCCCAATGATAAAGAAGCTAAAGTAAACCACTAAACTAGAAATTCTCCATTTAAATTCTGACTTGAGGTTTGTGTGTGTAGCTCAATGGTGGTGTTTGCCCAGCAAGCGCAAGACTATGGATTCGATTGCCTGTACTGCTTAAACACTGACGAAAGCCTAGCAAACCTTCCTGCGGGAAGCCTTGGGTGAGTGGACAGGAGTCTTATGTGTCGTCCTTTGAGAGGTCACCAACACTGACAAGCCAGGGCACACCTGCGGCTCTGGAGTGAGCACCCTGTCATTCCTACGGAACTGAGCTTTCCTGTATCGTAGTTGGTAGAATGAAACCATCTTATAAGTAGTTCCTCTTACTTCTTTGAAGGTGTGGAGTTTGAGGCCAGGGTCTCTGGCCAAATACTCCACCATTAAGTGACAGCTCCGGCTTCATAAAACCTTTGAAAAGAAGCTTGAACCATTTTGGTTTAAAACAATTAAATCGATAAAAGGTATTAAGAACTGTCATATCTGTGACAGAAAATACTCCTGGTAAGTCACTGGGTGAACTTTGCATGGCAGCTTTTCCACAGACTTACACATTTGACATTTCTCATCCTTCTGGTGCAACTTTCTTTTCTCCGCCAAAGCTCAGGGCCTTTGGACCAGCTTACTCTTATTTCCTTCTTGTTCGCTGAGTTTAAAGTGGGTATAGGTGAGGATACCAAATAGTGTACAAAAGATGCCCAGTGCTTGGTTTACTGACAGTGGATCCTTAAACAAAATGTATCCTCCGCACAGGGTGATGCAGAACTTGAAGTGTCCAAACATGTTGTAGCTGAGGTGTTCAGGTAAGGAGACAAAGGAGCAATGAGCTAGATGCCAGGGTCACACCGGGGCACACAAACAGTACACACACAGCAACGGCTACCTGCGGCTGTAAAGAACTTCTTACAACATGGACTCCACAACTGCCATGAATTTAAAGAACAGACACTTTGGTGACATGATGGGCTAATCACACTTTCTTTGGTGCAATTTTAGCAATTTACAGATTTGAAAATGGTGACATTCCATTAACGTGTGTGTGTGTGTGTGTGTGTGTGTGTGTGTGTGTGTTTGTGCTTGTGAGTGTGATGCCCACGGAGGCCAGAGAGGGTGTTGGATCCCCTGGGGTTGGAATTACAGGCAGTTGTGGCCATCTGATGTGGGGACTGGAAAACAAACTGAGGTCCTCTGCAACAACATGCTCCGTCTCTCTAGCCCCTGTATTTAGTCTCCCAGACATAAGCCAGATATAGACATGCTCCACAAGACACTGGCGTAAGTGTTCCTGGTGACCTCTCCAAAGAGAACACAGGGGAGGAAGGGTGTTCAGAGCAAGGTGCACAGGAGACACTTTGCACAGCAGTTTCCAGTTATGCTATGAATGGCACCCCTAATAAACTGCCACTGGCAATGAGCTGAGATGTGCCAGGGGGCCGACGTGATGACAGCTTCCAGTACACCTAGATCAGGAGGCAAGGGACAGAGGGGCCAGCAACAGCACCACCGGTCACTCTGTTAAGCACCCCACCTACCTCCACTGCTTCTCCCCCTCCCCATCTTACAATTTTGGAGGCTCAGAGACTTTAATAACTTTAAAAAATACTCTGTGTAGTTGTGTGTGTGTGTGCCGTGTGCATGCCCATGCCAACACACAAGTATGGAGGTCAGAGGACGACATAGAGAACCACTCTGTGGGCCCCAACACTGAACTCGGGTCATCAGGCTATGAGGAAGGTACATCTGCTGAGTCAGCTCACCAGACTGGGCTGTTAAAGCCAAATGAGAGTTAAGTGCTGGAGTCTAAACAGAGGAGGACTTATTCAGGTCCAAAGTTCAGGCTGTAATCTAATAAACTGCCAGCAATTCATTACTGGGATAAAGTTTTTCCCAAGTCATTGTTTATATTAAAAAAAAAATTAAACCACATACACATGCAGCCCTCAGAAATTATTCTCCTGTCATATTTTATACATAATTATTTTCTCTATCTAAAATATTGTATTACTCTTCAGATGTATGCTACAAAGGTATGCGTTCTTCCTAGGGACAACTTAGAAGCGGCTACCACTCTCTGCCTAAGAGGATGGTGTGCCTACCTTACACAGTTGATGCAGATTACATAATTAATGTCTGCAAAGATTCCAGTGTACCCCAAGCACCACCATGCTAACTGAAGTCACCAAGAGCACACCAAGCAGCTATGACTGACAGGCCTGCCCAGTCCTCTAGCTGCCACCGTCCCTAGTTTCTTGGCTACTTCCCTCTCGCCCCCCTCTTTGCTGTGATGGGGACAATGAGCTGAGCCCAACCCTATGTCCCTCGGTTCATAAGTGACCTCAGTGGAACCACAAGAGCTCCCACAACACACTCGGGCTCACAGGAAATGGCAGACATGGCCAGAGCCCTGGCTCTGTTTAACCTCTACGAACAGGCTCTTTTCTTGGGTTCCAAACACAGTACAGCTGGGCATGGAGATGCAGGCTTGTAACCCCAGCTGAAGCAGGACTGGAGATCAAGATCACCCTCAGCTACATAGTAAATGAGACCAGCCTGAGCTACATACATGACAGTGTCCATGAAACAAAAAGAGACCTAGTCAGCAGGGGAGGGGGGGTGGCCCACAGGGGGGGGGGGGCGGCCCCCACGGATCTGCTGCTTTTTTTTTTTTGATTCAGTAGGAGTTGATATGTGAGATCCAGAGGATATGCCCAGGGACGGTTACCACACCACTTATCTCAATTCTATGCTATCTTCAAATGTACTGCTTCTAACATGTTAGCTTCAAATACTCAAGACATTCACAAAAAGGGAAGTCAAATTTGATGACACCCTACGACGGCTCTTTTCAGGAACTGAGAACAGAGTGCGGGCTCCAGCTGTCCCATCTCCTCCAAGCAGGCTCTGTCTCACCCAAAAGTGCTGGGGTCTAAACTGCCAGTGGCCTTACCTCACTAGGTCTGGGACCAAGTGCCGCCAATCTTCCTCAAGCCTGACCGTCCGCAGCACATTGACAGTGCTTCCTCCTCATGTGGGGTTGTCATCAGTCTTCTCCCCCTCTCCTCCAGGGCTCCTTTTCAGCTCTTCTACCTAGGCCCCTTTATGAACTCTGAAGGTGCACTGCCCCCAGGATTTAGACTTTTTGTCTTCTGTGACTTGTTTGCTGGCTAATCTCAGTCACCACCCACATCACATCTTTACAGAGTCAGGAATTCCTGTAGCTGAGGCCTGGTCCCCGAACCCTGCAAGCTGAACTCCCCCTGCACATCAGAGCTCCTGCAAACTGGCCCATCTCCCTAGACAGCCACTACAATGTACATATGGGACCCAACCTTACTGCTTCACATTCTCCATATTCAATTGTTCAGTGAACCTGTTGGTGCTACTTGGAAATATGTTCAGAAGTGCAGTGTTTAGTACTTCTTACTACTCCCTATGGCTAGTAAACTGGCACTTAAAGAAAAGATATTCATTGTGAGTGGTGCACCGTGGGTGCTGAGAACCGAACTCAGATCCTCTGGACGAACAGTAAGTGCTCTTAACTGCTGGGCCACCTCTGCAGCCCCACAAACTAGTGCTTATAGATTAGAAGCTGCAGAGGCTTCCTGATGGCTTCCCTTCTTTCCACCTCTTCCAGCCCATCTTTCTTCAAGCATATGAGCAATGCCTGCTGACATTTTTGACAGCTCGGGTGGGGCTGGGGTGCTCCTGGCATCTTGTGGCAGACAAGCACCATCCTACTGCCCATCTTGCAAGGACAGCACAGGCCCCCACACAGAGCATTCTGGCCTCAGGGTGAATAGCTCGAGGTGAGAAACCCTGCTCAGCACTGCAGGTATCTACAGTGCTTCCCTGAGGATGTGAGAGCACGACCCCATCTCTGCTCCAAGCTCCAGTGGCTTCCCCCTCTTCCAGTCATGGTTCTCCCACAAAAGCTCCGCTTGACCCAGCGCTCTGTGCTTCTCAGCCCACTCCTCCCGTGTCCACCCTGCTTCCACTGCACAGGTGTCTTTGCTCCTTAGTCCCCTCACCAGCCACCACCGTCTAAATTGGTGCTTCTCAACCTTCCTGATGCTGCAAAGAATACAGTTTCTCATGTTGTGGTGATCCCCAACCATAAAATTATTCTGTTACTTCTTCATAACTGTAATTTGGCTACTGTTATGAATCATAATGTAAATATCTGATATGCAGGGTATCTAATATGCTGCTACTGTGAAAGGGTCCTTTGATCCCCAAAGGGGTCGTGACCCACAGATTGAGAACTGCTAGTCTAAATGTCCTTCCCAGTTTGCATAGCAAACCTCATTTCTTCTTCTTCTTTTTTTTTTTTTTTGTTTTTGTAGACAGGGTTTCACTGTGTAACAGTCCTGGCTGTACTGGACTCACTTTGTAGACCAGGCTGGCCTTGAACTCACAGAGATCTGCCTGCCTCTGCCTCCCAAGTGCTCGGATTAAAGGCATGCGCCACTATGCCTGGTGCAAACCTCATTTCTTTAAAATCACCTTCCTGCAGTCACCTGACTAGCCTACCTAAATCTCCAATCCTGTCCCTTTGGCTATACCTGCCTTCCTGCTCTATTTTTCCCCTGTGGCCCTTAACACTACCCATCACCATATATTCATAATTAATTCCTTGTCATGTTTGTAGTCTCTCTTCCCCACTAGAATTTAAGTCTGTAAAGGAGACTTTTCATTTCTTTGGCTCACTACTGTACTACCAGTGCCAATACGTAGTATATGTCCAGTATAAAGACTCATTAAATCAAATAAGTCTGTAGCGCTTATTCAATAAATATCTGTTGAATGAATGCATTTGTTTGTTTGTTTATTTAATGTGTATGAATATTTGCCTACAGTAAGTCTCTGTACCATGTGAGTGCTTGGTGCCTCTGGAAGCCAGGAGAGGTGCTGGGATCTGAACTTGGGTGCTCTGGAAGAGCACCATGTAAGTATTCCTAATCACTGAGCCAACTCTCCAGCCCGAATGAATGCTGTTAATCAAAGCACAAAAACACTTGTTTCCAAATCAATACAGACACACTCCAAATTCAGAAGCTGAGGGTGTGAAATTCCACCCTGTATTCACTCAGTAAATGTCACTTAGACCCATGATTGGCAAGTCATGGTGCTAAGTCACATATATATATATATGAGAAAAGGTCACTACTACCTAAGAAAATTCCAAAGTATTCCTTTACAGAAAGCAAACACATTTCCTCAGTTAATAAATTCCATAGACACTAGTGTGGAAAGACATTCTTTTTGGTTTTTCGAGACAGGGTTTCTCTGTATAACAGCTCTGGCTGTCCTGGACTCACTTTGTAGACCAGGCTGGCCTCGAACTCACAGAGATCTGCCTGCCTCTGCCTCCCAAGTGCTGGGATTAAAGGCGTGCGCCACCACCGCCCGGCTGGAAAGACATTCTTAAAACATTAAAATAGGGGCTGGGGTGATGGCTCAGCAGTTAAGACCACTAGCTGCTCTTCTTCCAAAGGACCCGGGCTAGATTCCTAGCATCCATGTGGTGGCTCACAGCCATCTGTAACCTCAGTTCCAGGGAATCTGATGGCTTGTTTGGCCTTCAAAGGCACCAGGCATGCACCTGAGCAGAGACCCATACTAATTAAATACAACAACAAAAAAGTTAAAATAGCCCAGCCTAGCTGACAAAGGCCCTGCAAGAATGTTACTCAGTGGTGACAAATGAGAAACAGACTATACACAAACTATAAGGAAAGGATACGTGACTGGAGATGTGTTCCCAATGATCCAATAAATCGATAAGTTCACCATGAAAGCGATCACTCCAGACAGCAGTACCATAAGCTACAAATAGACCAAGAGAATCATCATAACCAGGAACAAATATGTCTCATTAGAAGTTTTCAAAACTGCAGACTTCAACCATTAAAAACAAGATGACACATGCTGGTAATCCCTGCTATATATACTGAGGTAGATGCAGGAGGATCACTGTAAGTTTGAGGCCAGTGTAGCTTACAGAGTTACATGCCAGCCAGAGATCAGAGATGCATAGTAAGAGCATATCTCAACAAACAAACAAACAAACAAACAAACAAACACCCTACAAAAAAATAGCTTAGAATATCAACTTTTTTTTTTTTTTTTTGGGGGGGGGCGTTGTTTCAAGACAGGGTTTCTCTGTGTAATAGTCCTGAATCCTGGCCTCACTTTGTAGGGCAGGCTGGCCTTGAACTCAGAAAAATCAACTTAGAGCCAGGTGTGGTGGGGCACATCTTTGATCCCAGCACTCAGGAGGCAGAGGCAGGTGGATCTCTGAGTTCCAGGTCAGCCTGCTCTGCAGAGTGAGTTCCAGGACAGCCAACATTACACAGAGAAACCCTGTCTTGAAAAACAAGAACAAAAAGTAACCGTCCACCAAGCAGTGGGAGACTCTGCAATGATGGCCTGGCTTGGTGCACATCTGTAATCCAGCATTTCAGCAGCAGAAGGCAGGAAGATGAAAGCAGCTTTGGCTCCACGGAGAGTCTGATGCCAGCCTGGCTATTTGAGATGCTATCTAAAACAACAGAACCCCAAAACCAAAACAATGAACCAAAGGGTTAGGAGATGGCTCGCCAGTGACCCACAGGACCCAAGTTCGGTTCTCAGCACTCAGAATCACCTTCTAACTCCAGCTCTGGGAATCTGATACCACTAGCCTCCAAAGACACAGACACACACTGGAAAAGAAAATAAACCAACGAGCACATGAGTAGAGACCCAGATCCCATGTAAAAGCTGGGAGTGGCAGTGTGCCTGTAATCTCAAGGCTGCAGAGGTGGAGGCAGGAGGCTCCCTGAGGCCTGAGAGAGTCCCTGCTGCAAAAACAAAGGCGGAGAACAACTGAGGAAGATACCTAATATCAGCCTCTGGCCTACATGTGCAGGTGCACATACCCATACACACACAAATCATGATAACCAAAACCATGACAAGGCATGTGGAGAGCTAGTGCCCCCTTTTTACAGAAGAGAGCACAGGAGGGTAGAGCAAATGGCAGGACCACACAGATGGTAAGGAATAGCCCTGACATTTAGATCCGGTTCATGCTTCTCACCCACTCTGCTAGGCTACCCGCTGTTACCTAAGGGGAGCTTACAAGAGAAAGCCTCCAGCTCAGGTAATGGTTCTGGAGATCTGCACCATTGGTTGGACAGCAGACAACAGGTTCTGCATGAATCTCAAGGCGGGAGATCAGAACCAAGAAACGGTACAGTGGTATTTAGGTTTCTGAGACCTTCCTCTTTCTTCACATTTTTATCTATATTTGAGATCCATACAATGAGTATGTAGTATTTATATGAAATGACACAATTTTTTTTTTTTACTTTTACATTGTAAAAAAAAAAAAATTAAAATGCAGTGCCCAAATTACGTGTGGACTCTAATTTGGCAGAGACAGATCAGTAACCGGGCATTGGAACGTGAACGGTGGCCTGGTTTGCCGGTGTCCAGCTGTTCCAGTCTAGGCAAGTCCCTTCATTTTCCTGTGTCTCTCTTCATTTGAAAATAATCCTTACCTTGCCTTCCCTGGACAGTAACCACAGGGATTAAATGTTGAGAACAGATTTGAGATTGTGCTCCAAAATCCAAAAACTACACTAGGGAAGGACTGATTATTACAATTTCTTAGGCACCAAAACAATTAGAACTTACCAAAGCAGAAACTGACCAGGGACCAAATATTCCTCCTTCTCCAAACACTGGCTCAAAGAAGGGCACAGCCACCAGCAGCATGGCAGAAGACATGGGAGCCTGGTAGTACAGCAACTGCATAGAATTCACTTGCAGCTCATGCTGCTTGGCTCCGACCCACTAAAAACCGGGAGACAACACAAGTCAGCTACAAAGAAAAGCAGACAGGGAAGAGGACACACCTCACGATTCCACAAGGTATCAAAGGATGGGGAGATATGCCTGACCCTGGGTTCCTCAGGTAAAGGAGCTCTATGGACAGTAAGTGATCAATGCCTTAAAAAGGAAGCCAGTACTCTCCTGAGTCCACTAAATACCGGAAAGCAAGCAGGTCCAGGAGCCCTCGGGCATCAGAAAAAAAAAAACGAGAGAATGGAAATTTAGCTGGGAAGTGTGGATAGAAATGCAGTATCATTGGGAGGCAGAGGCAGGCAGATCTCTGTGAGTTCGAGGCCAGCCTGGTCTACAAAGCGAGTCCAGGACAGCCAGAGCTGTTAAACAGAGAAACCCTGTCTTGAAAAACCAAAAAAAAAAAAAAAAAAAAAAAAGAAAGAAATGCAGTATCAGGTCTGCTTTACTCATAAAAACGGAAGGAAAGTGATTATGGCAGGACTAGATAACCACTGACAATTAACAGAACTTTCTCATTCTAAGTGGACTCCCTGTGTGTGGCTGAGAAGGTGCGTGGACACTTTTCTGTGGTGGCATTACGGACATGCCACCGATATACTTGGGCACAATGGAGTAGTCAGAAACCTTAAAATACTGCCTCATTCAGTAAAAACCTCAAAACCTTATATCCCATGTCCTTAAAATACGTCACAAATAAGACTAAAGAGAGTCTCTGGACGGTGCTCAGCAAACAACGGGAATCAGATCTGGCAGGAACAGCCTCTATAGGCCTCTGTTTCCTAAATCTAGGTATTTTGTTACATAAAGCAAGTCTATAGGAATTCACCGAGACCGAGATGCAAACACAGGAAATGTGACCGGAACTCCTGCCAGCCTTCATTAGGAGTCTTCTGAGAATCTAAAGGACAAAGAACTGGTTCTTCCCCCACCTGCTTATTGGAGCACGGCTGTGAGCAAAATCAAGAGGGCTGCAGACAGCGTCAGCTTACCTTCCTGCCTGTGGTAGCCCCTGTCTGTCTTACAAGTCTGGGACAGCTGTCTCACCCAAGCTTCTGGTCACCATTCCTTGCACACCGTTCCTTCTGGTCCTCTACTTAAATGGACCCACCACCTCCCAAGCCACATCCCAAGTACCATCTGACTGATATCTTTTCCTGTTTGCAGTCACTGACAGCTCTGCCCTCTTTCCTCGAGCATCTTTAAAAAATGCTTTCAGGTCCTGGGGATAGAACATGGGGGCCTTGTGCAATGCTACAATGGGCAAGCACGCGATCACTGACCTCCATCCCCGGTCACACACCCTGAGTATCTGTAACTTCTCAGTCACCACAGCTTCCTGGTTGTTTGCACTTAGTCTGCACGGCCATGTTTAAGATTAAGCCCAGGGGCTGGAGAGATGGCTCAGCAGTTAAGAGCACTGACTGCTCTTCCAAAAGACACGGGTTCAAATCCCAGCACCCACATGGCAGTTTGAAACTATCTGTAATGTCCAGGCGTGGTGGTGTAGGTCTTTAACCTCAGTGCTTGGAAGACAGAGGCAGGAAGATCTCTGAGAGTTCAAGGTTAGCCTGGTCTACAGAGTAAGTTCCAGGACAGCCAGGGCTACACAGAGAAACCCTGTTTCAAAAAACAAACAAACAAACAAATGGTTAAGCCCCTCTGTCTATAAATGAGCTTCCCTCTTGTTGCCTCTATACCTGCTGCTATCCTCTCTCCTAGAGACCCAGATCCTTAACTCTCCTGGCTCCTATTCAGCTAGGTCCTACTAATTCTTCCTCCCAAAGGGCCTCACTGTCCTGTGCCTACACCCCTGCCCTAACCCAGGTTATTCATCCTTTCTTCTCTTCTATATCCTCTATTGCCACTAGAGTGATTGTCTTAAATACAAGTCATAGTACAAAAACAATCTCAATGTTTTCCTTTGCTCGCACCTGCAAAATAAAGACATTTCCTTCAAGTCACAGCAAGACTTTACTAACTGGTTGGTCATAGCTCCTCAGCATCACCCTTCCCACAACACACCTACAGTCCGCCTTGCTAAGCACACCCAGTGCTCCCCAAGCGCTCTGGGCTTTTACACATACTAAAAGATAGGCTTCAATACTTTACTGCTGAGCAAACTTCTGTGCCTCCAATTAAAACGACTTGAGGGAGGAAGACTCACTCACTAGCTGAGTACCAGATTTTCCTTCCTCCACCTCCTCATCTGCTGAGATGTGGGCAAGCAGTCTCATGCCTCTACCATCACGGAACTACTTGCCATAATATGTTCTCGCCTTGATGACTGTATGCCCTCAAATCATGAGCCAAAATAAACCCTTTTCATAAAAAAATTTTTTAAAAAGAAGGTAGATTACAGCTGCTTTTTTTTCCTCACTGTGTCAAGGGTAAGTATAAAGAAATGTCTGTCAAACAAAGAAACCCATCATCATCTTCCTCCAGCTTAAAGATTTTTTTTTCACCTTCTCTTACTGTTCCCAGCAGCAGAAAAACAAATAATTTAGAAACTCGGTTATGGTGGCACATACTTTTAATCCCAGCACTCAGGAGGCAGAAGCAGGCAGATCTCTGTGGGTTTGAGGCCAGTCTGGTTTACAAAGTGAGTACAGGACAGCCAAGATTACACAGAGAAACCCTGTCTCGAAAAACAAAAACAAACAAACAAAAAACCCAGAAAACAAATAAAAGGAATTTTTTGAGGGGGGGAATCCTATTCTGACATAGTTGCTGTTTATGGTGACACTAGTCTTCAGTTGTTCCTTGATTAATCTCGTTGCAAACATTAGGGATATAGAAACTTTTGATTCTAAATCCACAGCATTTTGTGAACAAAATGGCCACAAAAAACAAAACAAAACACCCCAGTGTGCTTGCACACGTCTTTAATCCCAGCACTCTGGAGGTGGAGGCAGATGGAACTCTGTGAGTTCAAGGCCAGCCTGGTCTAAAGAGTGAGATCCAAGACAGCCAGGGCTGTTAAACAGAGAAACCTTGTCTCGAAAAAAAAAAAAAAATCTAAAAACAAAACAAACAAACCAAAAAACCCAAACCCAAAACAAAAAAAAACCAGTGAGTGTTGTGAACTGAAATTACGTATATGTAGTAAAAGAAACCCTAATATTTAACAAGTAAACCAGGTGTGGTAACATATGACTATAATCCTTTCTTAAAAAATAAAAAGAGAGGCTGGGTATGGTGACACATGCCTTTAGTTCCAGCACTTGGAAGTGAGTTCTAAGACAGTGTGGTCTACATAGTGAGCTCCAGGCCAGCCAGGGCTACATAGTCCTGTCTCAAGAAAAACAAAACAAAACAAAACAAAAAGCAACCAAATTAAAAAAAACACAAAAATAGCCAGGCGGTGGTGGCGCACGCCTTTAATCCCAGCACTTGGGAGGCAGAGGCAGGCGGATCTTTGCGAGTTCGAGGCCAGCCTGGTCTACAAAGCGAGTCCAGGACAGCCAGAGCTGTTAAACAGAGAAACCCTGTCTCGAAAAACCAAAAAAAAAAAAAAAAAAAAAAAAACACAAAAATAAAACAAACAAAACCAGAAAACTACAACAAAAAGTAAAAAGAGGATCCCTGAGGTGACTCAGTGGGTAAAGGCCCCTGCTGCCAAACATGACTACCAAAGCTCGGTCCTAAGGACCCATGTGGTAGAAGGAGAGAACAGACTCTGGCCTTTCAAAGTTTCCCTCTGACCTCTATATGCACAGGTGACTGGCATGTGCATGCACACACATGTACATGTGCATACAAACAAAATCAGAAAGTGTAAACCACAGAAAGCAGAGAGCTCGGGTGCAGCTGAGTGGTGAAGTACTTGCCTAGTGTGTGCAAGGTCTTGGGTTTGACCCCAGGATGGGAACCACCAAGCAAGGCTCAGAAGCAGCTGTTATTGTTGAAGCTGTCAGCAGGCCGGGTGAGTTTTAGCTCAGTGTACAGAGCTTGCTTAGAATGCAAGGAGGCTGTGGGGCCATCCTCAGAGCCCCTACCCAAAGTATAGTATTTTCTCTATCAATGTTTCTGGGACAATTACTACCAGCCAAGAGTAAGGTGCTAGGGTGTGGTACTGAGTTAACATTCTTAACTAAAATGCCTTCCTTTATTACCCCTGGGTATCTGTGACAGAGGTAACATTGGTTACATTTTGGCTTTGATTCCCCATGCAGGCACACCCAAGAATTTCCAGCCCAAGGTTTCCAGTATAGAGAGAATACTGCTTCACTGTTCCCTGCTATTTCTCCCCACTCTTGAGGACACAAAAACCAGCTTGTTGGGAACTTATGGTAATGAAGTGAATCCATGAAAAAAATTTAACTGAATACTGGCTACAGTCAAGGCACTGTGTTTGCACACGAACTTAAGTACCTAGAAACACTCTCCTGATATAGACAAATTATTAAAAGCCAATAAGCAACATTTCATAACACTAATACTTCTTTTAGGTTTAAAATATGCACATCTGAATTTTTCTCACATTCAAATGTTTGGAAATATATGCGTTTCTTCAGAGTAACTTTATAGCTAAAGAGTAAATGACAAATATGACCAATAAACTTAGGAAGCAAAGCCTTACTGCTCATTTTGTAAAGACTTCCCAGAAGAAAAACCACATTTGTCCCAAACTTTGATCAAGCGTGGGTACTGTGCACTTACAAACGGGCATTTGGTGAGCATCACACACCCGCGTTTCTCTGTGTCCTCTGTTCTCTTCACCAGGAGTTAGACAAGTTATCAGTTACGCTTTCTTCCCAACAGCTATTTTCTCTATACTGTATTTTCTAAACCTTGGGTTACAGCTTCAAAATTTACGAAATCTGCTAAAAAGGCACATAAAGAAAAAAAATTACCAACCACTTGATACAGGGATGTAACTAAAACACCAAGAGCAGCAAACAGCATTCCAAGGGAATGAAACTTCACATCGTAATAAGAATTTAGGATTACACCTACAGTTATAGGAATCTGTAAAGAAAAAGAGGCAAATGCTGTTGAGATTAAATTCAAGAATGATGTCTTACAAAACTAATGAAACATATCATTGGGAAACACTGAATTGTACGTTTTCTTCGTTTGGGAAAACTGCCAATCCTATGTAAAATAGTGTATTTCTCTACAGACACACCCAACTCTATATCTGGGAGAAAATAAAGAATTCATGCATTGTGCTTTCTAAGGAAATACTATATGCATTTCCAGGTAGGCAAATAGACCTCCAAACCAGTACTTAACACATGAGCCTAAACAGTAAAGAAGGAAAGCATAAAGATCTGAAATACTTAAAAACTACTAAGTGTTAATGTTATTTTAATGGATCACCTTTTAAAAAAAATACAAATCACCCAGCAATATGCTGCTGAAGGCATATTCTGAGATATTTTATGCTAAACCATTTTATGTTTATCATGCATGGTTTGATTCCTCGAGGATACGAGGGGACTCTTTTCTTTCCAGATTGAGCTTTCACAGATAATCCTGACACACTCAGCTGTTCCATGGCTAAGCCAGCTCTCCCCGCTCATCAATCACAGCATTTGAAGATTTCCATCAAATAGCAGTTCTAAAAACCACAGGAACACACACACCCTTTTACTAAGCCAGCAGAGTGCCAAGATGGCTTTTTCCACCCCTCCCCAAATAAGCTGGACTGTCATTTTCTTACAGAGCCTGGCTCCTGTGTGGAGTCCAGATGATGGGAATGAGCTCCCGGGGTGCCAGGCTACAAGCAAGGTGCATTCAATTTTCCCGGGAGGAAGACAACCAGGTAGCTGGCCAGGGACGCGCTCGCGCAGCTGCATCCTCGGCCACTCACCAGCGTGAGCTGTATTCTGATGGAGAATCTCTTCTGGTACCAGAAGGTCTGGATGGCTATGATCACCGGCGTGGTCATGGCCTTGGCCAGCTGATAGGTGCCTATGGTGTTGTTCTGCAGAGAAAGGTTGGTGAAGACCACAAAGCCACAGAAGCTGAGGGCCAGGAGGAGGAGCTTGGAGAGCGGCAGACTTTTGGGGGCAAAGATGTCCAGTTTCTGGCAGATGTATAAGCCCAGCCAGGTGACCACGAAGTGCACCAGGGTCAGGCTCATGTTGGGGAAGCCGTGGTGCACATAGATCCATTTGTTGAGGAACACGATGCAGATGGATACCAGCAAGTTGAACAGGAGCCCCACGGCGATGCGCCCGTTGCCCCGGACCCGGTCGGCCAGCGATGCCATGATGCCCGGCGGCGGCGGAGCAGCGCCTTCGGCCAACCCCGAGCTGGCCAGCCTTCCCGCGGGGCGCCCGGGTGCTCTCGGGCTGGCTCGATTCTCCGCCGCCACGTGCCCGCAGCTGCCCGCCTCACGGTCCGGCCAGGGACAGACACGCGCCAGCCAGGTCCCGGGACGCGGCGCTCGGAGCGTTACAGGCCGCCGCCCCTCCCAGCCCCGCCTCCGCGCGGCCACGTGACCACGCCCGCACTTCCGCCGCGCAAGCGCCCTGGGCTCCCCGCCCGGTTGTTTAGCTCAACCCCTGGGGAGGCCTTGGTCCCTCGGGGGTGATTAATATTTGTGGCGGATCACTGGACTTGCTGGGCGGCCCAGCCTCCCCGCCAATTTTACACGCCACAGGAGCTGAGCAGTTTTAATCCTCTGCAGAAGATTAAACGCAGAGCATTACGTCCTGAGAGCATATCCAAACATGTAAGAATGGATACACAGTATAACCGGCATATACTCAGAATGTGGATTTAAACATATTTTGGCATTTTTGCCCCGAAAAAATTTAAGCCACAGATATTACATCTTTCATCCACACATTCTTTGGTAAACCTAAGAAGCAAGTACATTTTCCTGTATGACCAAGATATTATTTGCCCTCCTAAAAGGCTTATTACAGTAACAACTATGCGGCCCAACTTTAAAGTTTTGGAGTTGGAGAGGACTTTTAAGTTTTGTGTGCATTATCATTTGGAAATGAAAATTTATATTCACAATGTTTTTTTGTTTATTTGATTGGGTTACTCTGTGTACCCCTGGCTGACCTGGAATTCACTCTGGCACCAGACTGGCCTTGAACTCAGATCCGCCTGCCTCTGCTAGGATTAAAGGTGTGTGCCACCATGGCCTGGTGTTACAATATGAGAGTGGCTTCCCTAATCTGCAAAGCCAAATATCATTTATCTTCCACACTTTGACAGAAAACACGGACCCTGCTTTTACTTATTTAGAGGTAGGGTTTCAAGTAGACCAGGCTTGGAACTCTCTACATTGGTAAATAAGGCATTGAACTCCTCCTTCCACCTGTTAAAAGTTGCCACAAGTCCTGTGACTGGGTTTCTAATGTGTAGTTTTGATTTCCAGCGAGTTGAATGCTATTTCATAGGCATACCTAAGATACTTACTTGCCTGCTTCTGTTCTCTGCCCATTTTCTCCAGGATGCCTGCTTTTTTCTACTTGGCACAGAAAAAAAGCTGCTTGCTTCAGAGGCACACCAGATTCTTTGATGACTCTTCTAAGGTCACAGTTACTATTCTATTAAGAACTTCCTCTTTGCCGGGCATAGTGGCACATGCCTTTAATCCCAGAACTTGGGAGGCAGGGGCAGGCAGATCTATGTGAGTTCAAGGCCAGCCTGGTCTACAAAGTGAGTCCAGGACAGCCAGAGATACACAGAGAAACCGTCTCGAAAAACCTAAAAGCAAAAAACAAAACAAAAACAAAAAAAACACCCAAAAACTTCCTCTTCAAAAAAATTACATGTATGTGTATGGGTGCCTGTATGGAGATCAAAGGACTTGGGTCTCTTCTTCCACCACACGGATTCAACTCATACTGTCAGGTTTGGGAGCAAGTTCCTTTACCAGATGCCTCATCCCATCAGCTACCTTCTTCTTTTTGAGTCAAGATTTGGCATCTTACTTTCTTAGCGAATTGCCCATTTTACTTAAATGTCTTGTCTTATTTAGGGGTTCTATTGCTGTGATGAAGCACCATGATCAAAAAGCAAGTTGGGGAGGAAAGGTTTATTTGGCTCACCCTTCCACATCACTGTTCATCATCAAAGGAAGTCAGGACAGGAACTCAAACAGGGCAGGAACTTGGAGACAGGAGACCAGCGTGGCTTGCTTCCCGTGGCTTGCTCAGCCTGCTGTCTTATAGACCCCAGGACCACCAGCCCAGGGATGGCATCACCCACAATGGGCTGGGCCCTCCTTCAACAATCATTAAGAAAATGCCTTACAGCTGGATCTTATGGAGGGATTTTCTCAACTGAGCCTCCCTTTCTTCAGATAACTCGTTTGTATGTCAAGTTGATATAAGACTAGCCAGCACATGTCTGAGTTATACATACTATTCTATCGTTTTACACTATTTTATCTATTGTTACAAGAATTTATTTTAAACATCAACTTTTGGATTTTTTTGTTGCTATGTGCGCTAGCTTTATGTCTGCTTGACATAAGCTAGGGTCAGTTTGGGAAGAGGGAACTTTAATTAGAAAATGCAGCCACTAAGTTAGCCGGAAGATGAGCCTGTGCTACATTTTCTTGATTGATAATTGATGTGGGAGGGCCCAGCTTATTGTGGACAGGGTCATCCTTGGGTTAATGGTTCTGGGTTAGATAAGAAAGCAGGCTGAACCAACCACAGAAAGCAAGCTGCTGGGAAGCAGTTACTTGATGGCCTCTGCTTCAGTTCCTCCTGCCTTGACTTCCCTCAGTGATGGACGGTTACCTGGAAGTGTAAGCTGAAATAAAAACCCTTTCCTCCGCAAGTGGCTTTTGGTCATGGTGTTTATCAAGAGCAATAGAAACCCCACGGCATTGCTTGATTAGCTTTGCCAATGACCTTCCTATTCTGTTTCCAAAGACCACCGGTTCTTTTTTTTTTTTTTGGTTTTTCGAGACAGGGTTTCTCTGTGTAGCCCTGGCTGTCCTGGACTCACTTTGTAGACCAGGCTGGCCTCGAACTCGCAAAGATCCGCCTGCCTCTGCCTCCCAAGTGCTGGGATTAAAGGCGTGCGCCACCACTGCCCGGCGACCACCGGTTCTTAGTATGTGCTACAGTTACACTATCACCCCTTCCCTGCAGCTGTACGGATTACCCCCCCCCCCACTCCCTCATGAGCCCAGGAAGTGTTCTGGTTAGGTGTACCCAGGGCTTGGCACATGCTGGGTACATGCTCTAACTCACTACACCTCAGGCATGTTCATTATAACTAGTCTCCGTGCCCAGTCTCTTGAGTGTTGGGATTACAGGCTCCTAACACCATGCCTGGCTTCTTCTGTGTTTCTAAGAAGCACATTAGCTTCTGTATGCGGGAACGCCATCCATCTCTAGTGAATGTGTCTGGGATAAAGTCAGAATCAAAGCTCCTTTATTGCCCACATGCATGCTCAATTCTACTAGTTTTTGAACACGATGCAAATCTTTAATCTTGAAAATATTACATGTAGAGGAAAGTTGAAAGATTAGTATTATAGACACTCCTTTGTCCTCTACACTGTTTTACCTTGTTACTTTATCTGTGTAGACTTTAATTTTAAAGCTAAACTATTTCAACATAAAGTGCAGATCTTTTTTTTTTTGTTTTTTTGAGACACTTTGTAGACCAGGCTGGCCTTGAACTCACAGAGATCCACCTGCCTCTGCCTTTCGAATGCTGGGATTAAAGGCGTGTGCTATCATGCCCGGCAATTAGACAGCTGTGACCTGCCATGTGGGTGTTGGGATTTGAACTCTGGTTCTTTGCAACAGCAGCCAGTGTTCTTAGCGGCTGAGCCATATAATCTCCATATGATCTCCAGCCCATAAGGTGCAGATTTTATGACTTTCCACCCTAAATATCAGCATGCATCTTCTAAGAACAAGGGAGGGAACTTCCCTACATTGCCAGAGTGCCAATGATCACACCTAAGAAAACTAGTATTTGTTTAACAACACTAATATGGAACCTCTTTCTAGAATTAAAAAATAAAAGATTTATACATCATGTGTGTGCGTAGTTGCACATGAGAGCTGGTGCTCTTGCCAGAGGGATCAGATCCTCTGAAGATGGAGTTACAGATGATGGGTTTACCACCCCTGTGGGTGTTAGGATAACTTTTATGTAGATGTTTTTGCCTGAATGTATTCTGTTCTTCTTGTGTATGCCTGGTGCCCACAGAGGTCAAAGGAAGGCATTATATCTTCTAAAACTGGAATTACAGATGGTTGTGAGTCACCATATGTGTGCTGGAAAAGGAATCCAGGTGCTCTTCACTGCTGAGTTGTCTCTCTAACTCCATTTTAACCCCCCCCCCTTTTTTTTGGGGGGGGGGTTGAGACAGGTTTCTCTGTGTATCCTTGGCTGTCCTGGACTCTCTCTGTAGACCAGGTTGGCCTTGAACTCACAGAGATCAGCCTGCCTCTACTTCCTGAGTGCTGGGATTAAAGGTGTACAACACTGAGCCCAGCTGAAAACACTCTTTTTAAAAAAGATTTGTTTATTATATATACAATGTTCTGTATTGAGGTATGTATGCCTGCACACCAGAAGAGGGCACCAGATCTCATTATAGGTGGTTATGAACCACCATGTGGTTGCTGGGAATTGAACTCAGGACCTCTGGAAGAGCAGCCAGTGCTCTTAACCTCTGAGCCATCTCTCCAGCCCTGAAAACACTCTTGCTAGATTCATCTTAACTTTAATATTCAGAAAAATACTAAATTTTATAATAAATGAAAAATTACTTACCTGGACTGAAAATGAACCTATTCTTTATTCTCTATTCTTTTTTCATTTTAGTATGTCAGGAACTTATAATTACAAGAAAAACCATAATAAAATATTTTATTTCCTTATTCTATTACATAAGAGAAAATTGGTACATATAGAATAAAAAATTTTATTTGTATAGTTGCATTAAAATATACTTAAGGAAATACTGATATTATACAAAATTCGAATACCTAAGTTTTACATTTTCCCCAGAATGCCAAAGTTTTTTAACAAACCAATAATTAAAAATATGTATATTTGATCAAAACCAACCAACCAAGCATCCCTCTGTGGTCACAGGCATCAGAGAGTGGGAGAGCTATGACTGAATTTCATACCCGAGCGGGTCAAGTCCCTGGTCTAGGAGCATTAGTGAGGACTCCCTTAACTTCTGAAGCAGTTTCCTTAGTTCTTCCTTAGAAAACACCTGACATTTAGAAAGAAAAAAAAATTTTTTAAATGACAATATCAACTTTTTAAAAAACCTAGTCAATCTTTGTTTGGTTTTTCGAGACAGGGTTTCTCTGTGTAACATCCCTGGTTGTCCTGTACTCATTCTGTAGACCAGGCTGACCTTGAATTCACAGAGATCCACCTGCCTCTGCCTCCCGAGTGCTGGGATTAAAGGCGTGCGCCACCAGCCTTGCTCCTAGCGCCACCACGCCCGGCTACTCCTAGTCAATCTTAAGAAAATTTCCCTGAAGATCTTTGTGGCTTAGAGATCTGGTTTTCAGGGCAGGTTACTGCTGTTCACACATGCAGACACACATATATGCAAACAGACTTTGGGGGAAAAAAAAGTACACTGAAACTGGAACATTACTTTCAGAAAATGCAAGAACTAAAAATCGTAAACAAGTATTCACAAATACTATCATGCAAACACGTCACGCTGGTACAGCTTCAAGATGCAAATGGTCATGAACTCACCAGATACAGTTTGTGGCGCTCGGAGGACAGCATGTCGGCCAGCTGCAGGCACTCCTGGTACTGACCCGTGCTGTGCAGGATGGTGTGCAGCAGGAAGCACAGCATGGGCAGACAGAGCTTTCTTAGGGAGACCATCTGATGAGCTCTTTCAGGGTCTTCCTCAGCATCCTACAGGCAGGCAACAAGTCATCATCTCAACAGCTTCAAGCTACACACGTTCACAAACAGGAAAGTCACTGACAGCAAGGTGTGGTGGCTCACATCTTCCACGCAAACTGCAGCTCCCAGGGTGTCAAGGAGGTAAGTGCAAGGTCAAGGCAAGCCTGATCTACACAGTGGGTTAGACAGACCCTGTCTCAAATATGTTTATATATATGTAAATAAACCCAGCAACAGAACAAGAGTAATAGAAGTTAGGAACCAACAACAAATGGAAGACAGTTCAGGGAAAAGTTGCACCTGCACTAAATAAGTAAACTTTTCATTCTTGTATTATTTGCTGAGCAACACAGTGTGATAACGGTTTGGCTAGCATTTATACTAAAGTAGGCATAGGTGATCTGAAGGAAATTTACAGACCAGGAGGATATGTGCGGGCTACATGAAAACATCATGCAATCTGTTTTATATAATGAAAGGGACAATTTTGTCTCTACCAGGTCCTAGAATTAATGTCCGAGGCATGTTGAGGGTTGACTACTAAGTAAAAACCAGGACAGGAAAACACTAAATTTATTTTTCCAAAGCTTATCATGCTGGTATTTTAAGATGTGTACATGTTTGTATGTGGGTGGGTACACATGGTATGTATGCATGCATATGTGTGTGGTTAACTCCTGGGACTGGAGAATAACTGTGGGTGTCATCGTCAGGAATACCACCTTTCTCCTTTGAGACAGGGCCACTCACTGGCCTGAAGCGCACCAATATTAGGCTACACTGCCTAGCTGACAAGCGCCAGGTTCTTCCTGCCTTTCCTCCTCAGGGCTAGGGTTGTAGAGGGGGCTTCGAGGATCAAAAGCTCATCCTAACTCTTGAAAGCATTGTCAACTGAGCCAGCACTGTAGCCCACATCATGCCTACTTATAATAAAACAGGGTAATAATGTCAATAAAATTATCTAGTCTATCACTAGATTAAAAAAAATAAAATAAAACTTTATGGCTAGAGAGATGAAGATGAACAGAATAAACCAGAGGAGACAGAAACAGGATGCTGGAATGTATTTCTAATGCATCTAGACTAAGGACCCCCCCACCCCCAAAACACACACACAAGAATCAGATACTGAACACAGTAAAAGTAAAAGCCAGAGCAGAAAATAATTACTACTTGTTTTCCTCAAGTCCCTCATGTAGATATAACTGCAGAAGTGTCTATGATCTGAGAGGGCATCCCAGTCTGACTGAAATCAGACTAGACTTGGGAACTTCTAGGAGACTATGTCTTGGTTTTTTTTTTTTTTTTTTTTTTTTTGGTTTTACACAAGGCTTCTCTGTGTAGCCCTGGCTGTTCTGGACTCATGTTGTCCAGGTTGGCCTTGAACTCAGAGATCCACCTGCCTCTGCCTCCTGAGTGCTGGGATTAAAGGGGTGTGTCACCACACCTGGCAATTACAAACAGCTGTGTACTGCCATATGGGTGCTGGGATTTGAACCTGGGTCCTTTGGAAGAACAGCTCTTAACCACTGAGCCATCTCTCCAGCCTGAGAATATTTCCTTGTATAGTGCAAAAAAAAAGGGGGGGGGGATTAAAAGAACTTGTGAACTTGAATAATGGTTAATAAGAGAAGAGAGATCATGGCTTAGCTTTTAGGAGCACTGGCTGCTCTTCCAGAGGACCCTGGTTTGATTCCAGCACCCACATGGTGGCTAACTGTAACTCCAGTGCCAGGGGATCCAATGCCCTCTTCTGGATTCCAGTGAGCACTACATGTCCACAGTGCACAGACAAACATGCAGGCAACAACACATTCATACACATAAAATTAAATGTATGTAATACAATGTAAACACAAAAACTAATTTTAGGTGAGTTCGAGGGCAGCCTGGTCTACAAAGCGAGTCCAGGACAGCCAGGGCTGTTACACAGAGAAACCCTGTCTCGAACCCCCCCCACAAAAAAAACAAAAAAACAAAAAAACAACTAATTTTAGCAGGAATGGTGGAACACACCTTTAATCCCAGCACTCAGGAGGCAGAGGCAGGAGGATCTCTGAGTTAGAGGCCAGTCTGTCTACAGAGGGAGTTCCTGGACAGCCAGGGCTACACAGAGAAACCCTGTCTCAAAACAAAGAGAGAGACAAAGACAGAGAGAGATCTGAAGACACCTTGCTATAACAAAAAGTGTCTCCAAATATGAATGGAATCTTTTTGTTTTCTTTCTTTCTTTCTTTTTTGTTTGTTTTTTTGAGACAGGGTTTCTCTATGTATCCTTGGCTATCCTAGACTCACTTTGTTGACCAGGTTGGCCTTGAACTCACGGAGATCCACCTGTCTCTGTCTCCCGAGTGCTGGAATTAAGGGCATGGTGGCGAATGGAATCTTGATAAAGAATTATCTAGAGAGTAAAATGCAGAAAAAACAAACCAACAAAAAACAACAAACCCCCAAAACCAAAAAAAAAAAAAAACAAACCAGTAGCCTTTCTATGTCCATTATATTTTCTGATAACAAATTGGGAAACTAAAGTCATCAAAAAAATTTTTAAAAGGTACCCAAACACACTAAAATTCTTGAACTAATTTTTAAAACAAGGGAGGAGCTGGAGAGATGGATCAGAGGTGGAGAGCACATGCTGCTGTTGGAGAGGACCACCATGGGGGTCACAAGCACTCCAGTTCCAGCAGACCGATGTCCTCTCCTCCCCAGACAACTGAACCACACAGACAGGATCAATGTAAATGAATCTCTAAAGGAGGCTGTGAGTTAGCTCAGGGGTACGGCCTTGTCTAGCGTGTGCTCGGCCCTGAGTTTAACCTCTGCAGCACAGGAGGCCAAATACATGGAAATCTACAGAACAGTTCACAGTGCAAAAAAACAGCAACAGCAACAAATGAGCACGCTCACAGGAACTGTTCCTTTGAAGAGCCTCATTAACGGACCTAAGGCAGGCACAGTGTGATGGCTGACATAGTGGCACCCCAAAAGGAGACGGGGGACAAGAGGGTTGAGATAGCAAGGCCTGACTTGGCCACATAGTGACGCAGGGGGAGGGGATCCCTTCTTGTGCAAGGCTATCACACTCAATTACGAGATGCTGCTCAAGGGCAGAGGCTGCAGCAGTGGGCAACAGAGGGTGCACCAGCTCCACAGCAGTGGGTGACCTGGGCGGGGCTTCCACACGGAGCACTGTTAGCCTGTTAATACTGTTTTGTGATATAAGGACATAAAACCAGGGCTGGAGAGAGATGGCTCAGCGGTTAAGAGCACTGGTTCCTGTTCCAGAGGACCTGAGTTCAATTCCCCAGTACCAACATGGTAGCTCATGACTGTAACTCCAGTTCCAGGGAGGGGGGGTCTGACCCCCTCACACAGACATACATGCCAATGAAATAAAAGTAAATATTAAAAATAAATAACTACATAAAACCAAATATTAAATGCATACTTCATATATTTTTAAGGTTTAAAATGGAAATACTTCTGTTTTCTCAAGATAAGACAGAAGTAGACCTGAGTGTCACCTAAACACCTTAATTCCATTCTTATTCAGCCTGGGGGTTTCTACATGGACATCTGACACTGAAGGGACTGCTGCTTCCTGGGCCTTCCCATTTGTGCTTTAACAATCTTTCCCTGTCACAGGGTCTCTGCTCCTTAGCTCCTTACTGCTTCTAAGCAGCAGCAGCAGGCCCCCTGACCTCATTTCACAGCTCGCCTCAAAAGAACAAGGTCATTGTGTAGTTGTGCCCCGGTGTCCAATGCCAGGGTGTGCTGTTCGTATACACAGCTGGCCAAGCGGGTAGTGGACTGAAGTCTGAGCTGGGCTGAGCTGGGCTCCAGTCTACAGGTCATGGAATCTACCCATGTAAGGGAAGGGTGCAATTTCCTAGTTCTTATGTACGTAATGTGTGCCAGCAGGAGTCCCACTAGTTTCCTAGTCCTAACACCTAAGAGCAGCACACTAACCTCAGTATATTTATAATTTGACCTTTAAAACAATCTTTTTTGAATTAGTTTTGAGGAAGTGAGGAAGACTGGACAATTTTTATTCATATTTTTAAAGATGTATTATTTCTGTGTGTGTGTGTTTGTGTTTGCCACATGTGTTATGGTTGCCTGAGGAGGACACAAAAAGCAGTCAGATCCACTGGAGCTGGAGTTCCAGGTGGTTGTGAGCCGCCTGACATGCGTGTGGAGCTCCAAGCTTGGGTCTTCTGGAAGGGCAGTGCCCTCAAGTACAGATGCATCTCTCAGTATCTGTAAAATACTTCATCATTCACTGTTTTCCAGCTCTCAAGAGATTCCAGACCATTTTATGGCTTTTAATTATCTAATCTAAAATTAATAATCCTTTACTGATGTGCTGTGGGTCCAACCCAGAGCCCATGCATGCCAAGCACAAGCTCTATCTGTGTGCTTCCCACAGCCCAAGTGATCTCTTCATCTGAACACAAAGCCCAGCTCAACTGTGCTTCTCTCCTGGTCTTTAACTCTTTTTTGGGGAGAGGGACAGTTGAGACTGCCCTTGGCTCTTAATCCTTCTGCTTCACCCCCCAATTGCTGAGGTTATAGGTATGTGCCACCACCCCTAGTTTACTCACTCCATTTAACACTTCTGTAGCCCACTCTTACACCAGAGATGGAGCTTGTATTTACAAAGGATATGCTGAGACATGTATGTGGGTAGTACAGAGGGACCCTGCTATGTTAAATGTCTTACAGAATCAGATCTGAAGATTTACTCAGGAGGGCTGGAGAGATGGCTCAGCGGTTAAGAACACTGGCTGTTCTTGCAGCGGACCTGGGCTCAGTTCTGAGCACCCACATGGTGGTTCACAACTGTCCCTTACTCCAGTTCCAGGAGATCTGTTCCCACTTCTGACCTTGGCAGATACTATGCACACATGTGGTGCACATACACACATGTAGACAAAATACATAAAATAAAATAAATACATCTAATAAAAAATATTTAGACTCAGGTTAGGTAGCATATATCTGTAAACCAACAGCCATAAACATTTCAAGTTCCAGGGAAGCCTGGTACATAGTGAGTTCAAGGCCCACTTGTACTTTATAGTAAGACACTAACTCAGCAACTAGGTAAATAACAGCACTAGGTACATAAATGAATAAATAGATAAGTATAATCTCAGGTCTAGAATGTAAAAAAATTAGACTTTAGTTAGTCCAATTGAACATATTGAATGAAATACTCCTATTCCAAGCTAGTATTTTCAGTTAAGTTTAAGGCATGGAGGTAGGGCTGGAGGGATGGCTCAGCGGTTAAGACGGCTGGCTGCTCTCCCAAAGGACCCAGGTTCAAATCCCAGCACCCACATGGCAGTTCACAGCTGTCCGTATTTGCCAGACATGGTGGCGCACGCTTGGGAGGCACAGGCAGGCGAATCTCTGTGAGTTCAAGGCCAGCCTGGTCTACAAAATGAGTCCAGGACAGCCAGGGCTACACAGAGAAACCCTGTCTCAAAAAACCAAAAACCAAAACAAACCAAAACCAAAAAAAAAAAACAAACAAAGAAACAAAAAACCACGGGGGTGTAGTTCGAACTACCAACTGCACATAAAATCTGTATACATTCTTAGAGAAGAGACATGAAAAGACACAGCAGATGTGCTCTTTGTTACTGTTGTTGGTTTAACTTTTGTTGTTCTTTTTTGAGACAGGGTGTGCTACCACGTCTGGCAATTTTGGACAGTTATGAACTGTCACGTGGGTGCTGGGATTTGAACTCAGGTCCTTTGGAAGAGCAGTCAGTGCTCTTAACCGCTGAGCCATCTCTCCAGTCCCTTGTTGTTTAATTTTTTTTTAAAGATTTATTTATTATGTATACAGTATTCTGCCTGCATGTATGCCTATACTCCAGAAGAAGGCATCAAATCTCATTATAGATGTTTTTTTTTTTTTTAGCCACCATGTGGTTGCTGGGAATTGAACTCATGACCTCTGGAAGAGCAGCCAGTGCTCTTAACCTCTGAGCCATCTCTCCAGCCCCTTGTTGTTTAATTTTTAAAAGGGGATTGGAGAGATGGCTCATCGGGTAAGAACACCTGCTGCTCTTCAAAGGACCCAAATTGAATTCTTAGTTTCTACATGGCTGCTCACAACCATCTGTAACTCTAGTTCCAGGGGATTCAATGCACAGACATACATGCAGGCAAAACACTCATACACATACAGTAAATAGCAATAAATTTATTTGCATTTTGTGTGTGTGCGTGTTTACACATACATGTGTTGGGACCGATATGTGGGTCTGAATGTGGAGGTCAGAGGACAATCTGCACAAATCTGATCTCTCCACCATCTGAATTCTGGGGACTGAACACATGTCACCAGGCTTGGTGGCAAGCACCTTTACCGGCTGAGCCATCTCACTGATTTGTTAATCTCATTTTTTTTTTTGTTTTTTGTTTTGTTTGTTTTTCAAGACTGGGTTTCTCTGTGTACCAAGCCTGGCTGCCTTCAACTCACTTTATAGACCAGGCTGGCCTTGAAATCACAGAGATCCACCTGCCTCTGCCTCTTGAGTGCCGGGATCAAAGGCGCGCGCCACCATGCCCATCCATTACAGACAGCTGTGAACTGCTATGTAGGTGCTGGGACTTGAACCTCAGTCCTTTGGAAGAACAGCCAGTGCTCTTAACCACTGAGCCATCTCTCCAGCCTCGTTAATCTTATTTTTAAAGCTATAAACAAAACACATAGCTTACCTCTCTGACATCTACCATCCACCCTCCATCAACAAACAACAAGACGTTGTACATTTTCTCCTTTACATCAGCAGTGAGGGCATCCAAATGTCCTTTCCAAATACTATAATCCATCTGTAAATCAAACACAAGCCAGACGTACTGGATCAATCAATATATGATACATATTTAGGATATAGACAAGAACATCATCCTTATCAGTTGATAATTCAGCCAGGCATATATATAAAGAAAAAGTATGGGCTGGAGAGATTTTGTTCAGCCATTAAAGGCTAGGCTTACAACCAAAATATAAGAAAAAGTATTAACAAAGACGAGGTAAACAAAAAGCTAAAATGTTAATTTAGGAAATGAGTATTAATGTCTACAGGTATTTTTTTCTTTCTTTTTTTTTTGTGTGAGACAGTTTCTGGCTGACCAGGAATCCAGGCTATAGAACAAGGTGGCCTTGAACTCACAGAGATCTGCCTGGCTCTGGTTCCCAAGTTCTGGGAATAAAGGTCTGAACTACCACGTCCAGCTGCTTTTCTCAGGAGTAATCATTCATGGAAAAGTCAACACGATTCAAAGCAGAATGTGGAACAGGAAGATCATATTCCAACCAGAACATAAATACTAAAAAAAAAGCCGACCTAAGTACACACATTTTTAAGATTGAATAGTTTCATCTCAGACTCACATTTAACTTACTTCATATTTCTTTTCTTTGTGTTCATAAGCCACTTTCTCTGTAAAAGTTGGCTGAGATGTCACTGTAGGCTTCTGTGGAGCTGAGTTCATATGTTTAAACCACTCGTTGAAGGTTTCATGGGCTTCCTAAAATGCAAAATTAAACAAAATGGAATACATGTTTTTACACTTTGCTTTTTTGAGACAGGGTCTTATTTTCTAGACCAGGTTGGTCTAGAACTCACTATGAAGCCCAGACTAGCCTCAGATTTATGGCAATCATTCTGCCTCAGTTTCCTGAGTGTTGAGTTTATAGAAAGTTTTCATTTCTATTGCTCATAAGGCAATAAAAGTTCTAGTTCTTAGAAATAATTCTTACTCAAAAATTGTGGATAAGCAGATGTTGCTTTGGCACCCCTGCTATCCCAGTGCTGTGCTCACATGGATCTTGTCACCAGTCACTCTAGGAGGTGGGCATGCTCCTTATCTTCTTGATTGGCCTACTGGCTTTTAGTCGCAGACAGAGTTCTATCCTCAACTTAGCCCGACTAGCTGGTCCACAGCAGCCTCCCATGTGCTGAATAACTTTGACTGGGTGTGCGGACACTTCACTGTAGCACGCATGGAGCACTTCTTTCCTGTTTAAGTCCCTGCCACAAGCTGAGGCCCTAGGGTTGCCACGAGCACAGGCAACCCTAAATTCTAAGAAAGTAAGTTCCAGGCATCTCATATTGAGCATCCCTGCCTCATCAGCAATCCGCAGTCATGGAAAGGCGAGGTCATGGAACTGCATCAACCCCGTGAGTGAGTCAGCGCTGCCATCACGGGTACCTTAGCTGCATTGACCCCCACTTCTGGAAAAAGGTCAAACTCCAAGAGCTGGAGAGATGCTCAGCGGTGAAGAGCACCTGTTGCTCTTCCAGAGGACCCGGGTTCAATTCCCAGCACCACATCAGATGGCCCACAATGTCTGACTGCAGCTCCAGGGACCAGGTGCCTCTGGCCTCTACAGGTACCCGCACTCCCGTGAGCACACCTACTCACAGACATATACACCTACACATAATTAAAAATGAAGAAATTACATATAGTTCAAGCTCCAAGAGTGGATCAGGAAAACCACAAAGACTGTAGTCTTCTTTTCAGTCTCACCAGATAGGCTCTGATACACAAATGCTCTCGGATAGCATTATCATCCTCAGCAGGAAGAGGGCTCTCCATGCCTTGCTCCTCCCACTGATTATAGATTTCTGCGATGGAATCCTGAGGAATTTTCATGAACACTTCTTTTGCAGCTTCGTGTTTCTTTGATGCTGTGAAAAAAAAAATCAATATATATGGACTTCTATGTACTGGCTTTTGTTTGTTGGTTTGTTTTTTGAGACAGTGTTCTCTATGGACTCAAGATATAGACCAGGCTGGCCTTGAGGTCAAGAGAGCCCCCTGCCTCTGCCTCCCCAGTGCTGGGATTAAAGACGTGCGCCAACACCCCTACGCTTGTGCATTGACTTCCTCCAGCATCACATCACTGATAACAAGTTTTACATTTCAGGTCCAAGACTTCAAAGGTCTAGGCAATTCTACTCAATGGTTGGCTCTTTCCTACCTCAGCGTGACGGTAACACAAAGGCAGTTACTTTCACACACATCTATGTCTTCACGAAAGAAATTACATTTTCCAAAGTTTGAAAGCTGTGGCAGTATATACAAAGCCACTACTATAATGAAAATTTACTATTAAATGGGTTTGGTTTCACAATACAAAGTCCGACACTTTGAGTAACTGGTTCTCTCCTCTTTGGTGGAAACATCAAAAAGGAAAACACATAAGGAGTGGCTTTCTGTCTGAGGAGCTGGACATGGCAGGCAGCTGACTAGGAACTGTGGGGGACACAGCCTCACAGACTACATAAGCCTTCACAGCATCGGGGAAGAAAGCCGGTCTTCTTAAGTCTTAACTTGTGACACGGCAAAGCCACAGTTCCCATCTAGGATGTCTTTTGAGAATAGGCTAGGAGCAAATTTTATTCTGATTATGGATCTAGTCAAATAGCTTTGATCCATGCAACTTAGAAGTTCAAGCCTATCTGTTAAAGGTGTGCAGAGAAGCACACGGAGCTGCAGCCTGTCAGAACAGAAAAAAAGAATTTATTTGTGCAAACAAGGAAGGCCTTCATGGCAGAAGGTATCATTTTTAAGTTGAGTGTAAATAAGAGTCTGCAACTCTCAGATTGCAAACCACGTTGGAAAAGCATACAAATTTCATTTCTGTTGCTATGATAAAATGGTCCGACAGAGCAACACAGGGAGAAAGGGTGTGCTTTAGCTAATAGTTCCAGGCTACAACCCATGGACAGTGGAAAGTCAAACCCTAAAAAGAGCCAGTCCATATATCCATCCATAGTCAGAACAGAGAGAACAGAGTGCAGGCACACTCTTGGGCTTGCTTGCCTTGGCTTGGTTTCTCTACTGCAATAGAGTTCAGGAAGCCGTGCCTAGGGAATGGTGAGATACTTTCATGAAGTTTTACTTTAGAATATACCAAATAAGGATTTCCTAATCGTTCATAAAGTAAATTTACTCTCAAACTATGTATGACCTGAGAAAACCTTTATAAAGTGTATCTGGGTGGGATTCCTGCAGAGCTTTGTCTCTTGGGTGTGCCAGCACATGACCTGCTGCTTCATGAGGCCCAGTGCTGTGCACCTCTTCGTGGGACCTCTCAGCCTTTTACTTGCACATGCAGTAAAGGTCCCTGGGTTACCCGTTTCTGTCTAGAGATACATGTGACAGTTTTTGCTAAAGAACTACTGACTTGGGGCTGTGAAAGGGGCTCAGTGGTTGGGAGCAGTGGCTGCTCCTCTAGAGGATCCAGGTTCAATTTCCAGCACCCACATGGCAGCTCACAATTGTCTGTAACTGCAGTTTCTGGGGATTCATGGCAACAGACATGCATGTGGTACACACACACACACATACACACACACACACACACACACACACACACGCAAAATATTCACACACATAAAATAAAATTTTAAAAAATCATTTAAAAAACCAACAAAAAACTACTAACTTGAAAGCTCAAAGTGACCTGTGCTAGTGAAGACTTAGCTAAGGAGATGTCTCAGTAGGGAAAGGTCAACCCAAAGGCCCAAGCTCATCACTGATACCAACACGGTGGACGGAGAGACACTGTAAGGGGTAAGGTGTCCTCTGACCTCCATACAACACCATGGTACAGGTACACTACCCAACTCAAAAATAAAGAAAGAAAGAAAAAGTGCCTGTCAATGACCTGCAAAGTTGAAGTTTAATCTTGTGGATTAAGTAATCTGGAGACCATTAGCACAGGCCTGCCATTATCCGGCTGCTCAGTATTTATTTCCTATCACATGTATGAGTGTTCTGCCTACAGGTATGTGTGGGTACCATGTACGTACCTGGTACCCACAGAAGCCAGGAGATCCCCTAGAACTGGAATTATGGATGGTTGTGAGCTGCCATGTGCGTGCTGTGAACTGAACTTGGTTTCCTCTATAAGAGCATCAAGCTCTCTTACCTGTGAGACATCTCTTCTGTCCCAGGAAATAGTTACCGAATGAATGGATGACTACTCCATGTTAGAGTCAGTTCAGATGGTTTCTCTACGTGTCACTGGATCAGAGCAGGCACAGATGGAGGCCACTGACTGCCCAAGAGCACCCTGTTCCCTAGTACTGAGGAGAGCTTGCAGCCCTTACCAACTCTCCCACTTTTCATTTATTTTTAAGTGAAATGTTCTGCAAAAACAAAACTGTAAGAGTTCACTCACCTAAGAAATTCCTCATGATGGCATTGCCTTGCCTCAGTGCTTCCGCCCTCTGCGCTGGGTCAAACACCAGCCAGTCAATCACATCGATCTTCAAGCGGTCTTCCTAGTCATTGAAGGAAGGGGAAACCCATTTTACTTCAAAGCATTTGCAAATGAGAAATTATAATGCACAGAATCCAACTTTCCTGAGTTTGTTCCACTTAACAGCTCTTTACTGAATTACAGAAAAATCTTACTGGTCTAGGAATCTGGAATTATTCACTGTATGTCCCACCATCCTAACTCATCTGATACAGGATGTGGGAAATAACCCCGGGGCTCACAAATGCTAGGAGAGCACACCAGCACTGAGCCACACTCAGCCACACCAAGTTGTTTTCCTTCTGAGATTTCATCTTTCTTCCTAAAGACAGAAGTCAGTGGCCTTTAAAGCATCCAGCAGAACATATGAGCAAAAAGCCAACACTTAAGCATACTCTGAAAAGTCTTCTTTAACATAATTCAGTGTTTTAACGAAACCTAAACATTGCTGCCAATTTTTGCCACATAAAAGGCCTTGGGAACTGGACAGATGGCTCAGTGGTTAAGAACACTGGCTGCTCCTGCAGAGGTCATGGGTTCGATTCCCAAAATCCACATGGCAACACAACCATCGGAAACTTCAGTTCCACAGGGTCCAGCACCCTCTTCTGGCCTCCTTGGGCACCAGCCATGCAAAGTGCACAGACATACATACATGTAGAACACCCATGCACATAAAATAAATATATATTAAAAAATTAAGGCTTTTATATTCCTTAAAAAAAGGCAGACAGAAGCCAGGGTATTTTAAGGAAGAAGTTCACTGAGGAACAAGAAGACAGATTATAAGTTACATTAAACTCTTATTCCCCCCTCACCCAAATTACCTCAGTAGTGCCAGTATCTAGGGTTGGAGCCAGGTCATGGTGACTAAATTCACCATTATCTTTCTTACGAATATTCTCGACTACAGTTTTTGTTATTGTTGCAACATCCAAATCTAAGGAATTTTAGAAATGACAAAACAAAACAAAAACCAAAGAGTAATTATTAATATGAATATTCTCTAAACAGTTACAACAATTTGGGAGTAATTTTTTTTCCCACATTTTGGCACTGAGGATTGAACTGAGGGCTTTACAGATGTTGGATAAGCATTCTGCCACTAAGCTATGTCCCCAGCCCCTAAAGCAATTTCTTAAAGATATAATACACAGGGCCCGTGAAATGGCTCAGCAAGTAAAGTGGCTTGCCACCAAGTCTGATGACTTGAGTTCAATTCCAGGACCCACAAGGTAGGAGGACAGAATCACTCCTGTAGGTTGTCTTCCGATCTCCACTGATACACCACAGCATGTGAACATGTGTACAATGCTAAAAACTTATGTTAAATGTAACGTCTGAATTTGAAACACATTATAGAAAATATTGTAGCTTAGAAATATTTTAGATGAGATGTGGTGACTTATGCCTGTAATCCCAGCACTTGGGATATGAGGGGGACTACTGAGTCTGAGGCTAGCCTGGGCAAGTTCCAGGCCAACCTGAGCTACAGAGTAAGACCTTTTCTCTAAAAAAACAAAACAAAACAAAAAAACAAAAAACAAAACAAAAATAAATAAAATTTTTACACAAGCTAAAAGATACTCTCGTTCTCCAAAAGAATTTCAATGAGATTTTTCTACTCCTGTTTTTTCCCTCCTCAAAAGAAATAAGACTTAATACTAAGACAAATGGCAGAATCAAAAATGAAAGTTTGTCTACAAAGGCCAACCGGAGAGCTGAGAAGATGGCTGGCCCAGTGGGTGAAGCGTATGCTGCAGCTCAATGTCACGAGAAGCTGGAAGCAGAGGCTGAGTGTAACGTGAACAATGGACACAGGGACGGGCAAGTCCCCAGAAGCCCCTGGGCCAGCCAGCCTGGCTCATGCAGCCAGAAAACAACAGAGACCCTGTCTCAAAACAGGGGGAAAGGAGGGGACCAACACGGGAGGTTGTTCTCAGACCTTCACTCGTGTTCATGCCCTGGCTCCTGTACACCCCCCACTTCCGTTTCTTTTTTTTCTTTTGGTTTTTCGAGACAGGGTTTCTCTGTGTAACAGCTCTGGCTGTCCTGGACTCGCTTTGTAGACCAGGCTGGCCTCGAACTCACAGAGATCCGCCTGCCTCTGCCTCCCAAGTGCTGGGATTAAAGGCGTGCGCCACCGCCGCCCAGCCCCACTTACATTTCTTATATACACAAACACAATTTTTTTATGTGGATATAGGGGGGTAACTATGATCAAGATGCCTACAAATAATCATTTGAAAAATGTCATAACAAAATTATTTTATATGAGATATACCTAAAAAGAAATAACAGATGAAATTCTTAACTACTTTTTACCTGCTTCCTTAGCCAGTTCTAGGCATTGGTGTCGTTGATCAAATTCAGTAACACCTTCCAAAAATAATGCATACTGGGCAACAGCAAGGTCTTGAGGCAAATGGCAGGTATAAAATGCTATGAGGTTTGTATGCTTCTCATTTATTAAAAGCTAGGAAATACAAAGATCAAAGTAGACCAAATAAATTAGCAGTGCTCTGAAAAAAGTTTGCTTCAAAATTTCAAATATATTTAGAAAAGACTCATAGATAGACATGTGCTTCAGAGCACAATATTTTTTAAATTCTAGAAATGTATTTAGGGTAACTCAAAGATCTCTATGGCTGGACATGGTGGTGCATGCCTTTAATCCCAGCACTCAGGAGACAAAGGCAGGCGGATCTCTGTGAGTTTGAGGCTAGCCTGGTTGATCTACAGAGTGAATCTAGGACAGCCAGGACTACACAAAAAACCTTGGTTCGAAAAACAAAACAAAACAAAACAAACAAACAATCTCTATGGACTCTGGTGGCTTCCAGACCATATGGTATTAAAATAATATCATTTGGGGGCTGGAGAGATGTTCGATGGTTGAGAGCACTGTTGCTCTTGTAAAGGACCCAGGTTTGGTTCCCAATACCCACAACCATTCAATACTTCAATGCTCTCTTCTGACCTCTAGCACCACACACACACACACACACACACACACACACACACACACACACACACGCGCGCGCGCATATATACACATACAATAAAATTTACGCATAAAATAAAAAAGTAAAAAAATGTATTTTGATTTTTGTTTTCATTAAAATAGAAAAAAAATCAAATTGTAGATTCTAAAAGCTTACCTGTATATATGTCTTTAAAACTTCAATGGAAACTTCTTCCTTCATAGGAAAAAAACACAATCCAGTTATTAACACTACTACTCATAGGTACAATAATAAAATTTCTAATAAGAATTCTACTTTTCAATGGTTTAAGAAGCTGAGTGGTGTCACATACCTTTAATCCCAGCACTCGGGAGGCAGAGGGAGCCGGATGTCTGTGAGGTCAAGGCCAGCCTGGTCTACAGAGCTAGTTCCAGACAGCCAATACTACACAGAAAAACCCTGTCTTAACCCCCCCCCAAAAAAAAAGTTTTTAAAATTTACTAATTACACTAAGTGGTAACTAACTGCTCAAGCTCATGTATTGCCTCATTTCACCCTGCAATTCTTTTTTTTTAAACTTAAAACAAGACAATCCCCCAAACCCCAACTCTTTTAATTAAAACTATTTTTGTATACAGGTTGTGGGGGTTAGTTCTCTCGTTCCATTATGTGGGCTCCAGGGACTGAACTCAAGCCATGCGGCCTGGTGGCAAATGCTCTTTACCTGCTGAGACTGGCCACTGACCCTCTCTCCATAACTCTGTGGGTAGACACTGTTTACGTTTTATAAAGGAAGGAAGTTCTTATAGACCGAGAACTAAACAGCTAGGATCTGATCAGCCTTCTGTGGCCACTCAGGATGCCATCAATAGGCAATCGATCACATGAGGGGTCCTGGTGACAGGCGGCTAACCAAGCGTGGTGGGCGAGGAAAAGTCGTTCACCTTTACTTACTTTGGTCTGTAGTCCCAGGGTGCGGAAAAACAAAATAAGGTGAGTCATAAAGCGGAGCAGGTGTCCGGGGAGACTGCTACTGCTCTTGGACAGCCACTTGCTAAATTCATCCATCAGACCTACAAGCCGTCAGGGAAAGGTGGGACAGTGAGGCCACGTGGGAGAAAAAGAAGCATCACCAAGGGCACCCCAGCATATACACGGTATCTGAGTCTCGCTGCCACTCCACTTCAAAAACCTGGGCTCACCTCAGATTTGCCCTCACAGTAACAGGTAAACGTGGTTACATATGAGGGGGTGAATGTCTGTGACGAGCTGAACACACTGTGAGTGTGTTATGTGCGCCGTTTCTATGTGCACTAAGAATGCCTGTTACAAAGATGACCACCCGCAAATGAAGAACTCAGGCAAAGTGAAGTGACACTGTATCTTACCATCAATGTCTCCCAGGATAAGGAATTTCTGAACTATATGGTAATGTTCTTGATTCTCTTCCAGAACTCTCTGAGAAAAAAAAAAATGTGTTCCATTGTTATAAATCTCCTGTATTCATTCTGAGGGATGTAATCATTGCTATACTGAAAATGTCAATTTTTTTTTTTTTTGTGGTTTTTCCGAGACAGGTTTCTCTGTATAACAGCTCTGGCTGTCCTGGACTTGCTTTGTAGACCAGGCTGGCCTCGAACTTACAGAGATCCACCTGCCTTTGCCTCCCAAGTACTGGGATTAAAGGCGTGCGCCACCACCGCCCAGCAAAAATATCAAATTTTTGATGGGACATATGTAAAGCTATAATTGAAAAGCTTTAGGACGGTCAACAACCTTGTGAAGGGCCGGGTGTAGTGGCACACACTTTTAATATCAGCACTCAGGAGACAGAGGCAGGCAGATCACTGTGAGTTCGAGGCCAGCCTGGTCCATGCAGCGAGTCCAGGACAGCCAGGGCTACACAGAGAAACCCTGTCTTGAAAAATCAAAAAAAAAAAAAAAAAAAAAAAAAGTGAAAGATGCTATTTTTAGGATATTTATGGCATATAAACCCAGAATTGAACAATATCTTCCATTCTAATTAGATTCCATATCTAATCTAATCTTAGGGAATGTTAATCTACTTATTATCTTTTAAACATCCATTTATTTATCCAGTGTATGTATGCATATGTGCACGGACATGCTTGCCATTGTTCCAGCAGGTCAGAGGACAACTTGTGAGCATCCACTGTGTCCAAACACTATGCCGGTCCTAGAGAGGAAACTCAGCGGTCATGCCCAGCCAGGGACCTTCCCTCACTGAGCCCCCTGTGGGCCCCAAACTTACTACTCTTTACATTTTATTCCTCTTTATCCTGGCATACCACAGCAAACTAGAACAGAAGGACCCATGGGTCTTAGACAAAATAAACTACAAGGTAACCCTTCCACACAGTGGCACTATTCAGAATCACATTGAGGTGATTTTCTTCTATGTGTGTCACAGAGAATAACAGAACACAGTGGTGACCAGACTCAGAGGTGACTGAATTAGGTAACCAATGTAAGCTTTTTTGAAAAAAAAAAAAAAGGTCATTTTTTTCTTTGCCAAACATATTTTACTTTTTTCTTAGCAGTCAACTGTCTTTTACTGTTTATTCTTTTGTACATTCAAAACATTTGCTCTATTTGGCATTTAGCTCAATTACCTGGCATGAGTTAAGGCTGGCTCTGTTCCTTTCAGATGGAAAGCCAACTCTGCCTGGCCCATTTCTCTTCCATAAGCACTGTTTCCTGTGAAATGAAAGCTTGTTCCTGACACCTAGCAGGCTCCCATGTAAGCTTGTTCTCACTTAAGACTCATGCACACTCTACCCTGTGCTTCTTGGTCCTTAAGGCATGAGGAGGGCAGCCACTGGTTTTTCATACTGTTCTTATCATTATTTATGCTTCTGCTTAGATTCCCCCCACAAAAAACAAATCTCCCAAAAATTATTAGGATCTTTTGTCAATTTTGGAGTGACAGAGATTTTCAAATCTTCTCATTCAGAATTATGTTTTATCTATTTTCCTCAAGTCTTATCTTATGTCTTCCCATAAAGTTCTATTGTTTGCTTTGTAAGAGTCCTGAAACCCTTGATTAATTTTATTTCTAGTCTTTTTTTATTTTAGTCATTCACGTAAATGAGACTCTTTGGGAGCAGGGCACCGTACCCTCTTCTGGGTAGTTACAGCAAGCCCAGATGGTAATAATGCACTGTTGTAAGGTTGCCCAGCTACTCCAGCGCATTATCTGCAACCCTTCAGCCTTAAGTTGCCAGGCTTATATTTTGACATTGGTAACATCCTCTACCTTTGAGACAGTTACTTTTATTCCTGACTTGGTTTTATCTACTCATAGAGTTTCAAAATATTTATACAATGGTCACAAACCCTTGGCAGGAAAAGCACTGATTTCTGTACTATACATAGCATATCCACCCAATAATAGGGAAAAATGAAACCTAATAGAAAAGTTATAGGATACAAACAAGGAATTTATAAACATATACGGGTCGTAAAGACAGCTCATCAGGTAAGAGCAATGGCTGCTCCTTCAGAGGACGTGGGATTAATCCCAGAACAGTGGAGGGAGAACTAAGAACAAAACATAATGACATGTGTATGAAACCCACCATCTTGAATGCTAACTTTAAAAACTTTTTTCCAGTACCTGGCCAATCTGAGGCAGGAGGATTACCAGGAATCTGAGGCCAGTCTGGGTTTACCAGTAAGTGCCAGGCAGTTGGAGCTAGACCTAATCTCTTAAAAAACAAACAAGTTGGCTTAAATATATCAGTTAACTTGGAGAGATTACCATTAAATGGAAAAACCCAGCAGTGCAGCAATGTGATCTGAGAAAGTCTCCAATACTGTATGTATTGCAGTGTCTGTGGTGAGAGTTTTTGTTTCTTAAAAGAACAAAACAGTTATGTGAATATGTTTTTGTTTTGATCCTGGGTGGGGAGGACGGGGCTGCTTCAGTTTGTTCACAGCTGTTAACTCTGACTGTCTCCTGCTCTAGCAAGGGGTGTGGTTTTGACAGTGGCAGACAGTTTAATTTGGAGGACTCTGTAGACAGTATAAATGCCAGAGGGGGGCTCAGGGATGGAGGATCGAAGGGAAAGAGAGGAAGAGAGGGGATGGCCTGAAGCAGGAAGTGGCCACTGCTGTGGCTGGCTTGCAGCTGGACATCCTGGTGACGGAGACTGGCACTGCCCCAAGTAACCCGACGACCCTGATCAGCAGGAAGTAGCTTAGAGACCAACATTACTTCCCCCTCTTACCTTCTTTCTCTCCCATCTAGCGTTGGGGGGTTGGAAGGAATAAGAGTTAGAAGGGAGGAGAGGTTTTCAAAAACAAAAAAACAAACAAAAAACCGAAAGATGAGAAAGGAGAATCCCACATTTCCCCCTTTCAGTGCAGTGTACAATTACATAACATTAATTTCATATGCTACAGGTAACAGCGTTACAGTAACATTTACCTTTTTATCGGTGGCTTGAAGTTCTTCAAAAACCTTTTCTAAGGTCCAACTTCAAAAGAGAAAAAAACAAAAGGGGACAGAAATGACAACATGAAGAGAGCTGTGCAGCAAAGCTTCTGACAGTGTCAACCTAACTTGGAGTGCCACACTCACTTTGCTTCCATGTGCTCCCGAGGGAGTTCTTCCGCTTCATCCAGCGTCATGACTGATGTCCGGATCTCCTGCTCTACCAGGCTGTCCACCATCACCCGGAAGTAGGCCCACACCGTGTCCTCCCAGGTGTCACAGACAGGTAGAAGCTTTTCATTCATTCCAAGACGGAAACACAGATACAGTTGACAGAACAGAAAGGGAGCCCAATTATGCACTGATTAATGACCTTAGAGCCATCTTCTAATGACGGGGAACACTGTGTAGTTTAAAAATTTATACCAAACAACTCTTCTTCTAAACTAGAACTTTTGAGAAGTTTATACAATTAAGACTTTTTCCATCCCAAATTCAGTCACATTGATTCTACATGCTAATACCATAGGGTATTTCAAATTATTACAGCATCCCTCAAAACAGCTATTGAAGGGCTATGAGGAGCACATGGGCTTTGCCCACACAGGAATGTGCGTCAGCGCTGCATCTCTAGATGGATCGCTGGGCACAAGAGTTATCAGGAGATGGGTGCAGGTGCATGCCTATAATCCCAGCACTGAGGAGCCTAGGCAGTACAGTCATGAGTTTGAGGCCAGCCTGGTCTCAAAAACCCAAACAGAACAAAACAGCAAAAAAGCAAGTGTGAGGCTAGAATGACCTACAAACCAACAAACTAGCAAGAGGAACAAGCCAGCAATCAAAAACCCTAACGCACACGCAAACACTGACAGGCATATGCAGGCAGCAGCAGAACAAACAGGTTGTCACTGTCCTGCTCTCTGTCGACCTCTACCACGGAGACTTTCTGAAAGCAGCTCATGTCTGCTACACAGACTTATGAGAATATTTGGTTTCATTCCATTGAAAAAGTTGAACATTACAACAGTGCATACCTGCTTGAGATTCCCACTTAGTGCTGCATAAATCGCTCTTTCATATTTGTTAAAAAGTTCCTAAAACACAATGAGTAAAAAGATTTGAGATTATTACTTTTTCTAGGGTGTGTTTTCTTCTTAGTTCTTCTACGTTGATCCTAGTCACTTAGTTCATAAGCTTACTTTGCTGACAGATGGGAGCAGGAAGGACTTTCTGGTTTGGTAATTCCACAGTCTTCACACACACACACATCAAACATTTAAATCTCAAATACAGAGTGAAAGCATGGCAACTCCGATGGAAATTCTGGTCCCTTAGATAGGAGCTTTCTCCTACGGTGCTGCCAGTACCAATGCCTTCTGACGCTGCCTGGGAACACCACCAAGCCTGGGAGTCATCCGTTCACACCCATTCCTAAGCACAATTCAGTCTTCACATTATTTCACTTTAAGGGCTGTGTCAATGGCATGTCAAGATTTTGTCAGGTTGGGTGTGGTGGCGCACGCCTTTAATCCCGGCACTTGGGAGGCAGAGGCAGGTGGATCTCTGTGAGCTCGAAGCCAGCCTGGTCTGCAGAGTGAGTTCAGGACAGCCAGGGCTGTTACACAGAGAAACCCTGTCTCAAAAAAACCAAAAAAAAAAAAAAAAAAGATTTCTTGTCATCAAACAAAAGACTTTGGAGATTCCCGTTCTATTCCTATCACTACATCACAGGCAGACTGGGTGGCTGGACAATTCTAACAGGCTGCTAACTCCTTCCTGTGATTTCAGTTATGTCAAGTTTAGTTTTCATGGCCACGCTATTGTTAAATACTCCTGCTCTCACCTTCCTGACACCCGATTCAACAAGCAAATTCCTGGTCTTAAAAAAAAAGTGTGCCAGGCGGTGGTGGCGCACGCCTTTAATCCCAGCACTTGGGAGGCAGAAGCAGGCGGATCTCTGTGAGTTCAAGGCCAGCCTGGTCTACAAAGTGAGTCCAGGATAGCCAGAGCTGTTAGAGAAACCCTGTCTTGAAAAACAAACAAACAAAAAAAAGGTGCATGTTTATTGTATCACTACCCTAATAGTGGTAAAACTGTTTCTATTGCCTCATTCTTCTTCTTATTGTGTGTAGAGGGCACCTGTGTGTGTCACGTGTGTGGAGTGCACACAGTGCACGTGTGGAGGTCAGAGGACAGCTCTGGGGCCTCAGTCCGTCCTCTCCTCCCACGTTTAGCTCGAGTTCAGGCACCAAGAACAAGGGCTGTCAAGCCAAGCCTATGCGACAAAAGTCTTCACCTGCTGAGCCATCTCTTCGGCTCTCGGTTTTATTCACTTTTTATGTATCTCTGATGACATTTTAAAGCGTTTTCTTGTAAACCCATTCTCCCATAACCCTATGAGATTTCCTGCAGTCCTGCGTTCTGTAGTGACTTTAGGAATGTGTTGGTCATGTCCTAACAGAGTTGGTACTTCCTTTATGAGCACTCTATCCAGCCTCACAGACCTCACACCCCCCAGCTTCCCAGCCTAGGGATTTACCTTTAATTCCTTCCTTGAGTTTTCATTCTCAACAGCCTAAATCTACTCAAGTTTTAAAACTTAAATTTGGATGTCGTCTGAGAAAGTGAGCCCTGAGTTTTAGTCCACTATTGTTCTCTGAGCACACGTGCTTTTCTCAGAAGTTCCTTTACACTTTGCCTCACAGAAATGTTTAGTTCTTAGTGCCTGGTGTCTCAGTAATCAAGCCTATTCCTAACTTGACTAAAGCTTCTCTGAATACAGGAACTTCAGCTGTATGCCACACTCAACATTCCCAGCTCCTCAGGACACCTTCATTTAGACTGCAAGAGAGTAAGTGTCCGTGAGTATTTCTTATTCTTACATCTTCAGCCATTCTCCAGCAACTAATCTTCCAAATCCGTCTATATGGATTCCCTTCAACAGGCTCTAGCTCTGTCCCTGAAAACAATAAAGGGAAATTCATCACTTAAAAGGAAGTATTTCACTCCCTTCTACAAAGAAATGCTACCACTCACCAGGACAGGCATAGAGTTAAATACCTCCACACCCAACTCTCAGGAGAAAGCCCACATACCTCCATTAACATTGGGGTCATGGTACAGTTTCCAGCCTTCCAGTGTTGCCGCTCGCCATGCTTGTCCACAGCGCTTACAGAGCCGCTGTGCCTTCAGAAAAAGAACCACCGTTAGTGACATCACTGGTGCAGAACAGAAAAGCACTGTGCTGTGTAGTAAAGCACACCCAGTGTGACAAGGTTAGCCACCATGTGGCACTAATGTCACAAGGGACATTCTCTGTGATAAGAGCTATCACTCATTCACTCCACTGATATTTCCTTTCATTCAACATAACCAGGAAGAAATGGAAGAGCCAATGCCATCTTCTGCGTGTAAGAGGTGTCACCCAGTGCCATGCTTACACATGAGAAGAAGGAAGGAGACTATAACTAGAATATGTGGTACAATAGAAGACAAAGTTTGGCTTCTTGAAGAATTCGCTAAGAGTTCTGGAAACCAGAGCGCACTGGCTCTGAGGCTTCATGGCCATGTGTTCCATCTGGTAATGCACTGAGGGTAGAGCAGGACACTGGAGGAAACACAGCCGGGGCCATGAAGGAGGAGGAGGAGGGCATCATATCACGGACCTCTTCTGTCATTCCGGCACGGATCAGAGTGAACAGATACTTGAGTAATCTCACTTCATCCTCTCTATCCAGATCGTCCAGTGGCATTCTCTGTCTAATGGGAGCATCAGGGTCCTATAAAAACAACTCACCGTTAACTGTAAATATTTGGAACCTAAACATATTTAAAATCTTTGTTTATTCATTACTTTCTATCTTAGTTATGCATACGGTGCTAGAGATCCACCTCAGGACACAGCTCCAATGCTGAGGGTATAAGCTGCAATGCTTGCTCTATATAAACCCACACATATCTTAAAAATCATCATGATATGGCGAATCTATATATTTACATACAGAAGTAAATTCCTTTAAAATCTAGTTAATAAAAAGAATGAAGTGTCAAAGGGTTCCTAACAGGCCCATTTGTCTGCGGCACCTCCCCTCCCCAAACAGATTTTGTTGGCTAGTGAGCTGAGCTCAGGGTACCATTACCCTAGCCCAGCCCAGCCAGGCTATACAACATTATTGAATGTATTCCCTTGCTGTACTTTGAATAGACCTAGAGAATGAACGAATGCAAAGGAAGAGCTGAAAACGCCTAGCCCGACTAGAAAGCATGAACTTTCTGAGAACACAGGCAGGAAGCTCATGGAGCGCTCATTCTGAGTTTACAGGGCAGGAAGCTCATGGAGCGCTCACTCTGAGTTTACAGGCAGGAAGCTCATGGAGCGTTCTGAGTTTCCTCCATGTAAACCACAGGTGGAGCTGCAGGCATAGCTCGGAGGTAGAGAGGCCGCCAGCACATGCATGGGCTTAATCCTCAGGAGTGTAAAACATAACCAAACAAATACAACACTCACCTCTTCACAAAACAAAACAACAAGCCCAACTACACACTAGTTACTAATAAACAAGTAAACATATCCCAGAGAATGAGCAGACAGGGGAGGATCTCAAGCCCAAACCCAGCCTGAGGGACAGGAAGATCCTGTCTCAAGGGAGAAAAAAACAAACCAAAACACCAAAAATGGGGCTGGAGAGATGGCTCTGCAGTTAATCAGGAGTTCCGTCCTTACAGAAAACCAACGAGTTTGGTTTGCACACCCAGGATGGGTGGCTTACAACTGCCTGTAACCCCAGGTGGCCCAGCACCCTCTTCTGGTTTCTACAGGTACCTGCATACACAAGTCCACAAATCCCCAGACACATACATGCATAACTAAAAATAAACCTTTAGAAACAGAAACAAGAAACTCCACAGAACTTCTAAAACCATCATTCCTACTTATCACTTCTGTGTGGTTTTGAACATTTAGCATGAACAGTCTTCACTTCAGCAGCAAATAGCTTACACAATGAACACAATTCCAAAAGAACATGAGTTTAATGCGACTAAAGAAAGGATATCACTTATCTTTAAAGACAACCTTCATTTCCCAGAGCACTGTCTGTCCTAGGCTGGTCTTATACCCTCAATTGAGAAAATGCCTCCATAAGACCTGGCTGCAGGTCTTATGGGGATAGGTTGATGATTGATGGGGAGGGCCCACCTCACTGTGGGTGGTACCATCCCTGGGCTAGGGTGGTTCTGGGTTCTGTAAGAAAGTATGAGGAGCAAGCCAGTAAGCGGCATCCCTCCATGGCCTCTGCACCAGCTCCTGCCTGACTTTCTGCCCTGGTTCCTGCCCCGCCTGACTTCCTGCCCTGGTTCCTGTCCTCCTGACTTCCTGCCCCGGTTCCTGCCCTGCCTGACTTCCTGCCCTGGTTCCTGTCCTGCCTGACTTCCTGCCCTGGTTCCTGCCCTGCCTGACTTCCTGCC